>CM047492.1:57770667-58176566 GCA_026122505.1 Aldabrachelys gigantea | reverse complement strand
GAGCTGGGGGCAGAAGTTACCAGGTTACATTCATCTCAGGAATTAGAGGGGGATGGAAAAATTTCCCTGCGAAACTCCCTGCACCCTTGAACCTCACTGAGCGGGAATCCTGCACTGTGCCCACGTTACCCAGCAGGAGGCCAGACATCTCTGTGTGGGACCAGTGGCTGGACTGAGTTGCCCAGTGCACAGCAGGAGTACGGGACGAGTGTCTCTGTCTCAGCTGTGAGCATCAGCCAGTCACTCCACTGGGACTGGGGACCTCTTCAGAGGCCAAATCCCTGCTCTGAGAGAAAGATTTGTATCCAATGGTGCTTTCATGATTGGAGCCTGAGCACCTCAGGGCAGCCGCTTCCCCTTGATACACATGGGCCGTAGAGATCCAGGTAAACTGGTGCCAGTAGTGGGTCAGGGTGACTTCAGAAATTGATCCCTTTTCTGACAACAATTATGAATGAAGCGGCAGGGCTGAGGATGTAGAACTCATGTGAGCGAGGATGACAGGTGAAAATTCCCCCTTTGCTGTGCCTTCCAAGTGACAAACTTTACTGATCAGCTAGGAGCCTCCCTGCTGTTGGGGTGCCCAATGCCCCCCACACCTCCACGGTGTGTCTGACATCAGGGCCTGACACTGACATGAGATGGCCCCCAATTTTCAGATGTTACTGCTGGCTGGGAGTCCCTGAAACCCAAAGCAGCACTATAGCCTCCCACTCCCAAACCCACTAGAGGAGCCAGGGGTCCATGGAGTGACACTAACCAGACATGGGGGGGCGTTGGTGGCCCTGTCCAGAACTGAGTGACCGGGCGGTGTCTCACCTCGTGGATGGAGGAGAGAGACCCCTCCAGAGGACCAGCAAACAGCAGGAGATGGGGGCGGGGGTCTCACCTGTCACTGTGAAGGAGATTGGTTGGCTCCTCTCTGATGGGATCGCTCGCCCAAACACTATCTTCCAGGTTTCACAGCTGTACACTCTGTCTAGCAATCCAGACCCCTCTGGCAATTGAAAAGACTCAGAGTAACTGTACCAGGGCGAAGGAAGTTCCTTGGAGTGGATTATCTGGCCGTCTCTGAGGAACCGGACCCCGGACACCTTGGATGCCCCTCTAGCTGAGCACGTCAGGGTCACAGCTTCTCCGGTTACGTAGACAAGCTGATACGGGGTGACAATGAGCTGGGGAGCCGGGAGGGGGGCTGGAAAACACAAGGGGGTCGGGGGAGGAGATGGTTCCTACTTAGGAGGCTGGTAACACAGAAGCAGAGGAAGGGCCAGTGAAGAGCAGAGGAGGGAGGAGTCCTGGACACAGACCCAGGACCAGTGCAACCCATTAGGCGATCTAGGTGGTCGTCTAGGGTGCTGACATTTGGGGGACTGCGACTGTGGTGGCTGAACATCCAGCCGCCGCAGTTGTTGGTGGTATTTCAGGGGCAGGACCTTCTGCCTCCTCTGTGAGGGGCGTCATTTTGGGGACGGGACTTTTCGCCACCTAGGGTGCCAGAAAGTCTGCCGGCGGTCCTGCACAGACTCAAGCCAGCCCCAGCTCAGTGGCCAGGGACCACATCCCCGCAGGCCATGCAAGCACTGAGTAGCAGAGATCTCACTGCCGGGGAACCCAGTGGGACCAGGCTCCCCTTCTTGGTAGCTGAGGGGGGCAGCTCCTTCCCAGGGCCAGCTCAGCCTGCAGGGGCTGGGAGGGGAGGGCTTGTGCGTCTGAGACTGGGGGTGTTGGGGAGATGCCCCCAGCAGGCACAGACCAGGCTTCCCCACACTAAGGGCAGGTGGGAGCGACGTGCTCCTGAGCCCCGGGCACCCCCTGGGGAGCATCACAAACGCCAGCTGGGATCTGGCCACAGTGACTCCAGAGGAGCTCGGGCTCATTTACACTGATCTGGCTCTACCTAGAGTCTCCTCTGGAGACATTGCTGATTCTCACCAGCTGGGATCTCGCTCATTCATGGCGAAGACTCTGAAACAAGCCCCCTGGTTCCACTGGGCCCTGGGGTATTTTTTTAACCAATATTTCTTCTGTGTCACAGGGAGCGTTTGCACAGATGGGGAGTGATGGGCATGGGGAGGGTTTCCATTCCCCAAACCCTGACCCCATGTGACGGGTATTGACCCTGCACTGGCACTAAGAAGTTTAACAGGCACTGGAGAGCCTGTTGCATCAGAATCCTACAAGTTTGTGACCCCCAGGGCTGAAAGGGAGCTGGGCCGGGCCGGCACAACGTACCGGTAAGAAGACGATACCGGCCCATAGCAGCCCACATTAAAGCGCTGCCACCGCAGTGCAGATGGTTGGCTGGGGGACGCTGACCCCCCCAGCTCTGCTCCTTCTTTGGACTTACTCTCACCCCTGATAACCCCTGAGGCAGTGAAGTGTGTGAATGTAACAGACTCTCTGGGGAGGAACTTGGGGTGCTCAGGGAGAGGGACGGGTTCACGGGGGGGGCGGGATCTGGAAACAAGGGTCAGTGTTAGATACAGAAGAAGGGTCACATCTTACTGGGATCTCTGGAGAGATGTGGGAGGTGAGATGTTACCAGTTTACATTCATCTCAGAAATTACAGGGGGATGGAGACTTCTCCGTGGGAAACTCCCTGCACCTCCATACCTCACTGAGCCCCAACCCTGCACTGTGCCCATATGTTACCCAGCAGGAGGCAGGGCCTCTCTGTGTGGGATTTGCTGGCCGGACTGGATTGCTCAGTGCTCACCAGGAGTATGGGAGGTCTCTGTCTGAGCTGTGAGCATCAGCTGATAACTCCACAGGGCTCAGAGACCTCTTCCGAGATCTTCCGTAGAAAAAATGGTGCCTTCATCTGTGGGTGCAGAGCAACTTAGGGTAGCACCTTCCCCTCTCATACACATATGCAACAGGGGATCCTGGTGTATTGGTATTGGCAGGGGAACTGGGTAAGATGCCATAAACTTATCCACGTCCTGATGAGAATCATGAATGAAGTTGCAGACAGAGGACTTAGAATTGATTCCCATCAGCAGGGATCAGGGCTGAGAGCTTTCCTCGTGCAGTGCCATTATAATGCAAATGTTACTGGGGGCTAGGAGCCCCCCAACCTGAAAGTAACACCGACCCCCCTCTCTGAAAACCAATGCAGGGCCCAGACATTCCAGTGGGTGGTCCTGTGCAGAGCTGAGTAACCAGGCTGTGTCTCACCCCATCCATTGAGAAGAGATACCCTGCCACTGGGATAGCAAACAGCGGGAGACGGGGGCTCTCACCTGTCACTGCTATGGAGATGGGTTGGCTCCTTGCTGATGGGATCACTCCTCCAGACACTGTCTCCCGGTAATCACAGGTGTACACTCCGGCTTGCAATCCATACACCCCGAACAGTTGAATTGACCTGGTGTAACTGTATGGAAGTGAGGGAAGTTCCTTGGAGTGGATTGTCTGGTCGTATCTGAGGAACCGAACCCCGGACACGGTGGACACCCTGGCTGCTGAGCACGTCAAGGTCACAGCTTCTCCGGTTATGTAGACAGGTTGCTGCGGGGACACGGTGAGCTGCGGAGCCGGGAGTGGGTCTGGAAAAGATAACGGGGTCGGGGGAGGGGTTGACTACTTGGGAAGCTGGTGACACAGAAGCAGAGGAAGGGCCAGTGAAGAGCAGAGGAGGGAGGGATCCTGGACACAGACCCCAGCCAGCCCCAGCTCAGTGCCCAGTAACCACATCTGTGCCAGGCCATGTGAACACTGAGCAGCAGAGATCTCACTGCCGGGGAAGCTCTTGGGACCACTGTAACGATGCGGTTCTGATGGGACCCAATTGAGAGTGCCAAATCAGGACAAATTGCTTAGAGCGGGGAAGTCACAGCTCAAGGCTGGGGTTTTTCCACCTGTAAGGCAAACGAAACCAGCCAGACAAAGAGGACTTTGGTCTCAACCCACTGGCTAACCACAGGTCACACAAGCAATTCCCTTAGACACTCCAGTTTCCCAGTGTCACCACCAATGCCACATCATTATGGGGATGAATGGTTATGAGAACCAACTCCCCAATACAGAAAAAAAAGGTTCTCTCGATTCCAAAGAATCAAGCCCCAGACCCAGATCAATATACAAATCAGATCTTACCCACAAATCACACTGTTGCCAAGCCTTTAGAATCTAAAATCTAAAGGTTTATTCATAAAAGGAAAAAGATAGAGATGAGAGCTAGAATTGGTTAAATGGAATCAATTCCATACAGTAACGGCAAAGTTCTTGATTCAGGCTTGTAGCAGTGACAGAATAAACTGCAGGTTCAAATCAAGTCTCTGGAGTACATCCCTCGCTGGGATGGGTCATTCAGTCCTTTCTGTAGAGCTTCCATTTGTAGCAAAGTCCCTCCAGAGGTAAGAAGCAGGATTGAAGAGAAGATGGAGATGAGGCATCAGCCTTTTATAGGCTTTTCCAGTATAAGAACACCTCTCTGTTCTTACTGTGGAAAATTACAGCAAAATGGAGTCTGGAATCACATGGGCAAGTCCCTGCATACTTTGCTGAGTTACAAGGTGTATCTGCCTTCTCTCAATAGGTCAATTGTGTAGCTGATGGTCCTTAACGGGCCATCAGGCAGGCTAGGCAGAGCTAACACCAACTTGTCTGGGATGTCACACAGAAGCATTGCATAAGTTTGAAGTACAGACAGTACAGAGCCAATATTCATAACTTCAACTACAAAATGATACACATATATAGACACCATAATTACAATCAGCAAACCATAACCTTGTCTTAGACACCTCATTTGACCCCCTTTACATAAGATTTGGTGCCACTACAGGACCTTGGTTGCAACCATGTTCTATATGGTCCTAGATTATATCAATAATGTCACACCCCCAACGCAAAATTGATGCAGGAAGGGATGATACAAACATCACTGACTGCATCCCAAGAGCCCCCCATCCTTGGGTCTGTCTCACTGCAGCCAGTGTTGCGTTAGAAGCCGTACCAGTGTGTAACAGAAATGGTTTATCAAAGTCATGTTCAATAACATATTTGAATTGCTTTACAAACTCAAGATAAAACTTGGTTAGAACAATAGTGGATTGGATCTGCTCTTGCAGCATGGTTCCTGTATGTCTCATGTGATCTTGCCAAGAGCTAAAGAAAACATCTATTTTATCCATACAAGCTTTGGCGAATGTTTGAAACCCAATTAACATCAAGTCAATGTAGATATTAATGTTGTCCATAGTACAGAAATCTTGGCAATTAGCCATGCAAGCAATGTGGTAGTGTGCCTCAGTTTCCCTTTTCATACAGCACATTAAGTCTGGAATGTCCTTTCCCCAGTAAAATATGTTCCAATACTGTTTCCAGGCATTAACTGTGAAACATCAATATAGCAAGGCCTTTTAACATAAAACGTGCTGTCATGTATTCCTTTCAACATGTTCAAGGGATTGTCCAAAAGATTAAGCACATTGTACATTCTTACATTAGTTACAAAAATCACCATTATCAATAACAACAAATTCATTGCAAGTGTCCATCTACAATCTTGTTTGTCATGCCCCACCTTTGGCCCAATACCATTGGAGTTTGGGCATTTTAGGGTTAACCTGCAGCTTCCCTTTGCAAAATTCAGTTTTTTCTTTCCTCCTTATCCTGAAGGATCAAACCCTGATTCCTCTTGCTTAACAGAAGTCACTGGCTGATGGGATGGGCTCTCTGTGCTAACAGTTATTAGCAAGTCCACCCTCTCCCAGCCAGGTAAGTAATTTGCATTACCACAGACAGGAGCCAGTGCACCAGTTTTCATGTCCTTTACTGCTATCCTCTCCAAGACTGGACACTGTCTTACAGAGGTACCACACCAGTCCAAAGAGTCTGAGGGTGAGAGTTTGCTTGCTCTCCCCGGCATCCTCAAGCATTGAGCCATAAAACTGTTCTGCTCTGACACGCCAGTAACCAGATCTGTCCTCAGACTCTAAAGCACAGACTGCTCACTCACAGAATCAGCATGGAGACATTCCTGCCCTAACACCATTGTCTTCCCAAAAAGCTGGCCACACACAGACACGCGGTTATAGGGCTGCTCACCTTTCTTAACAGCTTTTACTCCATCTGAGACCTTCTCAAAGCTACCCACAGTGGATCTTTCCAAAGGAAAGTCAGTGGATACATTCACAACAGAAAATTTCTGGCTGTTAGGAACTGAAACTTCCTTGATTAAATCACTTTCACATCCTTCGGTTGCAGTAAACTGCTTGCACAGGCTACCATGAGGATTCCTTTCCCCAGAAGCTTTTCTAAGCAGCAATTCACCCCTCACAGAAATTCTTCCCTTACCCTCTTCACCTAGGGCTTGCTCTAAAGGAACACTTTTCTGAGCAACAACAGACTCTTTTGGGTCTCACTTACATTTAGAATCACCTCTGGCCTATCAGGCAGATTTCTACACAATCCCCTTTCAGGCAAACTCATAGACTTACTAGATAAAAGGTTAGAAGCCTTCTCCTTCCCTTCGCCACACACAAGCTCAGGAATCTTTTCCTTCTTGCTACAAGTTGTCAAACTGTCAGTAGGTAACTCAATCAAATCACCTTTCTGCTCTCCCTGTACCCTAGCTAGGATATCACCCCGAGCAGACAAGAGTTGCTACATCCTTTTCCAACCACACATTAGCAACTGGCAAACTACAAGCACCAGAACTGTCTGGTCTCTGGGATTTTGCCAGGACACTAACTGCATGCAACCTAGTCACGGTGCCATTCTCCCCAGCAGACACAAACTTAGGACCATTTCCTTCCTGGGCTTTAATTGAATCCAGAACCAACCCTGAGCCAACTGCACTATCCTGAACCCTCAATGGCTGAAAGGCACCTTCTGTCTGCTCCACAGACACAGAAGAGCCAGAGACACATTCTCCTTCACCAGACACACAGCTTGGGTTCTCATTTCCCTCATCCCAGCACACAGAGCTGACCACAGACAACTGCTTGGAGAGCAAGGTAGCTTCCTCCATAAGCAATTCAATATCCCTGACAGACACAGGCATGTTTCCTTCACTGTCACAGTTCCCCACACTGGTAACAGGTAAGGGACACTCATCTTCCACTCTCCCTGCCTTCCCAAACTGCTGACTAGATAAATCCGTCAGCTCACAAGGCTGCCTAGGCTCCTCCAAACTTTCCCTGCCTTTCTCTACTTTGTTCCAGCACACAGGACTGGTTACACACAAATTCTGGGAAAGTTGGGCAGCTTCCTTACCAGGCACATTGCCACTCCCGACAGACAAACTGCTGCTCTTCTCACTACACTGCCTACTCCCAGCAAATCACAAGTTACCCTTTTCAGGTTCACTTTTACAAGCTGGACTAGCCAACAATCCATCATCCATCAGAAATCTACCCTTTCCTTCCTCAGTTAGGGCTTCAGCCTGACCAGCCACTTCAATCTGCCCCAGAGAAACATTTTGCTGACTAGTGAGATCTTTCTGTGCTTGATCTAATTCCAGATTCTCTTCTGAGGCATTAGATAGACATTCAGGCACTTGGTTCACAGACACACTGCTTTCTTGCACAGACAAACAGCTATTACCCAGCTATTACCATAGCAAAACTAGTTAAACACTGAAAACTGCCCAGAGTAATGCAACATATCACCATAGTTATCAACGGGACTTTCACGAGGATATAGTTTCTGCTGTTCTTCCATGGCTTTTTTGACTTGGAGCTGGAGTCTAGCTGTCTCCTGTTGCATCTGTCGAGCTTTTTCCTCGCAGCCTGCAGCTCCAGTCACCCCTTATGAGCTCTTTCTTCCCTCTCAGCAGCTTCTCTTTCTAATTCAGCTACTTTTGCTTCTCCAGCAATCGAAGATCTGCTAGATTCTGTTCATGCTCAAGTTGCAGGCTGTCCATCAGGACTTGCAGTTTCATTGTTTCTGCTGTTGCTTTTTGGCTCATGGTCATTGATCTTTAACCAACCAAACTCTCAATCCCAAATTTCAAATTTGGATAGCGTGGGGTTCTGACCCAAAGCTTAATTGACCTGGTTCTGTGGATCCTGCCGACTACGCCACTGTGATGATGCAGTTCTGGTGGGACCCAACCGAGAGTGCCAATTCAGGACAAATTGCTTAGAGAGGGGCAGTTACAGCCCAAGGTTGGGGTTTCTCCACCTCTAAGACAAACCAAACCAGCCAGCCAAAGAAGACTTCGATTTTACCCCACTGGCTAACCACAAGTCACAAGCAATTCCCTTAGACACTCCAGTTTCCCAGTATCACCACCAGTGCCCCTCGTTATGGGGACAAATGGTTATGATAATCAATACCCCAATAAAGAAAAAAAAACTTTCTCTCGATTCCAAAGAATCAAGCCCCAGACCCAGGTCAATATACAAATCAGATCTTACCCACAAATCACGCTGTTGCCAGTCCTTTAGAATCTAAAATCTAAAGGTTTATTCATAAAAGGAAAAATGAGATGAGAGCTAGAATTGGTTAAATGAAATCAATCACATACAGTGATGGCAAAGTTCTTAGTTCAGGCTTGTAGCAGTGATGGAGTAAACTGCAGGTTTAAATCAAGTCTCTGGAGTACATCCCCTGCTGGGATGGGTCATTCAGTCTTTTGTTCACAGCTTCAGTTTGTAGCAAGGTCCCTCCAGAGGTAAGAAGCAGGATTGAAGAGAAGATGGAGATGAGGCATCAGCCTTTTATAGTCTTTTCCAGGTGTAAGAACTTCTTTGTTCTTACTGTGGAAAATTACAGCAAAATGGAGTCTGGAGTCGCATGGGCAAGTCCCTGGAGACTTTGCTGAGTTACAAGGCGTATCTGCCTTATCTCAGTGGGTCAATTGTGTAGCTGATGGTCCTTAATGGGCCATCAGGCAGGCTAGGCAGAGCTAACACCAACTTGTCTGGGGTGTCACCCAGAAGCAGAGCATAAATTTAAAGGACAGACAGTACAGAGCCAATATTCATAACTTCAACTACAAAATGATACACACATATAGACACCATAATTATAACCAGCAAACCAGAACCTGGTCTTAGACACCTTATATGCCCCCCTTTACATAAGATTTGGTGCTACTACAGGACCTTGGTTGCAACCATGTTCTATATGGTCCCAGATTATATCAATAACATCACAACCAGCATCCTCTCCTTGGTACCTAAGGGGGCAGCTCCTGCCCAGGGCCAGCTCTGCCTGCAGGGGCAGGGAGGGGAGGGCTTGTGTGGCTGAGGCCAGGGGTGTTGGGGAGCTGCCCCCAGCAGGCACAGACCAGGCTTCCTCATGCTAAGGGCAGGTGGTAGGAACATGCCCCAGAGCCCTGGGTGTCCCCGGGAAGCGTCACACATGCTCTGTGCTGAGTAAGTCGTGCTGATCACTGAGTGCTCTGGCTGAAGACTCCTTTGGGGATCTGCTTGGCTCTTTGATTCAGGACCCTGTATCCCATCACCCTCTCGCTCCTGGGAGCTGAGCACGTGAGTGACTCCCCTCGGATAGAGTTGCAGTGAAAGGAGCCAAGAGAGACTGTTGGGGTACTGGAGGGTCCTGAATGGAGATCGAGGGGGGGAACCTCCACAAAGCGAGGGGGACGAGGATATGGGTGAACAAAATCCCTAACACACTCAAACCATCCTGATCTCCCTGCCCAGTGTCACCTCCCCCAGGCTGGTGGAGAGGGGCTGGTTCTTCCCAGGGTTAGTTACTGAAGAATGTCACACCCGGCCAGGATCTCTGGGAGGCCTGAAAGGTGAGGGGCAGATGTTACCAGGTTACATTCATCTCAGGAACTAACACCAATGCCCCCCCAAAACCCACCATAGGATCCAGAGATCCAGGGAGTGACAATGACCCGGTGGGTGCCCTGTCCTGAGCTGAGTGACTGGGCAGTGTCTCACCCTGTGAATGGAGGAGAAAGATCCCATCAGACGGCCAGCAAACAGCAGGAGATGGGGGGGTCTTACCTCTCACTGTGATGGAGATGGGTTGGCTCCTCTCCGATGAGATCGCTTGCCCAGACACTGTCTTCCAGGATTCACAGCTGTACACTCTGTCTAGCAATCCAGACCCCTCCGGCAGTTGAAAAGACTCAGAGTAACTGTACCGGGCTGAAGGGAGTTCCTTGGAGTGGATTATCAGGCCGTCTCTGAGGAACCGGACCCCGGACACGGTGGGCGCCCCTTTAGCTGAGCACGTCAGGGTCACAGCTTCTCCGGGTACGTAGACAGGCTTCTGCGGGGACAGGGTGAGCTTGGGAGCTGGGACGGATTCTGGAAAAGACAAGGGGGTTGGGGGAGGAGACGGTTCCTACTTGGGTGGCTGGTGACACAGAAGCAGAGGAAGAGCCAGTGAAGAGCAGAGGAGGGAGGGATCCTGGACACAGACCCCAGCCAGCCCCAGCTCAGTGTCCAGGGACCACGTCCCCACAGGCCATGCAAACACTGAACAGCAGAGATCTCACTGTTGGGGAACCCAGTGGGACCAGCGTCCCCTCCTTGGTACCTCAGCGGGGGCAGCTCCTGCCCAGGGCCAGCTCAGTCTGCAGGGGCGGGGAGGGGAGGGCTCCTGCGACTGAGGCTGGGGGTGTCGGGGAGCTTCCCCCAGCAGGCACAGACCAGGCTTCCCTGCACTAAGGGCAGGTGGTAGGGAGGTTCTTCAGAGCCCCGGGCACCCCCTGGGGAGCATCAACCAGCCCTGGTTCCACTGGGCCATTGGGGTGTGTTTTAAATGAATGTTTCTACTGCGTCAGAGGGAACATTTGCACAGACAGGGAGTGACGGGGATGAGGAGCTTATCCAGTCCCCAAACCTTGACCCCGTGTGATGGGTATTGACCCCACACTGGCACTAAGAGGGGTAACAGGAGCTGGAGAGCTTGTTCCATCTGAATCCTGCAAGTTGGTGATCCTGGGCAGCCCAGCCTGTGAGAGGAACCGGCTTGCCGGGGGGTAGGCAGGGAGATCACGGCTCAAGGGGCAGGACCAGGCCACTGAGGGGTCTGGAAAACTGGGGTCAGCATTCGATACAGAAGATGGTGACACCCGGCAGAGATCTCTGGAAGGAGCTGGGAGGTGAGGGGCAGATGCTACAAATTGAGCCATGCTGTCATGAACAGACAGTTAAGGGTTAATGCCTCTTTTATCTGTAAAGGGTTAAGACGGTCACCTAGCCTAGCTGACACCTGACCAGAGGAACCAATGGGGGAACAAGATGTTTCAAAAGGAAGGAGGGAAGTTTCCTTTGTTTAGTCAGTTTCATTTTCAGCCGGAGTGAAAAAGATCAAGGAACCAGCCTCTTATCAGTGTAGTAAGTTTTAGAAAGGGATAAATAGGTTTTTGTTTATTTTCTTTGTAACTTGTCTTGGTGCCCTTAAGGGAATTATCAAATTGGGTATTCTTGTGTATATTAAAATTTTGCCCAGGGGAACATCCTGTGTTTTCAATCTATTGTCTGTGAGATTAGCTGATATGCTGTCTCCCAGAGGTTTTTTTTCCCTTTCTTTTCTTTAATTAAAAGCCTTCTTTTTAAGAACCTGATTGATTTTTTCCCTGTTTTTTAGATCCAAGGCAATTGGATCCGGACTCACCAGGGAACTGGGGGAGGAATTTCTCAAGGCTACCCAGGGAGGGGAAGGTTTTTGGGGGAAAGAGAGTGTTCCAGGTACTCAGAAATCTGGATGGTGGCAGCGAGACCAGATCTAAGCTGGTAATTAAGCTTAGAAGTGTTCATGCAGGTCCCCACATCTGTACCCTAAAGTTCAGAATGGGGGTGGGACCTGTGACACCTTCAAACAGTGAGCAGCAGGGATCTCAGTGCTGGGAAACCCATTGGGACCAGTGTCCCCTCCTTGATACCTGAGGGTGGCAGCTCCTGCCCAGGGCCAGCTCAGCCTGCAGGGGCTGGGAGGGGAGGGCTTGTGCAGCTGAGACCGGGCAGCCAGGGAGCTGCCCCCAGCAAGCTCAGACCAGGCTTTCTCTCACAGGTGGCAGGAACATGCCCCAGAGCCCAGGCTGTCCCCGGGGAGCGTCACACATGCTCTCTGCTGAGTAAGTCGTGCTGATCACTGAGGTGCCCTGGCTGAAGACTCCTTTGGGGATCTGCTCCGCTCTGTGATTGAGGACCCTGCATCCCGTCACCCTCTCACTCCTGGGAGCCGAGCACTTGAGAGTGACTGACTCTCCTCAGATAGAGATGGGGTGCAGGGAGCCAAGAGAGAGCGTGGGGTGGTGGAGGACCTGGAATGGAGATCGAGGGGAGAAGCTGCACAAAGGGAGGAGGATGGGCAGATAGATGAACAAAGTCCCTGCCACACACAAACCACCCTTATCTTCCTCCCAAGTGTTGCCTCCCTGCGCCGGGCTAGTGGAGAGGGGCTGGCTCTTCCCAGCTGGGATTTCCCGGTTGGATGGGCATATCAATACAAGCAGATGCATGACCCAGAGCCCCCCTAGCACTGTGATATTCAGGATTTGAGGGAAGCCCCCAGCTGAGATGCTCCATGCCCCCCCGATTTGGAATCTTGCAGCTTTGTGACCCCAGGGGCGCCCAGTGTGTGAGGGGAGGTACCCAGGGAGACCAGGGCTCAGGGAGAGGGAAGGGGCTGCAGGGGGGGTCTGGAAAACAGGGATCAGGGTTAGATACAGAAGAAGGTCACACATGGACAGGATCTCTGGAGGGATCTGGGAGGTGAGGGGCGGCTGTTACCAGGTTCCATTCATGTCAGGAATTAGAGGGGGATGGAGACTTCTCTGTGGGAAACACCCTGCACCCCTGTACCACACTGAACCCCAACGCTGCATTGTGCCCACATCTTACCCAGCAGGAGTCTGGGCATCTCTGTGTGGGATTCTCTGGCTGGACTGGGTTGCCCAGTCCACAGCAGGGGTAAGGGGCGGATGGTCTCTGTCTCAGCTATGAGCATCAGCCGGTCACTCCACCTTGACCACAGACCTCTTTAGCGACCAAATCCCTGCTCTGAGAGAAGGATTTGTATCCAATGGTGCTTTCATGCCCGGGGGCCGAACTCCTCCGGGCAGCACCTTCCCCTCCCATAGACATGGGCTGTAGGGATTCTGGTAACCTGGTGCCGGTAGGGGGTCAGAAATTGATCCCTCTTCTGATAACAATTATGAATGAAATGGCAGGGCTGAGGATGTAGAACTGGATGACTTGTGAGCCAGGATGACAGGGCTGAAAATTCCCACACTGCTGTGCCCTCTAAGGGACAAACTTTACTGATCAGATAGGAGTCTCTCCCTTCTGTTGGGGTGCCCACCCCCACCCACCCACGGTGTGTCTGACATCAGAGTCTGACGCTGACAAGAGACAGCCCCAAAGTTTTAGATGTTACTGCTGGCTGGGAGTCCCTGAAACCCAAAGCTGCACTATAGACCCCCCAACACCCACTGGAGGAGCCAGAGATCCAGGGAGTGACACTAACCAGACTTAGGGGGGTTGGTGGCCCTGTCCTGAGCTGAATGACTGGGCTCTGTCTCACTCCGTGAATGGAGGAGACATACCCCACCATGGGACCAGCAAACAGCAGGAGACGGGGAGGTGGGGTCTCACCTGTCACTGCGATGGAGATCGGTTGGCTCCTCTTTGATGCGATTTCTCGCCCAGACTCTGTCTTCCAGAATTCACAGGTGTATGGTCCAGCTTGCGCTCTAGACACCCCTGAGAGCTGAATCGAGTCAGTGTAACTGTACCAAGGTGAGGGGAGTTCCTTGAAGTGGATTATCTGACCTTCTCTGAGGAACCGGACCCCGGAGACGATGAATACCCCGGGAGCTGAGCACGTCAGGGTCACAGCTTCTCCGGTTATGTAGACAGGCTGCTGCGGGGACACAGTGAGTTGAGGAGCTGGGATGGGGTCTGGAAAAGACAAGGGGGTCAGGGAGGAGACGGTTCCTACTTGGGAGGCTGGTGACACAGAAGCAGAGGACGAACCAGTGAAAGAGCAGAAGAGGGAGGTATTTGGGACACCCCGCCCATTCAGCCCCAGCTCAGTGCCCAGGAATTTCATCACCATCGGTCCATCCAAATGCTGAGCAGCAGAGAACTCACTGCTGGGGAACCCAGTGGGTCCAGCGTCCCCTCCTTGATATGTGGGGGGGCAGCTTCTGCACAGGGCCGGCTGAAAGAGAAAGGCTTTTGCAGCTGAGACCAGGAAGTCAGGGAGCTGCCCCCAGCAGGCACAGACCAGACTTCCTCATGCTAAGGGCGGGTGGTAGGAACACGCCCCAGAACCCTGGGTATCCCCGGGGAGCTTCACACACGCTCTGTGCTGAGTAAGTCGTGCTGATCACTGAGGTGGCCCTGGCTGAAGACTCCTTTGGGGATCTGCTCCATTCTGTGGTTGAGGACCCTGTATCCCGTCGCCCTCTCGCTCCTGGAAGCCAAGCACTTGAGGATGACTGACTCCCCTCAGATAGAGATGGGGTGCAGGGAGCCAAGAGAGAGCGTGGGGTGGTGGAGGACCTGGAATGGAGATCGAGGGGAGAAGCTGCACAAAGGGAGGAGGACGAGGAGATGGGTGAACAAAGTTCCTAACACACACAAACCACACCAATCTCCCTGACCAGTGCTGCCTACCCCAGGCTGGTGGAGAGAGGCTAATTCTTTCCAGACAAGGGGGTCGGGGGGGAGACGGTTCCTACTTGGGAGGCTATTCAGAAGCAGAGGAGACGCCAGGAAAGATCACAAGACGGAAAGAGCTCAGTGCCCAGGAACCACATCCTCGCCAGGCCATGCAAACAGTCAGCAGCAGAGATCTCACTGCCGGGGAACCCAGTGGGACCCGCGTCCCCTCCTTGGTACCTGAGGGGGGCAGCCCCTACCCAGGGCCAGCTCAGCCTGCAGGGGCTTGTGTGGCTGAGGGCGGGGGTGTCGGGGAGCTGCCCCCAGCAAGCACAGACCAGGCTTCCTCATGCAAAGGGCAGGTGGCAGGAACATGCCTCAGGCCCTGGGTGTCCCCCAGGGGAGTGTCACACACGCTCTCTGCTGAGTAAGTTGAGCTGATCACTGAAGTGGCCCTGGCTGAAGACTCCTTTGGGGATCTGCTCCACTCTGTGATTGAGGACCCTGTATCCTGTCACCCTCTCACTCCTGGGAGCTGAGCACTTGAGAGTGACTGACTCCCCTCGGACAGAGATGGGGTGCAGGGAGCCAAAAGAGAGCATGGGGTGGTGGAGGATCTGGAATGGAGATCGAAGGGGGAACCTCCACAAAGTGAGGCAGACCAGGAGATAGATGAACAAAGTTCCTGCCACACACAAACCACCCCGATGTCCCAGACCAGTGCTGCCTCTCCCAGGCTGGTGGAGAGGGGCTGGTTCTTCCCGGCTGGGATCACCCGGTCGGACAGGCATGTCCAGTACGAGCAGGTGCATGACCCAGAATCCCCCTGGCCCTGTGACATTCAGGGTATGAGGGAAGCTACCCCCAGATGAGGCCCCAGCTGAGATGCTCCATGCCCCCACCACGTCAATTTGGAATCCTGCAGCTTTGTGACCCCAGGGGGAGCCCAGCCTGTGAGGGGAACAGGCTTTCTGGGGAGGTACCCAGCCCAGAGCTGAGTGACTGGGCTGTGTCTCACCCCATGCATGGAGCAGAGATACCCCACCCTGAGGCCAATAAACAGCAGGAGATGGGGGACTCACCTGTCACTGCTATGGGGATCGGTTGGCTCCTCTTCGATGTGATTTCTCTGTCAGACTCTCTCTTCCAGGATTCACAGGTGTACACTCCAGCTTGTGCTCTAAGCAGCCCCGACAGTTGAATCGAACTGGTGTAACTGTACCGGGCTGAGGGGAGTTCCTCCAGTTTAATTTCCCAATCATCTCTGAGGAACCGAACCCCGGACACAGTGGATGTCCTGGCCACTGAGCATGTCAGGGTCACAGCTTCTCCGGTTATGTAGACAGGCTGCTGTGGGGACATGGTGAGCTGGGGCTCTGGGTCGGGGTCTGGGTCTGGGTCTGGAACAGACAAGGGGGTCAGGGGAGGAGACGGTTCCTACTTGGGAGGCTGGTTACTGAGAAGCAGAGGAGAAGCCAGGAAAGATCACAAGAGGGAAAGAGCTCAATGCCCAGGAACCATGTCCTCGCTAGGCCATGCAAACTGTCAGCAGCAGAGATCTCACTGTCGGGGAACACAGTGGGGCCAGCATCCCCTCCTTAATACCTGAGGGGGGCAGCCCCTGCCCAGGGCCAGCTCAGCCTGCAGGGGCTGGGAGGGGAGGCCTTGTGTGGCTGAGGCCGGGGCTGTCGGGGAGCTGCCCCCAGCAGGCACAGACCAGGCTTCCTCACGCTAAGGGCAGGTTGTAGCTTCATGCCTCAGAGCCCTGGGTACTGCTGTGGATCATCATACATGTGGCCACCTGGGGTCTGTCCCATTGACTGAATGGATCTATGGCCTATTGACACCAGCTGAGGATGTGGCCCCCTTGATTATAATGGAGCTACATTGAAGTTGGTCTCGCTGTACTCATGGACTCTTTGAGGGGGGGTTGGTGATTCTCACCAGTTGGGATCTCGCTCATTCACGGTGAAGTCTCTGATTCCTGCCCCCTGGTCTGGCCACTGGGATGTTTTAAACTAATGTTTGGAGGTTTGGAGGTTCTGCTCTGGCACAGGGGGTGTTTGCACAAACAGGGGCTGACGGGGCTGGGGAGGGTTTCCAGTCCTCAAACCCTGACCCCGTGTGTTGGGTTTTGACCCCGCCCGGGCACTAAAAGGGGTAACAGGAGCTGTAGAGCTCATCACATTGGAATCCTGCAAGTTAGTCAGCCCAGGGGCAGCCAGCGTGTGAGGGGAACAAGCTCTCCGGAGAGGGACCCGGTGTCACTGGGCGATGCTCTGGAACTGCTCCCCATCAAGCCAGGCAGGACTTTGGGGAGCCTCCTCTCCCTTGGAGCAGACTTGTTCAGGGCAAGAAGCTTACACGTCTTCACCTCCTGGGTGTCTCCTTGGAGCATTCAGCATCCTCTGCCCCTCCGTGCGCTTCCCACAGCGAGCCCGCCCCAGCAGGGTCCTGGGGAAGCCACAGGGTCCTGCATCCCCACTTTGCAGTCAGACGTGACTTTCAGCCAGCCAGTAAAACAGAGGTTTATTCGATGACAGGAACAGGGTCTAAAACAGAGCTTGTAGATACAGCGAACCGGACCCCTCGGCCGGGTCCATTCTGGGGGGCAGTGAGCCAGACCCCCACATCTGCACTTTATTGCTCGTCCCCAGCCCCCTCCAGACTCACAACCCCCTCCAGCCCTTCCTCCTCTCCTCAGCTCCTTTCCCGGGCCAGGAGGTCACCTGATCTCTTTGTCTCCAACACCTTCGGCTGGCACCTTTGCAGAGGAGGGGCCCAGGCCATCAGTTGCTAGGAGACAAAGTGCCAGACATTTAGGTGCACTGGCCCTTTGCTCTGCAGCAATCTCACACCCTTATTCCACCACCTAGATATTAAGAACTGCATAGGGGACACTGAGGCACCAACACTGTAGTCAGAGAAAACATTAAGAACATTCCCAGTTCATCACAGCCGGGGAGATCAGGACTCAGGGAGAGGGTTGGGGCCACAGAGGGTCTGGAAAACAGGGGTCAGTGTTAGATACAGAAGATGAGTCACACTCAGCAGGGATCTCTGGAAGGACCTGGGACTTTAGGGTCAAATTCATCTCAGAAATTACAGAAATTGCAAAAACTCCCTGCACCCCTGTACCTCCCTGAACCCCATATTGGCACCAGCAGGGGATTGTTGCAACATGATAGAAACCAATCCCTCTCTTGATAGAAACCATGACCGAGGAATCCAGGGAGCCACAGGGCTGAAGATTTACAGTGGGTGGCCATGACAGTGCCCAGCTCTGTCCCTAGCACTGTGAGCCTCCCCACAGCAGTGCCCACCTGAGACCCCAGTGTTGTAAGCTTCCCTGTAGCAGTGCCCATTTTTTGTTGATCAGGTGGGACACCTCTGCCCACCACGGAATGTCTGAGATGCAGGAAGTGGCCCTGACCAGAGAAGGAGTGAAAGAAGTGTTGGGATGTGTGACCATATGGGGATTTTCCATAATATTTCCTCTGATTACTGTGCATGTCTCAGTTTCCCCTACATGCTGCATGGCTAACTAGGTAGAGGGAAAATGTTGTTTAGTCTTTGCAGAGGCGCAGAGATCTGGGTGTGAGTAATGCCTAGTGGCCTGGGTCTTGGGGCCCCATTCCCATGGAGAGCTCGAGAAGACAATGATCACTCCAACTGCCTGGACATTTGGTGCCTAGCAGCTAATGACCTTGGATGTCCCACCCTCTGCAGGAAGGCAACCAGCATTGACCAGCTGGAGAACAAAGCTCCAGACAGGCTCCCGCATTAGTGCTGAGGACCACACTGGGACCCCGCTGCCCTTTTTGATAGAAGAATCTGTCTCCCGAAACCTGCTCACACTGAGGAACCAAGCACGTGAGGGTAGTGCGGTCCCCCGGGAGATACACTGTGTACCTGTGGTCTGGAGAGAGGGTGAAGGCCAGAGGATGAGCTGGAACAGAGCCAGAGGGGTGAGTGGAAAAAGAGAGGCCATGATGGAATGAGGAGAAGGGAGAAGGGAGAAGAGATGGGCCTGGACAGATATGCTCACAGACCAGCCTCACCTCACTGCCCCGGACTCACCCTGGGAAATACAGCACGGCAAATAAACCATAGCCCATCTCTCTCTCTCTCTCTGAGATCTTTCCATAGATCCCAAGACCAGAATGGACCACTGTGAACACGGAGTCTGACCCCCTGTGTCACCCATGTCCTAGGACTTCCCTGAACTGATTCCTCTGTGACCTAGAGCAGATCTCTGAGAGAAACATTTCGGGCATGGTTACACTTGCAGATGTAGAGGACTGAGCATTAAACCAGCCTTTGGAGACCGCAGCAGGGAAAGTGCTGACGTGTGTTTACACTGTCAGCTGCAAGCGCGCTGGTGTGGCCACATTAGTAGCTCTTGCAATGCCAGAAATAGGAGTGTATTGCGGTAGCTAGCCCAGTGTGCAAGTGGCTGCAACGTGCTTCTCAAATGGTGGTGGGGTGGGGGTGGGGTGTGACAGGGAGTGTGTTGTGTGTATGTGGGGGGACAGACAGTGTGTTTTGGGGGGCTGAGAGTGTGTCAGCATGCTGTCTTGTAAGTTCAGACAGCAGCAGACTCCCTCCCCACCCCCATCACACACACTCACAACAGCAGCATTCCACACTCATGGTTGCTTTGTCCTGGAGCAGATAAGGAAGCGGGTTGTCAGAAACAGAGCTTTCAAACAATGAGAAGAGTGGCCACTTGACTTCAGGGGATTATGGGACATTTCCAGAGGCCAATCACAGCTCAGTAATGCAACACCTGGTTCAGTCTGACTCGCGGGTATTTCAGTCAAGGCTTGGCAAGCTTTATGTTTCTCCTAGAGGTGGATTACTAGGAGTGCTCCAGCTGCAGAGTCCAGGCCCTCTATGTGACCTGCCAGTGTAGACACATTGGAAGTTAGGGCACCCAGGGCTGCTTTATTGTGCTGTAACTTGCAAGTGTAGCCAAGCCCTCAGGCTTGATTCAGAAGTTGCCAGCAGTGGAGAATCCACCACAACCCCTGGGGAACTGTCCCAGTGGTGAATTCCCCTCACTGTTAATATCTGTGCCTTATTTCCAGCCTGAATTTGTCTAGCTCCAGTTTCCAGGCACTGGGTCATGTTAGAATTTTATCTGTCTATTGCCCAGTTTCTGTTCCCATGTAGAAACTTCTACACTGTGATCAACTTCCTCTTAACCTTCTCTTTGTGACACTAAACACCTCCGGCTCCTGGAGTCTCTCGCTATAAGATGGACCCGCCCTTTGTGCAGCTGGCAAAATTCCAGCTCCCCCATCTGTGAAACATAACACCCCCTCACCCCGCAGCCTGCTCCCCCCATAACGTCCCACTGACCCCAGATCTGCTGCTTCTCCATCCTGTGCGCAGAGGAGATGACAGGGTGGGTGGGACTAGACTGTTGCAAGGAGGAATTCAGGGAAGGAGCCAAAGAGAGAATCTGCCTTTCTCACCAGGGATTAGGGGCATGAGGAGCGGAGCTGGGGGCTAAGGGTCCTTCATGTGCCTGGGGAGCACCAGGACCCCCTCTGTGTCCATCCTGGGGCAGTGGGTGAGGGGCTGATGAGCATGGGAGGGTCCTTAATCCACCTGGGGCACCTCAAGAACCCCACTCGCCCTCCTGGTGAAAGGGGGTTCAAATGGGGGCATGGTTGTTAATGCAAATGTTTTGAGCCCGAGACACCCATTTGCATCAGGGTATTCACCCCAAGTTCTCTGTCTGGGGGGAGGGGAAGAATAGGGGGAAGAACCCATCAGCCGGCCATGAGAGCTGCCTAGCTGCAGCTAGAAGGTTTCAAAGAGAAAGAGAAATAAGGAAGCTCAGGCGGATGCGGGGAAGGGAGGGGGAGTTTTTCTACCCACTGCATTTCCTTGGAGGTCTCTGCAGACCCTGCTGTTAATGTCCTTCTGGGCAGGGCTGGGTGTCTGCCCCCTGACCCTGAGCCCTGTGTGGGAACCCAGAATTGGGGAACAGAGAGCTCCCCACTCCACACAGCCCCATCCCAATGGGCCCCTGCCTGTGGGGGACTCAGTGTAATGGGGAGGTGGGTGCTCAGTCTCCATGGCCCATGCAGCCCTCACTCTCTCCGCAGAGGCTGCCAGTGAGGGGCTGGGTAGTGTCCATGGGGACGGGGGCATCTTCTTCCGTATGGCCTGGGCTGGGACCCACCACATGGACCCCCCAAACAGCCATCAGCTGAGGTCGCTCTCCCACCCCACGGACGTGGCTCTGAAGTGGAGCTGCTGCTGCTGCTGCAGGTTCCACAGGTGACACCTGTGACTGGGGGAGCCTGACCCACTCAGTGGATGACATGAGGGCATCTGGTGATCCCCCCTTCTTTGGAATGGCCAACATCACAGTGTGAGAGGAGGGGGATCTGTGCCACCACCCCCATTGTCCAAGAGCCCACCCCCACCGCGAGCATCTCAGCAAGGACAGGAGACATTGTTACCTTGAGGGGACACCGGCCTGGGGAGCATCTGGAGAGAGGCTGGAAGAGAAGGGAAGAGAAGAGCAGGGGTGAGAGCTCTGCGGAGAGGATGAAGGGAGCAGAAGGATGGAGGGATGTGGGTGGTAGGATCACCAGGCAGACTGACAGAGGGAGGGATGTGGACCGGAGGAGGTGACTTACCCAGCAGAGGCAGTAGGAGAGTTAGCACCATGCTGAGCTGGTCGCTTGGGGCTGGAAGCTGGGTTCTTAGCTCAGCCACTGGCCCTGTCTGGACGCAGGGAGAGGAACAGGCCCCTCCCCTCTGACAGAGGCAGAGGAAGTCACAGCCTCAGGCGCAGTCACCGCTCAGCTCAGGGACTGGAGAGATACCGGTTCCTCATGCCTGCGGAGGGGAGCTGTCCTTTCCCACAGCTGACGCTGGTGGGGAGGGGTGGAGCAAGAGCCCCAGGTAACTGACACCTCCAGGCGTGGGTTGGGGACTCAGCGGGGCTAAAGGAACCTAAATTGAGTTAAACTGGTTTACCCCAGGTGGGGATCTTCCCCTTTGAGTCCAGTGGAGTTACGTCCCATTGACTCCAGCTGATATGTGGCCTCGCTGACTCTGGTGGAGCTACGTCCCACGGACCCCAGCTGGGATCTGACCTCACTGACTCTGATGGAGCTACGTCCCCCTGGGATCTGTCCTCACTGACTCTGATGGAGCTACGTCCCACTGATCCCAGCTGGGATCTTTCCTCGCTGACTCTGGTGGAGCTACGTCCCACTGACCCCACCTGGGATCTGGTCTCGCTGACTCTGGTGGAGCTACGTCCCACTGACCCCACCTGGGATCTGGTCTCGCTGACTCTGGTGGAGCTACGTCCCACTGACCCCAGCTGGGATCTGGCCTCACTGACTCCGGTGGGGCTACAGCCCATTGACCCCACCTGGGATCTGGTCCCATTCACACAATGGAGCTATGACCCATTGACACCCACTAGGGATCTCGCTCATTCATAGCAAAGACTCGGAAACCAGCCCCCTGGTCCTTCTGTTCCCTTGGGGTGTGTTTTAAACTAACATTTAAGGGTTCTGTGCGTCTATCATGGACTCACAGGACTCATGCTTTCTCGGCTCCGCACGGTCCCTGGGGGGAACCCCCTTCAGAGCCACAGCCCTTCTTGAGCTGAAGGGTTTATTGAATGTCTGAACACAGCACAGGAAACTCTCCGGGCCCTCGGGCCTAGCAACTCTCAGCACAGCACAGGGAATTGCTGCCGAAGAATGAAGCGGCTTGGTAGAGCTGCTGCCAAAATGCCGCCGATTGTGGCTTTATCTTTTTTTTTTTTGACTTCGCCACTTGGGCGGCAAAAAAGCTGGAGCCAGCCCTGCCGTGTACTGAGTGTCTGTGTGATGAACAGCCAACTCTAACTGCAGCAACCTACTTGGTAAACCCCCGCCACACTCTGGTCTCCGCCAGCCTTGGTCATTACTAGCTAAGGGACCCAACAGCCACCCAGTCCAAATTTCCCCTGAACCTTCTGCTCGGAAATGTCCAGCCCTCTCCGGGAGCATCGAGAAATAATAAGAACAGCTTGATCCTCTAAAGACACAGTCCGCAGCTGCTGGCCACGTTAACTGGAGTTACCAGTGATTTGAATTTCAACCCAGGCCTGGGTTGGTTTCGACTGAAATAACCCAAGTTCAGTAACAACAGGGCATGGGTTCAGTGATGCCAAGAGAAGAGTCCAAGCCAGAGATGGTTACAAGTCAATCGAAGTGAAAACATGCAGCTGAGAGGCGAGTACTCGCTGTAGCAAGGCCCAGTCTGTGTTCGAGATGGTTTCGGTCTGCGATTCCGCTCTCTCCAGCCTGGCTGACTGTGTCTCAGTCCGTACCTTCCTCCGAAGTACAAGGTGCTTGTTTCTCTTCTCGTCTTAGGGGAAGGGAACTTAGTGGTCAGCTGCCCTCAGCCCCTGCTTACCTGAGCTTCTGCTGCCTGTCCAGCCGCCCAGCTGAGTGGTGACTGCAACTGAGGATGTGGCTTCCTCTGCCTCCAACAGATGGGCGGGGCTCATAACTTGTGCCCAGACTGGGCCAGTGGCTGAACTGAGACCCCAACTCGCAGCCCAGAGCGACCAGCTCAGCATGACGCTAACTCTCCGTCTGCCTCTGCTGGATAAGTGACCCCATCCCTCTGTGTGTCTGTCCAGAGGCTTCTCCACAACCCTGCCCCACATCCCTCATCCCACGCAGCTCCCTCCCCTCCCAAGAGCTCTCAGCCCTTCTTCTCTTCACTTCTCTTCTCTTCCAGCCTCTCTCCAGATTCTCCCCAGTCTGGTGTCCCCCACTGGTAATGACATCTCCTGACCTTGCTGAGATGCTCGCGGTAGGGGTGTGTTGGTCTTGGGAGTGGGGGTGGGGATCCCCCTCCACTCACACTATAATGTTTGGAATTGCAAGGAAGGGGGGTTCCCCGGGTGCCCCTCTGTCATCCCCTGCATGGGTCAGACTGCTCCATTCACAGGCGTCTCCCATGGAACCTGCCCCGGCAGCAGCAGCTCCAGTCCAAAGCCATGTCCATGGGGGCGGAAGAGCGACCCCAGCTGATGCCTCCCTGGGGATCCCTTTGGTGGGTCCCAGCTCGGGAGATGATGCCCCCATCCCTATGGGCACTACCCAGCCCCTCATTGGCATCCTCAGCAGAGAGAGTGAGGGCTGGATGGGCCATGGATACTGAGCACCCACCTTCCCACTTCACTGAGACTCCCTGCTCAGGGGCCCATCGGGGGTGGGGCTGTGTGGAGCGAGGAGCTCTGTCTGCCCCAGCTCTGGCTTCCACACAGGACTTGGGGTCAGGGGCACAGACCCAGCACCACCCAGCAGGACAGTAAAAGCAGGTTCTTCATAGACTCCAGAGGAAACTTGGTGGGTGGGAAAACTCTCCCCTCCTTTTACCACATCCTGCCGAGCTTCCTCATTTCTCTTGAATGCCTTCTAGCTACTGACAGGCAGGTCTGCTGGTCAGCTGACAGGTTCTCCCCACTCTCCTACCTCTACCCCCTGGATGGAGAAAATGGGGTGAATACCCTGATGGGAATGGGGGTCTTGGGGTTGAACCATTTGCATTAATAACCCTCCCCCCATTTTTGTATCCCTTCCCCTAGGATGCAGAGTGTGGTGATCTTGGGGTTCCCTGGGTTGATGAGGGACCCTCCTACACTCAACATGCCCTCACCCGCTGCCCTGGATGGACAGAAAGGGTATGCTACGGCAAGATATTAGGAAAAACCTTTTCCCTAGGAGGGTGGTGAAGCAGTGGAACGGGTTACCCAGGGAGGTGGTAGAATCTCCATCCTTAGAGGTTTCTAAGGTCAGTCTTGACAAAGCCCTGGCTGGGATGATTTAGTTGGGGATTGATCCTGCTTTGAGTAGGGGGGTTGGAGTAGATGACCTCCTGAGGTCCCTTCTGTCATGGACTCATGGGTCGTGGCCACTCTTGGCCCTGTGCGGTCCACGGTGGGGTGCCCCGTTCAGTGTGACAGCCCTTCTCGGGGGTCCTCTATCTCTCAGGGTTAGGCCCCTCCAGCTCCTGGAGCCTTAGCGCGTCTGTCTCTACCATGGGCCCCCTCAGGGAGTCCTCTCGCTCTGGATGCCCCGGGCCTCCACCGCCAGGAGGGGACGATGCAACCCTGTTCCCTAGCCCAGAGTGACTCTCAGCCAGCGTAAAACAGGAGGGTTTATTGAGCATTGAACACAGCACAGGAAATTCTCAGGGCCTCAGGCCTGGCATCTCTCAGCCCAGCACAGCCCAGTCTCCCCTGCATCCAGGTGGGCTCAGCCTGCTCCCCCTCTCCAGCCCCGAGCCCCCCTGCTTCCCAGCTGGGTGTCTGCTATCCCCGGCCCCAAGCCCTGCCTCTGTCCATTGGCTTCTCTCTGGGTAAACAGGGTCACCTGGGCCTCTTCTCCTCTCTTCTGTCCTCTTTCCCCCTCTGACTAGAACCGGCAGGTCAGGTCACCGAGTCCTCTCTTCGCAGCCCATTGTTCTCCCACTGGCCAGAACTGGCTGTGACTCCTGAGCTGGGTCTCCGGGTCATCAGTCGCTGGGGTCTCCATCCCCCAGGCCATCGGCCGGGGTCCCAAGTTCCCACTCCGGTCCTCTGTAACAACAAACTCCCTCTCTCCTCACCTCGTTAAACCAGTAAACACCCAGGGACACTGAGCCCCACTCCCTCTGCATGCAACCCACTGGAAAAACAAGGCAAACACAAAAAAATCCCCCACTTTGTCACAGTCACAAACCAGCTGGCAACTGCCCCCTTGACTCCAATGGAGCTACAGCCCATTGAGCCCAGCTGGGAATGTGGCCCATCAACTCCAGTGCAGCTATGGCTCATTTAAATTGGTGTAGTTGTACCTATAGGCTCCTTTGGAGACGTTGCTGATTCTTACCAGCTCAGGATCTCCTCCATTCACAGCGAAGACACTGAAACCAGCCCCCTGGTGCCTTAGGAGGTATTTAAACAAATGTTTCAAGGTTTTGGCTGCCTCAGAGGCAAGTTTTGCCCAGCAGGCGATGGATGGGGCTGGGGAGGGTTTCCAATCCCCAAACCCTCCCCCGTGCGATGGGTATTGGCCTCGCACTGGCACTAAGAGGAGTAACAGAAGCTGGGCAGCTTGTAGCATTGGAATCCTGCCAGTTGGTGATCCCCACAGGCAGCCCTTCGTGAGGGGAACAGGCAAGCCAGGGAGGTACCTGGGGTGCCCAGAGCTCATGGAGAGGGATGGAGCAAAAGCGGGGTCCGGAAAACAGGGATCTCTGGAAAGACTTGGGAGCTGAGGAGCAGATGTTACCAGATCAAATTCATCTCAGGAATTAGAGGGGTTCGCAATTTCTCTGTGGAGAACACCCTGCACCCCTGTACCTCAGTGAACCCCATCCCTGCAGTGCACCTGTTCGTAATGTTGGGGAAAGGAGCTCAGCTGGTGGTGGGTGAAGGGGTTTGGGGGACTGGCATTCAGTAGAGAACGCTGTGTGTGTGGGAGGAGGTGTGTGACTACTGCCCCCTACTGGAGGGGATCAGCTCTGCTCTGTGTGTGTGACATTCATCTTTCTGGCTGCAGGTCCTGGATTCCCCAAAGGAGATGGGGTATCTCAAGAAAGTACAAACTCCCAGAGAAGCCAGGGACAGCTCAGAGCTCACAGGTCAGATTGATGGAAACAGCGAGAGGCTCCACAGATTTCATCCTGCGATCCGACGGCTCTACCCAGTATGCACAGGTGTATGATCTGGTGTCTGTCTGCGTTACATAGCTCAGGGTGTGCGTGTCACTGTTACCGTATGAGATAATCTCTCCAGCCGCTCTGGAGAACTGGATTCCTGTAAGTGTGTGATCACTGGTAGGAGCCGAACACGTGAATGTAACAGACTCCCTGGTGAGGTACAGCTGGAGTGGGGGGCTCAGGGAGAGTGTGGGGGCCGCAGGGGTGTCTGGAAAAGACGACGGGTGAGATTTCACTGCAGGAGAAGGGGCTCAGAGAGCCAGGAGGGGGAGATGCCAGGGAGAAGGTTGTTACTGGCTAACTGGAGCGAGGGGGGGATCCCACAGAAGGAAGAGTTTGCCCCTGGCAATTCCACTGCACCCCAATCTGACCCTGCACCCCAATCTAGCATTGCACTACACCCCAGTACTACACTGCACCCCGACATAGCCCCGCACCACACCCCAGGATCTTACTGCAGCCCAACAGGAGAGGAGCTTGCAGCCCTCGATACCTCCACACTGCACCCAGTGCAGCATTGACCTGCAACCCAATGAACCATGTGACTTGTGTGTGATGTAGGAGATCAGGTAGGTTGGCCCCAGGGCTAAACACAAAGAGAAAGAGGCCTCACCCAGCACTGATATCGAGAGAGTCACTCAGCATGGATATGACCTCTGCTGGAGCCTGGCGTATTGTGTAGTCACAGGAGTAGGGCCCCAGCTCAGCCTTGATTTCCATCTGGTCCCGGTTATTGGGGTTGGGGATTTCACCCAAGTGCCAGTAGAACCTGAATTTCATTCATTGGACAGGCCTGGGAGCTGACCAGATGAGGGTGAGCAGCTTACATCATAGAGACATGCTGTGGGGGGTGGGGGCACAGAGAGAGCCTGGGGGCCAGCAGGGAGTCTGGAACAGAGGCAGGGGAGAGACCCCCAGGGAGTGAGGGGAAGAGCGGAAAGGGGAACAAGGCCCCAACACAGGGCCTCAACATACTCCCACTTCCTTTGTCTCGTACCCCAGTGCCTGTGACAGACTTGATGGCAGACATCCATGCGGGAGCTCTCCAGTAAACTTGTGGGAACAGCGCCCCCTCCCCAGTACCTGCTGGGCCCGGCACAGGATGACTGGATCTTCTCCCAGTGTCTTAGCCCTACACCCCCCCCCACCTGGATGGGAGAGGGGAGGGTGACAACAGGGATAGGATCCCCCCAAGAGATGAGCAGCCTCCGGTCCCTGCTGAACTCTCCCTTTCTGCCCAGTAGGTGTTGGAGTCTCAGCCAGTAACACGCTCACACTAGGGAGTTGTGGGGCTGGGATCTCACTACACCACAGTCTCCGTGCTGGAGACAGACCTGCTGTTCCTAGATGAGATCTCTCGACTGGATTCCCGTCTCCAGTACGCACAGGTGTATGACCAGCATTTCCCTTCCCAGCTAAGAGCTCCAGCCAGACTCTTGCATTCGGGCTGAGGACTACGCTGGGGCCAGGCTGTGCTTTTTGGTAGAAGAATCTGGATCCCGGAAGCAGCAGTGGCCAAGGAGCCGAGTACACAAGGGTAACCTGCTCCCCTGGGAGATACACTGTGTAGCTGGATACCAACAGAGCGTGGGGGCCGGCAGGTGAGCTAGAGCAGGGGCAAAGCGGTGAGTGTAATGGGTGTGTCCATGATGGAATGAGGGGAGAAGGGCAGAGATGAGTCCTGGACAGACATGATCACAAACCAGCCTCATCTCACTGCCCAGCATCCGCCCCCACGCTGGGAAATATACCAGGACAAATAAACTACGGTCCGTTTCTCTCTCTCGCACTCTGGGACACATGGTGGGAACATGGTGTCCAACATCCTGTGTCACACAGGCCCTAGGACTTCCCTGAATTGATTCCTCTGTCAACTGGAGCAGATCTCTGAGAGAAACATTGAGGCTTGATTTAGAAATCACCAGCAATGGAGAATCCACCACGATCCTTGGGGAATTGTCCCAGTGGGTAATTCCCCTCACTGTTAAAATTTGGGCTTTATTTCCAGCCTGAATTTGTCAAGCTCCAGCTCCCAGGCGCTAGGTTGTGTTAGATCTTTGTCTTTTGATGAGCTGTCAATTATCACATTTCTTTTCCCCACCTAGGAATTGCTAGACTGTGATCAAGTTCCCCCTTCACCTTCTCTTTGTTATGCTAAAAACAGTTGGAGCTCTTAGAGTTTTTCACTAAAAGCTGGAACCTCCCACCACACGGCTGGGTAAGTTCCAACACCCCCTCATCTGGGTAACTTCACCTCCTGCATCCCACAGGCTGCTCCCACTGTTAGCTGTTCCCCATCCTGTGCATGGAGGAGGTGACAGGGTGGATGGGATGCAGACTAAGTCGAGGTGCAATTCAGAGATGGAGCAGGAGCTCAGAAAAGAATCTCCCTTTCCCACTGGGGACTAGGGGCATCACTCAGGAGTGGAGCTGGGGAAGGAAGGGTCCTTCATGTGCCCCAGGAACCCCAGGATCCCCACTCTGTCCATCCAGGAGAGCAGGTGAGGGCACATTGAGCGCACTTCCTCAATCTGGGAGGCAAGGGCAGAAGAGAGGCGAGAACCCATCAGCCGACCATCAGACCTGCCTGTCACTGGCTAGAAGGCGTTGAAGAGAAAGTAATGAGGAGGTTTGGCTGAATGAGGGGAAGGGAGGGGGGAGTTTTCCCACCCACCACATTTCCTCTGGGGTCTCTGCAGGACCTGGTTTTAATGTCCTGCTGGGCGGTGCTGGGTCTGTGCCCCCTGGCCCTGTGGGAGCCCAGAACTGGGTCATAGAGAGCTCCCCCCCCTCCACACACAGCCCCACAGTGAGGGGGGAATTAGTGTAGTGGGGAAGTGGGTATTCAGTCTCCATGGCCCGTCCAGCCATTGCTTTCTCTTCTGATGCTGCCAATGAAGGGCTGGGTAGCGCCCATGGGGCTGGGGGCATCTTCTCCCCTGTGGCCTGCTGGGACTCATGAAAGGGACCCCCCCAAGGAGGCATGAGCTGGAGTCTGTCTTCAGCCCCCACAGACGTGACTCTGAACTGGAGTTGCTGCTACTGGGGCAGGTTCCACAGGACACACCTGTGAATGGGGTGGCCTGGCCCACCCAGAGAATGACATGGGGGCACCCGGGGAGTCACCCTTCCTTGCAATTGCAAACAAAGTGGTGTGAGAGAGGGGGGATCCCTTCCACTGCCAGAGAGCACCCCCACCCCAAGCATCTCAGCAAGGACACCAGCCTGGGGAGAATCTGAAGAGAAGAGAAGAGAAGAGCTGAGCTCCTTGGAGGAGATTGGGGTTTAGGGGGATGGAGGGATGTGTGGCAGGGGGATCATCAGACAGACAGACAGAGGGATGGGGGCTGAGGGAGGTCACTTACCCAACAGAGGCAGAAGGAGGGTTAGCACCATAGATCACAGAATAGCAAGGTTGGAAGGGACCTCAGGAGGCATCTAGTCCAACTCCCTGCTCAAAGCAGGACCAATCCCCATGCTGAGCTGGTCGCTCTGGACTGAGAGTTGGGCCCTGTCTGGGTGCAAGGAGGGGGATGGGCCCCCTCCTCTGATGGAGGCAGCAGAAGTTAAGGCCGCAGGCATGGTCACTGCTCAGCTCAGGGGCTGGAGACTCACCTGAGCCTCGTGTGCAGCGTGTGTGGAAGGGAGCTGGCCATTTTCCAGGGCTGACAATGGTGAGGAGGCCGGAGCTTTTGCACAGGTGGGGAGTGACAGGGCTGGGGAGGGTTTCCAGTCCCCAATCCCTGACCCCGTGTAATGGGTATTGACCCTGCACTGGCACTAAGAAGGGTAACTGGAGCTGGAGGGTGGGCCTGGCCCAGCTGGAGTTGGAGCTCAGCTGGGGAAGGGCTGGGCAGTCAGCAGAAAGGGAGGTGGCCCAGACAAGATGGGGGCTGTGAGGAGAAGCTCTCCCATTTCTCTATGGCCCGTAGAGGCTGGAGGGCAGGTCTGGAGAGAAGCAGCTGTGCAGAGAGCCCAGGGAGGAGCTGTTCAAAGGGCCTGAAGGAAAGCCAAGGTAGGAAGGAGTCCGGAAGGCAGCTGGGAGGTGTCTGGGAGAGCAGATCTTAGCACATCACCCTGGGTTTGGGTTCCTTCTTGGCCCCTGGGACCGGCGGGCGAGATCCCCTGGCACAAGAAGGAGAAGCACTGCTGAGTTTGGGGGAGGGTAGCTGGATAGAAAGTTCTAGTCGGTGTTGGTATGTGCAAGAGCCAGATGACGACCCTGCAGAAGCTGGGGAGCGGCGAAGGGGCTGTGTGGGCTGGGGGCAGGGAGAGGCTGGGGAGAAATGGAGAATTATGTTGATTTGAGTTTAATTTACTGGACTCTGTTTATCTCATAGGAGAGAGCCGGCTGGAGGGCCCATCATGGGGGGAGAAATCACCACAGGGCGTGAGGAACTGTTGGCTTCCCCACCCAGCCAGACCCTTGGCCTGGGGCCAGACTGTCTTGGCAGGGTGAAATTTTCATGTCCCCTGATGAGAAAATCCATCATTTTCAGTTCATTGTGAACCTGCCGTCTAGTGTCCAGCGTTGAACCTGCTGCAGCTTTGATCTTCGGTTCCGCTCTTTGAGCCTTGTGAGTTTGAAGCCTTCGTATCGTATGAGGCAGAGATTTCAATTAACCCAGTGACAAAGAGCTTTAGGGATTTTCTTTGTCTTCCCTTGCACGGCCCATAAACACCATGGAAGTAATTTTCCAAGCTTTGTGGACATTTTACAAAAGGAAAAAGGATAAAAGAGAAGAGCAATCAGCGATGGCAGCACTTTAACATGGGCTGTGTATGGGCCTGTACCGGCTGCCACTTCTTACCGATATGCCGTACCAACCCCTACCGGCCCACTTTCACCTCTGTGAGTTTTCCTTCAAAGTGTGTTTGCAGGCTGATTTACTGTACACTGATATCTTTCCCTGCTGTTCTGAGTTGTAGGTGCAGTGACAACACAGTAGAGCAGTTCAATGGTCTAGACAGTATTTGGTCCTGCCATGAGGGCAGGGGACTGGATTCGATGACTTCTCAAGGTCCCTTCCAGCTCTACAATCTCTAAACTGTGCTGGAAAGAAGATTAACTGAAGGCAGAGTAACTGTGTTATTCCTGTGATGGTGCACCCCATAAGGCTTTATGGAAATATGGTGATGAATGTATATACACATCTACCCCGATATAACACGACCCGATATAACACAAATTTGGACATAACACGGTAAAGCAGTGCTCCGGGGGGTGGAGCTGCATGGTCCGATGGATCAAATAGGGTGACCAGATGTCCTGATTTTATAGGGACATTCCTGATTTTTGGGTCTTTTTCTTATATAGGCTTCTATTACCCCCCACCCCCTGTCCCGATTTGCTGTCTGGTCACCCTAGGATCAAATTAAGTTTGATATAACGTGGTTTCACCTATAATGTGGTAAGATTTTTTGGCTCCTGAGAACAGCATTATATTGGGTAGAGGTGTATGAAATAACTGAGTATGTTTTATGCTACATATGCCATGTAACATATCTGTGGTAAGGTTATGAGCTACTGAATATATTCACCCTATTTGTATGCATGTGTCATTGTTGTATTCGAATATTATGAATATTGGCTGTATGCTTGTTTGATTTTAAATAACGTTAGTAAGGCATTTGGTTAGCTTCTTTAGAAAGGAACTAGCAAGTTAAGTCCCCATTCAAGAAACACTTAATGGACAATGGATCTTGGAAGGCACCAATCCCCATAAGAAGTCTGCATGAGGATGTTCAAGGTAGCAGTGAACCATGGCTGCTACCTGTAAGTTCTGAGTCATGCATGGACATGTGACTTGCCCATGTGACTCCCAAACTCCATCATGTAGCTGGAATTCTACACAAGGGGAGGGAGGGGTGTCCACCCATAAGAGAAAGTCTATTTAAACCCCTGGGAGACCTCTCTCAGCCTCTCAACCCCCAACGATACCGAAAGAAACTGGACCACAGGGGGTGTGAGTGATTGCTGGACCCAGACTAGAAGGCGACTAGTGTGTAAAAGGAAGCTTACTGGAACTCTCTGAGGGTGAGGTTTTATCTGTATTCAGTTTTCTTACTGTATTAGGCATAGACTTGCGTGTTCTATTTTATTTTACTTGGTAATTCACTTTGTTCTGTCTGTTACTACTCGGAATCACTTCAATGCTACGTTCTGTATTTAATAAAATCACTTTTTACTTATTAATTAACCCAGAGTATGTGTTAATACCTGGGGGAGGGCAAACAGCAGTGCATCTCTCTCTATCAGTGTTATAGAGGGCAAACAATTGATGAGTTTACCCTGCATAAGCTTTTTACAGGGTAAAATGGATTTATTTGGGTTTAGACCCCATTGGGAGTTGCACATCTGAGTGTTAAAGACAGGAACACGTCTGTGAGCTGCTTTCAGTCAAGCTCCAGCTGTTAGGGGACGTGGTTCAGACCTGGATCTGGGTTTGCAGCAGGGTAGCAGGTCTGGCTCAAACCAGGCAGGGCACTGAAGTCCCACGCAGGCAGGGCAGTGTCGGAGCCCAAAGGCCTCTGGCCTAAGATGGCGTCTGTATGGCCAATTGTCGGTCATCTAAAGGTCACACTAGTACTGTGTGCAGCACCGTAGTGCGGTGTGCAGCCTTAGAGGGCCGTGTGCTGGTTCCCGCTCTTTTTCCTGGTCACCTGGGGGTCAGGCTAGGGCCATGTGCAGTCTCGGGCTCTTCTGCCCAGCAACCCAGGGATCAGGTTAGTGCTGTGTGCATAACACCAGCGTGCCTTGTGCAAAGGGGCCCAATCTGACCAATGATAATGCAGTTCAAAGGGTCGGATTAGGATTGTGTGCAAAACTATGCTAGTGTGCTGAGTGCAGCTTCTAGTAGCTTCTAGTGTGCCGTGTGCAAAATCTGCCCACGTAGGGGGCAACAGCTCGGAACCTGGAGGGTGGGGGAGCTAGGGACCAATCAGATTTCGCCAGGTGTAAATCAGTCCCTGGAATAAAACCATGCCTTGCGCCTGGGCCTGTAGGAGTATCCGTTAAATGACTGAAGGACCTGATCAACCCTTCAGCTGGGGGTCTCCTCCGGATATAGCCGGCTCGTGTCGTGTGTTTTTGTTTCTTTTTCCACGGATTGCTCATTATTTTTCAATGGTATTTTTCACGTGTTGCTTATTTATTCTACGGTATTTTTCAACGGATTCGTTATGCTTCTGGTGTCTGTTCTGCTGGTCAGCTGTGTCTGGAATATGGTACTGGCTCACTAATTGTCTGTGCTAACTGTCTGTGCTTTGCCTAACCTCTCCCTTGCTTTTTCCCCTTATTTGGTATACCACTGCATATGCTGCTGTCTGTCATAAAGTTATGTGTATATGGTACCAAAATTTGAGTTGTTTTAAATAACTGCTATTGAGTTTAATTTGGTGTAATAATATTTGGTTAAGTGTGCGCACAATTCTTTTAATTTGGTGTATTCGTTTACCTTTTTGAAAAACAGTTAATTGTACAGTATTGGTTATGTGTTAATGCATGTAAATAGCTTGTTTCTGTTAGTTGGTAGAAGTGCTCTCCCCAGCCCAAGTTGTGATTTTCTCCCTGTTAATAAACGGCCACGTGGTGTTTTTCAAGTTCCCAGTTTGTCTGCTCTTGGTTTTTCCTCACTCGATCAAAAGAACTTCACCGAACTCACGTTCAGGTCGGACAGGAAGGAAAGCAGGGGCAAAAGTAGTCTTGGCACATCAGCTGGCAGCCCCAAGGGGGCTTCTGTGATCCAACCCATCACAATTCCCATTTCCAACCCACTGGAGCCCAATTGCCTCCCAGAGCTTGGATTAGAACAGAGGCTTTCTGACTCTGAGCTCCCCTCTGCTCGAACCCATGAAACTCCACACCACTCCCAGAGTCCGGAATAGAACCCAGGAGACCTGGTTCCCAGTCCCTCTGCTGGCTGCCTCAAAAGAACACACGAGAGCAGCAGAGACAACTCTTCATCATGAACCTTCAGTCACACCAATGGAGTGTCTCAGAGATGGAGGGTGCCAGAGAATGTCACTGTTTTCCTGCAGCCCTTGTGGCTGTGCCATGTGAGCTGTGATCCACCCCAGTCTCTCATGCTCAGCAAGACTGGGTGACCCCAAGCATGTTCGGTGCATTGCGCTGGGGGCGCTGTACTGCAGGGAGCAGGGCAGGGGCTCAGCAGGGGGCGCTCTCCCCTCGCAGGCAGTGATGGCTGCCATGCCCCGCACAGTGCTAGGGGGCGCTGTGCTTCAGGAAGAGGCGTGAGTGTCTCCTTAGGGTGCATTGTTCTGCTGGACTTGTCACCTCACAGAAGGTGTGCATAGAAGCTAATGACATGCAGGGTCATGTCACTGGCTCTTCACATGTGTAATTCTTATCCCCAAAATTCCCACCTCTTCTTCCACTGGGCACAAAAATCTCGCTCTGCTGAGCTTATGGATAAAGGTCTGTCCCTTTTTACAACAGCTGCGGTGTGCTGCACTAGGGGAGTTTGGATGGGTTGATGTTGGCTGGGATCGCTGCTCACTGACGTGGCACAAAAGCCACTATGTCCCACAGCATCGGGGCTGGGTGTCACGTTTTGGGGTTTGATCCAAAACCACCTGCCCTGTAACCCTGAGCGCCTTGACATGCTCAGCGGCTGCAGCTCCATGTCTGCACATTCCCAGCCAGCAGACAACCATTTACTGAGTGTCTGCGATCAACAGCCCTGGTTTAGCAACACCGACTCCAGCAGCTTGCTTGGTACATCCCACCATGCCCTGGTCCCCAGCAGCCTTGGTTACTGCTAACCAAGGAACCCCAACACCCCCTCCGATCTGCATTTCCCCCAAACCATCTGCCCTGAAATGTCCAGCCTTCTCCTGCAGCATGCAGAGAAATAATAGTGGTCGTTTGCTCCGTTTAAGAGACAAATTTCAGCTGCTCACCACGTTAACTGGAGTTACCAGTGAGTTGAATTCAAATCCAGACCTGAGTTGGTTTAGATTAGAATAAAGCAAGTATATTAAGAAGAGGCCATAGGTTAAGAGATTCCAAATGAAAAGAAACCCAGTTAGAGATGGTTACAAGTAAAACACAGGGAAAACACAACAGCTGAAAGGCTAAAACTCAAGGTAGCAAGGCACAGTCTGCTTTGAAGGTGATTTTGCTTTCTGATTACTCTTGGTCTGGCCTGGTTTCTGATCCTGACCTTCTTGGGAAGTGCAAGGTGCTGGTTTCCCTTTTTGTCTTAGGGGGAAGAGCATTTGGGATTCACTGCCCCTCTCTATATAGTCCAGGAGAGCATGTGTCTCTCTGTTCATTGAGCCTGCTTCAGGAAGGAAGGTCTCCTGGAGGTGCCTTCTCCCGCCCTGTCAGTAGTTGAGTCATCACTTCCTGTCCTTGGAGGCTCGATGGTTTTGTTTACCACCCATGTACATCCTAATTCTCTTGTCACTGGCCACCCGGATTCATTTCTATTCAAGCCCTGGGCAGACCTGGTTCCTCTGTGTTCAAATACAGATTTTAAAACAGACTCATAGCGGTCTGCCATATCTCCACCTGCCACGTTCTCACCTATGCTCCACAGTGATATTATTGACCAGTGTGGTGGGATTTTCAAATGATACCTCGCAAGGCAGAGTTTGTATAGGTCATTGCAGCTGTGTGTAGGGTGTGAATACAGGGGTGCCTGAGTTCACACTGGGCAAGCAAATTCTGGGCACAAGGGTTGTGCCACTGGGAAAAAGCAGCTGTGCCCCACCCCAGATATAGCTGCATTTTGGTTGGTTGCTGAAGCATTCATGGTGCCTAAAACCCTTTCAAACCCTGTGGATGTTTCTCAGATCTCACTCTTGGACTTTTCACCGGAACCTCTCCCTCCAGGCTGTAATTCAAGGAGAGAGATTGCAGATCAAATGGGTCACCTTGTGGAGAGAATCCAAGACACAGAATGAAGGGCCCCCTTCACAGAGGAAGCCAGTTACCTGGATCTAGAAGCAGCAGTGGGAGACGAGGAAGATGAGACCACTAATGAGGAAGAAGGAGCCACCTACCACCAGCTCACGGACCCAGAAGAAGCTTTGAGCTGCAGAGAGAGGAGAAGCTCGAATGGAACCACCAAGTTAACATCACTGCTGAGCGTGATGCACATGATGTCCATGTGTCTGTGCCTCTAAGACTTGTGACAAACTCCTCTGGATCTTAGGAGCCATCCAGCTGAGATGTGAAACCCACCCACAGCCCTTCTGTTTTACACTGGTGGACACCGATTCCTGATTCTTCCCATCTGTTTGTCTGTCCCTCTCCTGTCGGCCTGTCCTCCAGCACCACTGTGACCTGCCCTGTCCTCATTTGTCCATCAAGGGAACTGGGCAGGAGGGTGTGGGGTTAGGAGGGTGAATCTGTCTGGGGAGACGTTAGCAGACAAGAGCCACCTCACCTGACACTGTGACATTCCCAGTCATAGTCACGGCCTGGCTTCTGGGGGATGGGATCCATCTCCCACCCACATTCTCCTCGTACCCGCAGGTGAATTCCCTGGTGTTGTTTGAACTGACCAGCAGGATACTGAGCACAGAGGTGTTCACAGAGACAGTCCTGGGCTCTGTCGTGTTGATTTCAGACCCCACATTCCCAGGGATGAGCTCGACTCCGTCCTTGTAGAAGTGAAACCTTCGCTGACCGGCGTCCCTGGGGGCCGTGCAGGTCATGAGCAGGTGGATCCCTTCACTCACCGCTCCGGACAAGCGATGCACACTCAGTGCCGGCTGGGGAGGGATATCTATGGGGAGCAGCAGAGAGGAGAGGTCAGCAGGGACATGGCAGTGGGGAATGTGGAGATGGTGCCTAGAATTCCACTTATTCAGAGCTGACCTGTTCTCTCCCCAGAGCCTCGTTTCATCTCAGGGTCCTGAGGGGCTTCCCCCAGAAATGAGCGAGACCTGGGCTGGGGGAGGGGATTCCGTCCTTCAGTTACTATATGGGGCTCAGATGTGGGATCAGAAGGAGGCTGGTGTCACCAGGACATGATTTGTTTTTTTTTTATATCTCCATTACTAATGCACCAGCCCCTGATATTTCTGGAGCCCTCGATAGATAGGGAGGGCACAGAGCATCTGGCGATCCCACCCCCTCTGACCAGACTGGTTGAGAGCTGGATGAGCAGCTTCTCCAGTTACGTAGACAGGCTGCTCTGGGGACACAGTGAGCTGGGGAGCCGGGAGTGGGTTTGGAAAAGACAAGGGAGTCGGGGAGGAGACGGTTCCTACTTGGGCGGCTGGTGACACAGAAGCAGAGGAAGGGCCAGTGAAGAGCAGAGGTGGGAGGGATCCTGGACACAGACCCCAGCCAGCCCCAGCTCAGTGCCCAGGGAGCACGTTCCCACCGGGCCTTGCAAACTCTGAGTAGCAGAGATCTGGCTGCCAGGGAACCCAGTGGGACCAGTGTCCCCACCTTGGTACCTGGGGGTGGGGGGAGGCAGCTCCTGCCCAGGGCCAGCTCAGCTTGCAGGAGCTGGGAGGGGAGGGCTTGTGCGGCTGAGGCCTGGGGTGTCGGGGAGCTCCACCCAGCAGACACAGACCAGGCTTCCCTGCACTAAGGGTAGATGGTAATGAGGTGACCCTGAGCCCTGGGCACCGCCTGGGGAACATCACACACATGCCAGCTGGGATCTGGCCACATTTATACCAAAGCAGCTCAGGCTCACTTTCACTGGTCTTGCTGAGCCCATAGACTCATTTTGAGGGTTTTTTTTAATTCTCACCAGCTGGGATCTCAGCTTCTCATGGTGAAGATTCTGAAACCAGCCCCCTGGTCCCAATGTTTGTGCTGCATCTCAGGAAGTGTTTACACAGACGGGGATTGACGGGGATTGGGAAGGTTTCCAGTCCCCCAAACCTGACCCCATCTGATGCATATTGACGCTGCACTGGCACTAAGAGAGGTAACGGGAGCTGGAGAGCTTGTCACATGAGAATCCTGCAAGTTGGTGATGCCAGGGGTAGCCCAGCCTGTGAAGGGAACCTGCTATCTAGGAGGGGAACTGGGGAGATCAGGGCTCAGGGAGAGGGACCGGGCCTGTCATAAACAGACAGTTAAGGGTTAATGCCTTTTTTACCTGTAAAGGGTTAAGAAGTTCACCTAGCCTAGCTGACACCTGACCAGAGGAACCAATGGGGGGAACAAGATGTTTCAAAAGGAAGGAGGCAAGTTTCCTTTGTTTAGAGTCAGTTTCATTTTTAGCGGCAGTGAAAAAGATCAAGGCACCAGCCTCTTATCAGAGTAGTAAGTTTTAGAAAGGAATAAATAGGTCTATGTTTATTTTCTTTTGTAGCTTGTCTTGGTGCAATCAGAGGAATTATCAAATTGGGTATTCTTGTATGTAATAAGATCTTGCCCAGGGGAACATCCTGTGTTTTCAATCTGTTGTCTATGAGATTAGCTGGTATGCTGTCTCCCAGAGGTTTTTTTTCTTTCTTTTACCTTGCTTTTCTTTAAGTAAAAGCCTTCTTTTTAAGAACCTGATTGATTTTTTCCCTGTTTTTGAGATCCAAGGGAATTGGATCTGGACTCACCAGGGAATTGGTGGAGGAGTCTCTCAAGGCTACCCAGGGAGGGGAAGGTTTTGGGTTGGAAAGAGAGTTTTCCAGGTACTCAGAAATCTGGATGGTGGCACCGAGACCAGATCTAAGCTGGTAGTTAAACTTAGAAGTGTTCATGCAGGTCCCCACATCTGTACCCCAAAGTTCAGAGGTGGGGTGAGACCTATAACATGGTGAGCAGCGGAGGGATTTTAAAGGAACATAGCCAGATTTTTTTTTCCTCTGCCGTGAGATGTTGGAGAAGCAGTGAAGGAGAGATACCCTGAAGGCAAACAGATAAAGGTTTTTCTAACAAGGCTTTGTTAGAAAGGATTTCCATCTGGGCTTAGCTGGAGGGTTATTAACAGTTTGCAAAAGACAAGTCACAAACCAGTTTTTCTGGTTTCTTTCTCATTCTGAGGAGTCCAGTTACATTCACAAAAAAAGTTACAAGATGTGTTTTTTTTTTTTTTTTTCTTTTTTTTTACCTCTCAAACAAAGGTAGCTCAGGCAGGGCAGGGAAAAATGTGAAGCAAAGAAAAAAAGACTATGCAACAGGACCTATAATTTGCTAAATTGAAGGTTGAGGAGAGCCAAAAGGAACGTGACAGACAGATGGCCAGAGATGAGGCTGCCCACAAAAGAGCTATGGACGAGAAAGAAAAAGAGAGAGAAAGAGAAGAGAAAGCCAAAGAGGCTGAACACCAGAGGGCTCTGGAGATCCAGAGGGAGTCCCAGAAGCATGCACTGGAGTTAGCAATGGCTAAGCAGGATTTACCAGCCAACTCTAACAATCCTTCTCCAGATACTGCTTCCCATCCCAGAAAATTCCCCTCCTACAAGGCAGGCGATGATACTGAGGCCTTCTTAGAAAATTTCAAAAGGGTCTGCCTTGGGTACAGAATCTCTACAGACCAGTACATGATACAGCTGAGGCCACAGCTCAGTGGACCCTTAGCAGAGGAGGCGGCTGAAATGCCTAAGGAACACATAAATGGTTTATCAACTTTTTCAAAACAAGGCCAGAATCAGAATGGGGCTAACACCTGAGCATGCCCGTCGGGAGTTCCGAGCCCTAAGGTGGAAAGCAGATGTGTCATTTACCCGACACGCCTACCACACTGGAAAGAATTGGGATGCCTGGATATCAGGAGCAAGTGTTAAATCTCTGGAAGAGCTGTCCTTCCTAATGCAAATGGAGCAGTTCTTAGAGGGTGTTCCTGAGGAAATAGAAAGGTACATCCTAGATGGGAAGCCCAAAACTGTAACCGAGGCGGGGGAGATTGGAGCCAGATGGGTGGAAGTGGCAGAAAAGAAAACAACTCCTAGCAGTTGGAGCGAATATCAGAGGGGGCAAACCGAAACTAAACCCTATCACTGGGGGCAACCCAAGGCCTCACCTACAACCCAAGGAAAGCCCCAGACACCTTATTGTCCCACCTCCCCAGTCTCCAGCAACCCACCTCGGCCCAGTGGGCAGTCAGCTGGGTGATGTTTTAAATGTAATGAACTGGGACTTATAAAGGCCCACAGCCCAAAGAACCCCAACCGATTACAGTTCATTACACCACAATCACACCAAGGATCCCCAGGCCCAGATGCCTCTCAAATAGCCTTGGAGCGAAGGGAAACCTTGAGAGTGGATGGAAAGAAGGTTATCACGTGGAGAGACACTGGGGCACAAGTGTCAGCTATCCACCAATCCTTCGTGGATCCCCAGTTCATCAACCCAAAGGCCCAAGCGACAATTCACCCATTCATGTCAAAAATCTTTAAACTTGCCTACAGCTGAGTTGCCTGTCCAGTACAAGGGTTGGTCAGGAATGTGGACTTTTGCAGTCTATAATAATTATCCCATCCCCATGCTACTGGGGGAAGACTTGGCCAATCATATGAAGTGGCCAAGAGGGTGGGAATGGTCACACGCAGCTAGGCCAAGCAAACTTCCACACCCATCCATGTTCCTGAACTGTCCACCAGGGCCCTGTCTGTGTTACCAGAGACCCAGACAGAGGTGGTGGAACCAGATCTTCTACTCATGAATGCTACAGCTGTAGTGAATCCAGTCCCAGAATCGGAACTGGCAAAGCAACCAGCACCAGAACCGTTGCCTGTACTGACTCCAGTGCTTGCAAACCCATCTACAACTCCAATGCCAGAGGGCACCAGAAGGCCTGAACTGGCAGAAGCAGCAGACTACCCTACCCAAAAGCCTCAGCCAGAGCCTGAAATATCACATAGTGTACCAGCGGAGAGCGGTTTACAATCAACGAAAACAACCCCATCACCTACATCACTTCAGAGGGACCGTGCCCAAGCCCATAGTCCAAGGCGGAACTGATGTCTCCAGCATCAAGGGAACAGTTCTAGGCTGAGCAGGAAGCAGATGACAGCCTTCAGAAAGCTTGGGTGGAAGCACAGAGCACCCCACCGCCTCTCAGCTCTTCTAACCGATCCCAGTTTGTTGTAGAACAAGGACTTTTATACAAGGAAACTCTTTCTGGTGGACACCAGGAAGACAGGTGTCCTCAAAGAGAGTTGGTAGTTCCAACTAAGTACCGGGTAAAGCTCTTGAGCTTAGCTCATGATCATTCCAGTGGCCATTCTGGGGTGAACCAAATCAAAGACCATTTGGGGAAGTCCTTCCACTGGGAGGGGATGGGCAAGGACGTTGCTAATTATCCGGTCCGGTCTTGTGAGGTGTGCCAACAAGTGGGAAAGCCCCAACACCAGGTCAAAGCCCTTCTCTAGCCACTCCCCATAATTGAGGTTCCCTTTCAGCGAGTAGCTGTGGATATTCTGGGTCCTCTTCCAAAAAAGATGCCCAGAGGAAAACAATACATACTAACTTTCATGGATTTTGCCACCCGATGGCCAGAATCAGTACCCTTAAGCAACACCAGGGCTAAAAGTGTGTGGCAGGCATTAACAGACATTTTTGCCAGGGTAGGTTGGCCCTCCAACATCCTTACCGATTCGGGAACTAATTTCCTGGCAGGGACCATGAAAAATCTGTGGGAAGCTCATGGGGAGAATCACTTGGTTGCCACCCTTTAACACCACCAAACCAATGGCCTGGTGGAAAGGTTTAATGGAACCTTGGGGGCCATGATACGTAAATTCGTCAATGAACACTCCAATGGTTGGGAGCTAGTGTTGCAGCAGTTGCTCTTTGCCTACAGGGCTGTACCACATCCCAGTTAAGAGTTTTCACCATTTGAGCTTGTGTATGGCCACGAGTTTAAGGGGCCATTACAGTTGGTGAAGCAGCAATGGGAGGGGTTTACGCCTTCTCCAGGAACTAACATTCTGGACTTTGTAAGCAGCCTACAAAGCACCCTCCGACACTCTTTAGCCCTTGCTAAAGAAAATCTAAAGGATGCTCAGGAAGAGCAAAAGACCTGGTATGCTAAACCTTCCAGAGAACGGTCCTTCAAAGTAGGAGACCAAGTCATGGCCTTAAAGGCACTCCAGGTCCCTAAAATGGAAGCTTCATGGGAAGGACCATTCATGGTCCAGGAGTGCCTAGGAACTGTTAACTATCTCATAGCATCCCCCACATCCAACATAAAGCCCAAGGTATACCATATTAATTTTTTTAAGCTCTTTTATTCCAGAGAATTAAAGGTTTCCCAGTTTACAGCCCAGGGAACAGATGACATGGAGTGGCCTGAAGGTGTCTACTACGACGGAAAAAGTAATGGTAGTGTGGAAGAGGTGAACCTTTCCGCGACCCTTGGACGTCTGCAGTGACAGCAAATCAAGGAGCTGTGCACTAGCTTCATGTCAATGTTCTCAGCCACCCCAGGACAGACTGAATGGGCATATCACTCCATTGACACAGGTAATGCTCACCCAATTAGAACCCCACCCTACCGGGTGTCACCTTATGCCCAAAGTGGTATAAAACGGGAGATCCAGGACATGCTACAGATGGGTATAATCCGCCCCTCTAAGAGTGCATGGGCATCTCCAGTGGTTCTAGTTCCCAAACCAGATGGGGAAATACGCTTTTGCGTGGACTACCGTAAGCTAAATGTGGTAACTCGTCCTGACAACTATCCAATGCCACACACTGATGAGCTAATGGAGAAATTGGGACATGCTCAATTCATCTCGACCTTAGACTTAACCAAGGGGTACTGGCAAGTACCACTAGATGAACCCGCCAAGGAAAGGTCAGCCTTCGTCACCCATGCAGGGGTGTATGAATTTAATGTACTCCCTTTCGGACTGCGAAATGCACCTGCCACCTTCCAAAGACTTGTAGATGGTCTCCTAGCAGAACTGGGAGAATCTGCAGTTGCCTACCTTGATGATGTGGCCATTTTTTCTGATTAATGGGCAGAACACCTGGAGCACCTGGAAAAAGTCTTTGAGCGCATCAGGCAGGCAGGACTAGCTGTTGAGGCTAGAAAGTGTCAAATAGGCCAAAACAGAGTGACTTACCTTGGACACCAGGTGGGTCAAGGAACTATAAACCCCCTACAGGCCAAAGTGGATGCTATCCAAAAGTGGCCTGTCCCCAAGTCAAAGAAACAGGTCCAATCCTTCTTAGGCTTGGCTGGATATTACAGGCAGTTTGTACCACACTACAGCCAAATCGCTGCCCCACTGACAGACCTGACCAGAAAGACACAGCCAAATGCAGTTCAGTGGACTGATGAGTGTCAGAAGGCCTTTAACCAGCTTAAGGCGACGCTCATGTTTGACCCTGTGGTAAGGGCCCCAGACTTTGACAAACCATTCCTAGTAACCACACATGCATCTGAGCGTGGTGTAGAAGCAGTTTTAATGCAGGAAGGACCGAATCAAGAATTCCATCCTGTTGTGTTTCTCAGCAACAGGGGCGGCTCCAGGCCCCAGCATGCCAAGCGTGTGCTTGGGGCGGCATGCTTCGGGGGGCGCTTTGCCGGTTGCCGAGGGGGCGGCAGGCAGGCAGCCTTCAGCAACATGCCTGCGGAGGGTCCGCTGGTCCCGCCGCTCCACTGAAGCCGCGGGACCAGTGGACCCTGCGCAGGCATGTCTGTAGGAGGTCCACCGGAGCCGAGGGACCAGCAAAGCGCCCCACGCGGCATGCCACCATGCTTGGGCCAGCGAAATGTCTAGAGCCGCCCCTGCTCAGCAAGAAACTGTCTAAGAGGGAAAGCGACTGGTCAGTCAGTGAAAAGGAATGCTACGCCATTGTGTATGCCCTGGAAAAGCTACACTCATACATTTGGGGACGGTGCTTCCAGCTACAAACCAACCATGCTGCGCTAAAGTGGCTTCATACTGCCAACGGAAACAAGAAAAAACTTCTTTGATGGAGTTTAGCTCTCCAAGGTTTTGATTCTGAAATTCAACACATTTCAGGAGCTTCTAACAAAGTAGCTGATGCACTCTCCCGTGAAAGTTTCCCAGAGTTAGCTGGTAAAAATTGTCTTTGAAATGTGAAAAATCTTGTAGTTTTTCCATAATTAGTAGTATATGTAAAGGTGCATGTGTGTTATTAATCTGTTTATTCTAAAGTTCTAGGAAGAAATCGCGGCCAGTGTGGTTCCACACTGTCTAAGATATGGGGGGCATGTCATAAACAGATAGTTAAGGTTAATGCCTCTTTTACCTGTGAAAGGTTAAGAAGTTCACCTAGCCTAGCTGACACCTGACCAGAGGAACCAATGGGGGAACAATATGTTTCAAAAGGAAGGAGGCAAGTTTCCTTTGTTTAGAGTTAGTTTCATTTTCAGCCGGAGTGAAAAAGATCAAGGAACCAGCCTCTTATCAGAGTAGTACGGGGATCTCTGGAAAGGTTCTTCAGAGCCCCGGGCACCCCCTGGGGAGCATCAACCAGCCCTGGTTCCACTGGGCCCTTGGGGTGTGTTTTAAATGAATGTTTCTACTGTGTCAGAGGGAACATTTGCACAGACAGGGAGTGACGGCGATGAGGAGCTTATCCAGTCCCCAAACCTTGACCCCGTGTGATGGGTATTGACCCCACACTGGCACTAAGAGGGGTAACAGGAGCTGGAGAGCTTGTTCCATTCGAATCCTGCAAGTTGGTGATCCTGGGCAGCCCAGCCTGTGAGGGGAACCGGCTCTCCAGGGGGTAGGCAGGGAGATCACAGCTCAAGGGGCAGGACCAGGCCACTGAGGGGTCTGGAAAACTGGGGTCAGCGTTAGATACAGAAGATGGTGACACCCGGCAGAGATCTCTGGAAGGAGCTGGGAGGTGAGGGGCAGATGCTACAAATTGAGCCATGCTGTCATGAACAGACAGTTAAGGGTTAATGCCTCTTTTACCTGTAAAGGGTTAAGAAGTTCACCTAGCCTAGCTGACACATGACAAGAGGAACCAAGGGGGGGATAAGGTGTTTCAAAAGGAAGGAGGGACGTTTCCTTTGTTTAGAGTCAGTTTCAGTTTCAGCCGGAGTGAAAAAGATCAAGGAACCAGCCTCTTATCAGAGTAGGAAGTTTTAGAAAGGAATAAATAGGTTTATGTTTATTTTCTTTTGTAACTTGTCTTGGTACAATTAGGGGAATTATCAAATTGGGTATTCTTGTGAGTACTGAGGTTTTTGCCCAGGGGAACATCCTGTGTTTTCAATCTATTGTCTATGAGATTAGCTGGTATGCTGTCTCCCAGAGTGTTTTTTTCTTTCTTTTACTTTTCTTTTCTTTAATTAAAAGCCTTCTTTTTAAGAACCTGACTGATTTTTTCCCTGTTTTTGAGATCCAAGGGAATTGGATCTGGACTCACCAGGGAACTGGTGGAGGAGTCTCTCAAGGCTACCCAGGGAGGGGAAGGTTTTTTGGGGAAAGAGAGTGTTCCAGGTACTCAGAAATCTGGATGGTGGCTGTGAGACCAGATCTAAGCTGGTAGTTAAGCTTAGAAGTGTTCATGCAGGTCCCCACCTCTGTACCCTAAAGTTCAGAGTGGGGGTGAGACCTATGACAGGGCCAGAGGGAAGTTAGCGCTCATCCTGCTCCAGTTCTCTGGCCTGTACGATGCTGGAAGCCAGACAAGATGAGCAGAGTGGTCCTTTCTAGCCTGGCAACCTATGAGCTATGATCCATTGACTGGCCTGGATTATCCAGGTCTGGGGCTCTGGTTTCTTTCCCTCAGCTGTTATCCTGGCTGGCCCCTCCTGGCTGAGATGGGGGCCACGTCAGAGTTCAACTGCCTTCGTTGGCTGTGGGGTCGGTGCCTAAGAGGAATGAGTTGGTGGAAGGGAAAGCAGGGAGGCTGGGGGCTGGTCTGGAGAGGAGAGGGAGGGGAAGATGATTGTTCTGTGGAGAGGAGCATCTGGGGCAGAGGGGTCAGTGCAGAGGGGAGAGGAGAGAGTCTCAGGCTCTGGTAATGGCTCTCTGGGCAGTCTGGCTGGGGAGAGGCAGGGGGCACTGGGAGAACTGGGATCATGGTCTGGGGCTGCAGCAGCACAGTTCCTGACTGTAGCTGGGAAGGGCTGGAGAAGGGTCCTCCCCAGTAATGACCCTCATGTCTCACCCACCATCAGGTGGAAATAGGGTCTCACCCATCAATGACACCAGGACAGGAGGGCTCCTTTCAAATAGGAGCTTATGTCCACGCTCCACTCTCCAGTACACACAGGTGCACGTTTCACTGTCTGCCACGTAAGTTGTGCTGATCAGCCAGGTGTCCTGGCTGGAGACCCTACTGGAAATACGCCCTCCTCTTTGATTTAATAATTTCTATCCCCCATTGATTCCTCACTCCTTAGACCCAAGCACCTGAGCATGACCAGCTCCCCTCAAATATAGATGGGGTGAAGCGGGTCTGGAGAGTGTGGGGGGAGGTGCAGTGTCTAGTATAGAGATAGAGAGGGGGACCCCACAACAGGAGGGATGGAGATATATGAGAAAAGTCCCTGACACACACACAGACACAGACCATCCCAATCTCCCTTCCCAGTGCTGCCAAACCCAGGCTGATGGAGATGGCCTGTTTCTTCCCAGGTCCGATCCCCCGGCTGAATGGGGTACCTGGTACAGACAGGTGCATGACCCAGAGACCCCAGAGCTCTGATCCTCAAGGGATGAGTGATGCTGCCCCTGGATAAGCCCCCAAATGAGATGCTCCATCCTGCTGCCACGTCAAATTGGATCCTGCAGCTTTGTGACCCCAGGGGTAGCCCAGCATGTTAGGGGAACAGGCTCACTGGGCAGGTACTGGGAGTGGTCGGGGCTGAGGGAGAGGGATGGGGCTGCAGTGGGGTCAGGAAAACAGGGGTCAGGATTAGATACGGAAGAAGGGTAACACCTGACAGGGATCTCTGGAAGGGCCCGGGAGCTGGGGGGCAGATGTTACCAGGTTACATTCATCTCAGGAATTAGAGAGGGATGGAAAAATTTCCCTGCGAAACTCCCTGCACCCTTGAACCTCACTGAGCGGGAACCCTGCACTGTGCCCACGTTACCCAGCAGGAGGCCAGACATCTCTGTGTGGGACCAGTGGCTGGACTGAGTTGCCCAGTGCACAGCAGGAGTACAGGACGAATGTCTCTGTCTCAGCTGTGAGCATCAGCCAGTCACTCCACTGGGACCGGGGACCTCTTCAGAGGCCAAATCCCTGCTCTGAGAGAAAGATTTGTATCCAATGGTGCTTTCATGATTGGAGCCTGAGCACCTCAGGGCAGCCGCTTCCCCTTGATACACATGGGCCGTAGAGATCCAGGTAAACTGGTGCCGGTAGGGGGTCAGGGTGACTTCAGAAATTGATCCCTTTTCTGACAACAATTATGAATGAAGCGGCAGGGCTGAGGATGTAGAACTCATGTGAGCGAGGATGACAGGTGAAAATTCCCCCTTTGCTGTGCCTTCCAAGTGACAAACTTTACTGATCAGCTAGGAGCCTCCCTGCTGTTGGGGTGCCCAATGCCCCCCACACCTCCACGGTGTGTCTGACATCAGGGCCTGACACTGACATGAGATGGCCCCCAATTTTCAGATGTTACTGCTGGCTGGGAGTCCCTGAAACCCAAAGCAGCACTATAGCCTCCCACTCCCAAACCCACTAGAGAAGCCAGGGGTCCATGGAGTGACACTAACCAGACATGGGGGGGCGTTGGTGGCCCTGTCCAGAACTGAGTGACCGGGCGGTGTCTCACCTCGTGGATGGAGGAGAGAGACCCCTCCAGAGGACCAGCAAACAGCAGGAGATGGGGGGGGTCTCACCTGTCACTGTGAAGGAGATTGGTTGGCTCCTCTCTGATGGGATCGCTCGCCCAAACACTATCTTCCAGGTTTCACAGCTGTACACTCTGTCTAGCAATCCAGACCCCTCTGGCAGTTGAAAAGACTCAGAGTAACTGTACCAGGGCAAAGGAAGTTCCTTGGAGTGGATTATCTGGCCGTCTCTGAGGAACCGGACCCCGGACACCTTGGATGCCCCTCTAGCTGAGCACGTCAGGGTCACAGCTTCTCCGGGTATGTAGACAGGCTGCTGCGGGGACACGGTGAGCTTGGGAGCTGGGACGGGGTCTGGAAAAGACAAAGGGTTTGGGGGAGGAGATGGTTCCTACTTGGGTGGCTGGTGACACAGAAGCAGAGGAAGAGCCAGTGAAGAGCAGAGGAGGGAGGGATCCTGGACGCAGACCCCAGCCAGCCCCAGCTCAGTGTCCAGGGACCACGTCCCCACAGGCCATGCAAACACTGAACAGCAGAGATCTCACTGCTGGGGAACCCAGTGGGTCCAGCGTCCCCTCCTTGGTACCTCAGCGGGGGCAGCTCCTGCCCAGGGCCAGCTCAGCCTGCAAGGGCTGGGAGGGGAAGGCTCATGCGGCTGAGGCTGGGGGTGTCGGGAAGCTTCCCCCAGCAGGCACAGACCAGGCTTCCCTGCACTAAGGGCAGGTGGTAGGGAGGTTCTTCAGAGCCCCGGGCACCCCCTGGGGAGCATCAACCAGCCCTGGTTCCACTGGGCCCTTGGGGTGTGTTTTAAATGAATGTTTCTACTGCGTCAGAGGGAACATTTGCACAGACAGGGAGTGACGGGGATGAGGAGCTTATCCAGTCCCCAAACCTTGACCCCGTGTGATGGGTATTGACCCCACACTGGCACTAAGAGGGGTAACAGGAGCTGGAGAGCTTGTTCCGTCCGAATCCTGCAAGTTGGTGATCCTGGGCAGCCCAGCCTGTGAGAGGAACCGGCTCTCCAGGGGGTAGGCAGGGAGATCACGGCTCAAGGGGCAGGACCAGGCCACTGAGGGATCTGGAAAACTGGGGTCAGCATTCGATACAGAAGATGGTGACACCCGGCAGAGATCTCTGGAAGGAGCTGGGAGGTGAGGGGCAGATGCTACAAATTGAGCCATGCTGTCATGAACAGACAGCTAAGGGTTAATGCCTCTTTTACCTGTAAAGGGTTAAGAAGTTCACCTAGCCTAGCTGACACCTGACCAGAGGAACCAATGGGGGAACAAGATGTTTCAAAAGGAAGGAGGGAAGTTTCCTTTGTTTAGTCAGTTTCAGTTTCAGCCGGAGTGAAAAAGATCAAGGAACCAGCCTATTATCAGTGTAGTAAATTTTAGAAAGGCATAAATAGGTTTTTGTTTATTTTCTTTGTAACTTGTCTTGGTACCCTTAAGGGAATTATCAAATTGGGTATTCTTGTGTACATTAAAATTTTGCCCAGGGGAACAGCCTGTGTTTTCAATCTATTGTCTGTGAGATTAGCTGATATGCTGTCTCCCAGAGGTTTTTTTTCCCTTTCTTTTCTTTAATTAAAAGCCTTCTTTTTAAGAACCTGATTGATTTTTTCCCTGTTTTTGAGATCCAAGGGAATTGGATCTGGACTCATCAGGGAATTTGTGGAGGAGTCTCTCAAGGCTACCCAGGGAGGGGAAGGTTTTTGGGGGAAAGAGAGTGTTCCAGGTACTCAGAAATCTGGATGGTGGCAGCGAGACCAGATCTAAGCTGGTAATTAAGCTTAGAAGTGTTCATGCAGGTCCCCACATCTGTACCCTAAAGTTCAGAATGGGGGTGGGACCAGTGACACCTGCAAAGAGTGAGCAGCAGGGATCTCACTGCTGGGAAACCCATTGGGACCAGTGTCCCCTCCTTGATATCTGAGGGTGGCAGCTCCTGTCCAGGGCCAGCTCAGCCTGCAGGGGCTGGGAGGGGAGGGCTTGTGCAGCTGAGACCGGGCAGCCAGGGAGCTGCCCCCAGCAAGCTCAGACCAGGCTTTCTCTCACAGGTGGCAGGAACATGCCCCAGAGCCCAGGCTGTCCCCGGGGAGCGTCACACATGCTCTCTGCTGAGTAAGTCGTGCTGATCACTGAGGTGCCCTGGCTGAAGACTCCTTTGGGGATCTGCTCCGCTCTGTGATTGAGGACCCTGCATCCCGTCACCCTCTCACTCCTGGGAGCTGAGCACTTGAGAGTGACTGACTCTCCTCAGATAGAGACGGGGTGCAGGGAGCCAAGAGAGAGCATGGGGTGGTGGAGGACCTGGAATGGAGATCGAGGGGAGAAGCTGCACAAAGGGAGGAGGATGGGCAGATAGATGAACAAAGTCCCTGCCACACACAAACCACCCTTATCTTCCTCCCAAGTGTTGCCTCCCTGCGCCGGGCTAGTGGAGAGGGGCTGGCTCTTCCCAGCTGGGATTTCCCGGTTGGATGGGCATATCAATACAAGCAGATGCATGACCCAGAGCCCCCCTAGCACTGTGATATTCAGGGTTTGAGGGAAGCCCCCAGCTGAGATGCTCCATGCCCCCCCGATTTGGAATCTTGCAGCTTTGTGACCCCAGGGGCGCCCAGTGTGTGAGGGGAGGTACCCAGGGAGACCAGGGCTCAGGGAGAGGGAAGGGGCTGCAGGGGGGGTCTGGAAAACAGGGATCAGGGTTAGATACAGAGGAAGGTCACACATGGACAGGATCTCTGGAGGGATCTGGGAGGTGAGGGGCGGCTGTTACCAGGTTCCATTCATCTCAGGAATTAGAGGGGGATGGAGACTTCTCTGTGGGAAACACCCTGCACCCCTGTACCACACTGAACCCCAACGCTGCATTGTGCCCACATCTTACCCGGCAGGAGTCTGGGCATCTCTGTGTGGGATTCTCTGGCTGGACTGGGTTGCCCAGTCCACAGCAGGGGTAAGGGGCGGATGGTCTCTGTCTCAGCTATGAGCATCAGCCGGTCACTCTACCTTGACCACAGACCTCTTTAGCGACCAAATCCCTGCTCTAAGAGAAGGATTTGTATCCAATGGTGCTTTCATGCCCGGGGGCCGAACTCCTCAGGGCAGCACCTTCCCCTCCCATAGACATGGGCTGTAGGGATTCTGGTAACCTGGTGCCGGTAGGGGGTCAGAAATTGATCCCTCTTCTGATAACAATTATGAATGAAATGGCAGGGCTGAGGATGTAGAACTGGATGACTTGTGAGCCAGGATGACAGGGCTGAAAATTCCCACACTGCTGTGCCCTCTAAGGGACAAACTTTACTGATCAGATAAGAGTCTCTCCCTTCTGTTGGGGTGCCCACCACCCCCCACCACCCACGGTGTGTCTGACATCAGAGTCTGACGCTGACAAGAGAGAGCCCCAAAGTTTTAGATGTTACTGCTGGCTGGGAGTCCCTGAAACCCAAAGCTGCACTATAGACCCCCCAAGAACCACTGGAGGAGCCAGAGATCCAGGGAGTGACACTAACCAGACTTAGGGGGGTTGGTGGCCCTGTCCTGAGCTGAATGACTGGGCTCTGTCTCACCCCGTGAATGGAGGAGACATACCCCACCATGGGACCAGCAAACAGCAGGAGACGGGGAGGTGGGGTCTCACCTGTCACTGCGATGGAGATCGGTTGGCTCCTCTTTGATGCGATTTCTCGCCCAGACTCTGTCTTCCAGAATTCACAGGTGTATGCTCCAGCTTGCGCTCTAGACACCCCTGAGAGCTGAATCGAGTCAGTGTAATTGTACCGAGGTGAGGGGAGTTCCTTGAAGTGGATTATCTGACCTTCTCTGAGGAACCGGACCCCGGAGACGATGAATACCCCGGGAGCTGAGCACGTCAGGGTCACAGCTTCTCCGGTTATGTAGACAGGCTGCTGCGGGGACACAGTGAGTTGAGGAGCTGGGATGGGGTCTGGAAAAGACAAGGGGGTCAGGGAGGAGACGGTTCCTACTTGGGAGGCTGGTGACACAGAAGCAGAGGACGAACCAGTGAAAGAGCAGAAGAGGGAGGTATTTGGGACACCCCGCCCATTCAGCCCCAGCTCAGTGCCCAGAAATTTCATCATCATCGGTCCATCCAAATGCTGAGCAGCAGAGAACTCACTGCTGGGGAACCCAGTGGGTCCAGCGTCCCCTCCTTGATATGTGAGGGGGCAGCTTCTGCACAGGGCCGGCTGGAAGGGAAAGGCTTTTGCAGCTGAGACCAGGAAGTCAGGGAGCTGCCCCCAGCAGGCACAGACCAGGCTTCCTCATGCTAAGGGCGGGTGGTAGGAACATGCCCCAGAACCCTGGGTATGCCCGGGGAGCTTCACACACGCTCTGTGCTGAGTAAGTCGTGCTGATCACTGAGGTGGCCCTGGCTGAAGACTCCTTTGGGGATCTGCTCCATTCTGTGGTTGAGGACCCTGTATCCCGTCGCCCTCTCGCTCCTGGAAGCCAAGCACTTGAGGGTGACTGACTCCCCTCGGATAGAGATGGGGTGCAGGGAGCCAAGAGAGAGCGTGGGGTGGTGGAGGACCTGGAATGGAGATCGAGGGGAGAAGCTGCACAAAGGGAGGAGGACGAGGAGATGGGTGAACAAAGTTCCTAACACACACAAACCACACCAATCTCCCTGACCAGTGCTGCCTCTCCCAGGCTGGTGGAGAGGGGCTAATTCTTTCCAGACAAGGGGGTCGGGGGGGAGACGGTTCCTACTTGGGAGGCTATTCAGAAGCAGAGGAGACGCCAGGAAAGATCACAAGAGGGAAAGAGCTCAGTGCCCAGGAACCACTTCCTCGCCAGGCCACGCAAACAGTCAGCAGCAGAGATCTCACTGCCGGGGAACCCAGTGGGACCCGCGCCCCCTCCTTGGTACCTGAGGGGGGCAGCCCCTACCCAGGGTCAGCTCAGCCTGCAGTGGCTTGTGTGGCTGAGGGCGGGGGGTGTCGGGGAGCTGCCCCCAGCAAGCACAGACCAGGCTTCCTCATGCAAAGGGCAGGTGGCAGGAACATGCCTCAGGCCCTGGGTGTCCCCCAGGGGAGTGTCACACATGCTCTCTGCTGAGTAAGTTGAGCTGATCACTGAGGTGGCCCTGGCTAAAGACTCCTTTGGGGATCTGCTCCACTCTGTGATTGAGGACCCTGTATCCTGTCACCCTCTCAATCCTGGGAGCTGAGCACTTGAGAGTGACTGACTCCCCTCGGATAGAGATGGGGTGCAGGGAGCCAAGAGAGAGCATAGGGTGGTGGAGGATCTGGAATGGAGATCGAAGGGGGAACCTCCACAAAGTGAGGCAGACCAGGAGATAGATGAACAAAGTTCCTGCCACACACAAACCACCCTGATGTCCCAGACCAGTGCTGCCTCTCCCAGGCTGGTGGAGAGGGGCTGGTTCTTCCCGGCTGGGATCACCCAGTTGGACAGGGATGTCCAGTACGAGCAGGTGCATGACCCAGAATCCCCCTGGCCCTGTGACATTCAGGGTATGAGGGAAGCTACCCCCAGATGAGGCCCCAGCTGAGATGCTCCATGCCCCCACCACATCAATTTGGAATCCTGCAGCTTTGTGACCCCAGGGGGAGCCCAGCCTGTGAGGGGAACAGGCTTTCTGGGGAGGTACCCAGCCCAGAGCTGAGTGACTGGGCTGTGTCTCACCCCATGCATGGAGCAGAGATACGGCACCATGAGGCCAATAAACAGCAGGAGATGGGGGACTCACCTGTCACTGCTATGGAGATCGGTTGGCTCCTCTTCGATGTGATTTCTCTGTCAGACTCTCTCTTCCAGGATTCACAGGTGTACACTCCAGCTTGTGCTCTAAGCACCCCCGACAGTTGAATCGAACTGGTGTAACTGTACTGGGGTGAGGGGAGTTCCTCCAGTTTAATTTCCCCATCATCTCTGAAGAACCGAACCCCGGACACAGTGGATGTCCTGGCCGCTGAGCATGTCAGGGTCACAGCTTCTCCGGTTATGTAGACAGGCTGCTGTGGGGACATGGTGAGCTGGGGCTCTGGGTCGGGGTCTGGGTCTGGGTCTGGAACAGACAAGGGGGTCAGGGGAGGAGACGGTTCCTACTTGGGAGGCTGGTTACTGAGAAGCAGAGGAGAAGCCAGGAAAGATCACAAGAGGGAAAGAGCTCAATGCCCAGGAACCATGTCCTCGCTAGGCCATGCAAACTGTCAGCAGCAGAGATCTCACTGTCGGGGAACCCAGTGGGACCAGTGCCCCCTCCTTAATACCTGAGGGGGGCAGCCCCTGCCCAGGGCCAGCTCAGCCTGCAGGGGCTGGGAGGGGAGGGCTTGTGTGGCTGAGGCCGGGGTTGTCGGGGAGCTGCCCCCAGCAGGCACAGACCAGGCTTCCTCACGCTAAGGGCAGGTCGTAGCTTCGTGCCTCAGAGCCCTGGGTACTGCTGTGGATCATCATACATGTGGCCACCTGGGGTCTGTCCCATTGACTGAATGGATCTATGGCCTATTGACACCAGCTGAGGATGTGGCCCCCTTGACTATAATGGAGCTACATTGAAGTTGGTCTCGCTGTACTCATGGACTCTTTGAGGGGGGGTTGGTGATTCTCACCAGTAGGGATCTCGCTCATTCACGGTGAAGTCTCTGATTCCTGCCCCCTGGTCTGGCCATTGGGGTGTTTTAAACTAATGTTTGGAGGTTTGGAGATTCTGCTCTGGCACAGGGAGTGTTTGCACAAACAGGGGCTGACGGGGCTGGGGAGGGTTTCCAGTCCTCAAACCCTGACCCCGTGTGTTGGGTTTTGACCCCGCACGGGCACTAAAAGGGGTAACAGGAGCTGCAGAGCTCATCACATTGGAATCCTGCAAGTTAGTCACCCCAGGGGCAGCCAGCGTGTGAGGGGAACAAGCTCTCCGAAGAGGGACCCGGTGTCACTGGGCGATGCTCTGGAACTGCTCCCCACCAAGCCAGGCAGGACTTTGGGGAGCCTCCTCTCCCTTGGAGCAGACTTGTTCAGGGCAAGAAGCTTACACGTCTTCACTTCCTGGGTCTCTCCTTGGAGCATTCAGAATCCTCTGCCCCTCCGTGCGCTTCCCACAGCGAGCCCGCCCCAGCAGGGTCCTGGGGAAGCCACAGGGTCCTGCATCCCCACTTTGCAGTCAGACGTGACTTTCAGCCAGCCAGTAAAACAGAGGTTTATTCGATGACAGGAACAGGGTCTAAAACAGAGCTTGTAGATACAGCGAACCGGACCCCTCGGCCGGGTCCATTCTGGGGGGCAGTGAGCCAGACCCCCACATCTGCACTTCATTGCTCGTCCCCAGCCAGCTCCAGACTAACAACCCCCTCCAGCCCCTCCTCTCTGCTCAGCCCCTTTCCCGGGCCAGGAGGTCACCTGATCTCTTTGTCTCCAACACCTTCGGCTGGCACCTTTGCAGAGGAGGGGCCCAGGCCATCAGTTGCTAGGAGACAAAGTGCCAGACATTTAGGTGCACTGGCCCTTTGCTCTGCAGCAATCTCACACCCTTATTCCACCACCTAGATATTAAGAACTGCATAGGGGACACTGAGGCACCAACACTGTAGTCAGAGAAAACATTAAGAACATTCCCAGTTCATCACAGCCGGGGAGATCAGGACTCAGGGAGAGGGTTGGGGCCACAGAGGCTCTGGAAAACAGGGGTCAGTGTTAGATACAGAAGATGAGTCACACTCAGCAGGGAACTCTGGAAGGACCTGGGACTTTAGGGTCAAATTCATTTCAGAAATTACAGAAATTGCAAAAACTCCCTGCACCCCTGTACCTCCCTGAACCCCATATTGGCACCAGCAGGGGATTGTTGTAACATGATAGAAACCAATCCCTCTCTTGATAGAAACCATGACCGAGGAATCCAGGGAGCCACAGGGGTGAAGATTTACAGTGGGTGGCCATGACAGTGCCCAGCTGTGTCCCTAGCACTGTGAGCCTCCCCACAGCAGTGCCCACCTGAGACCCCAGTGTTGTAAGCTTCCCTGTAGCAGTGCCCATTTTTTGTTGATCAGGTGGGCCACCTCTGCCCACCACGGAATGTCTGAGATGCAGGAAGTGGCCCTGACCAGAGAAGGAGTGAAAGAAGTGTTGGGATGTGTGACCATATGGGGATTTTCCATAATATTTCCTCTGATTACTGTGCATGTCTCAGTTTCCCCTACATGCTGCATGGCTAACTAGGTAGAGGGAAAATGTTGTTTAGTCTTTGCAGAGGCGCAGAGATCTGGGTGTGAGTAATGCCTAGTGGCCTGGGTCTTGGGGCCCCATTCCCATGGAGAGCTCGAGAAGACAATGATCACTCCAACTGCCTGGACATTTGGTGCCTAGCAGCTAATGACCTTGGATGTCCCACCCTCTGCAGGAAGGCAACCAGCATTGACCAGCTGGAGAACAAAGCTCCAGACAGGCTCCCGCATTAGTGCTGAGGACCACACTGGGACCCCGCTGCCCTTTTTGATAGAAGAATCTGTCTCCCGAAACCTGCTCACACTGAGGAACCAAGCACGTGAGGGTAGTGCGGTCCCCCGGGAGATACACTGTGTACCTGTGGTCTGGAGAGAGGGTGAAGGCCAGAGGATGAGCTGGAACAGAGCCAGAGGGGTGAGTGGAAAAAGAGAGGCCATGATGGAATGAGGAGAAGGGAGAAGGGAGAAGAGATGGGCCTGGACAGATATGCTCACAGACCAGCCTCACCTCACTGCCCCGGACTCACCCTGGGAAATACAGCACGGCAAATAAACCATAGCCCATCTCTCTCTCTCTCTCTGAGATCTTTCCATAGATCCCAAGACCAGAATGGACCACTGTGAACACGGAGTCTGACCCCCTGTGTCACCCATGTCCTAGGACTTCCCTGAACTGATTCCTCTGTGACCTAGAGCAGATCTCTGAGAGAAACATTTCGGGCATGGTTACACTTGCAGATGTAGAGGACTGAGCATTAAACCAGCCTTTGGAGACCGCAGCAGGGAAAGTGCTGACGTGTGTTTACACTGTCAGCTGCAAGCGCGCTGGTGTGGCCACATTAGTAGCTCTTGCAATGCCAGAAATAGGAGTGTATTGCGGTAGCTAGCCCAGTGTGCAAGTGGCTGCAACGTGCTTCTCAAATGGTGGTGGGGTGGGGGTGGGGTGTGACAGGGAGTGTGTTGTGTGTATGTGGGGGGACAGACAGTGTGTTTTGGGGGGCTGAGAGTGTGTCAGCATGCTGTCTTGTAAGTTCAGACAGCAGCAGACTCCCTCCCCACCCCCATCACACACACTCACAACAGCAGCATTCCACACTCATGGTTGCTTTGTCCTGGAGCAGATAAGGAAGCGGGTTGTCAGAAACAGAGCTTTCAAACAATGAGAAGAGTGGCCACTTGACTTCAGGGGATTATGGGACATTTCCAGAGGCCAATCACAGCTCAGTAATGCAACACCTGGTTCAGTCTGACTCGCGGGTATTTCAGTCAAGGCTTGGCAAGCTTTATGTTTCTCCTAGAGGTGGATTACTAGGAGTGCTCCAGCTGCAGAGTCCAGGCCCTCTATGTGACCTGCCAGTGTAGACACATTGGAAGTTAGGGCACCCAGGGCTGCTTTATTGTGCTGTAACTTGCAAGTGTAGCCAAGCCCTCAGGCTTGATTCAGAAGTTGCCAGCAGTGGAGAATCCACCACAACCCCTGGGGAACTGTCCCAGTGGTGAATTCCCCTCACTGTTAATATCTGTGCCTTATTTCCAGCCTGAATTTGTCTAGCTCCAGTTTCCAGGCACTGGGTCGTGTTAGAATTTTATCTGTCTATTGCCCAGTTTCTGTTCCCATGTAGAAACTTCTACACTGTGATCAACTTCCTCTTAACCTTCTCTTTGTGACACTAAACACCTCCGGCTCCTGGAGTCTCTCGCTATAAGATGGACCCGCCCTTTGTGCAGCTGGCAAAATTCCAGCTCCCCCATCTGTGAAACATAACACCCCCTCACCCCGCAGCCTGCTCCCCCCATAACGTCCCACTGACCCCAGATCTGCTGCTTCTCCATCCTGTGCGCAGAGGAGATGACAGGGTGGGTGGGACTAGACTGTTGCAAGGAGGAATTCAGGGAAGGAGCCAAAGAGAGAATCTGCCTTTCTCACCAGGGATTAGGGGCATGAGGAGCGGAGCTGGGGGCTAAGGGTCCTTCATGTGCCTGGGGAGCACCAGGACCCCCTCTGTGTCCATCCTGGGGCAGTGGGTGAGGGGCTGATGAGCATGGGAGGGTCCTTAATCCACCTGGGGCACCTCAAGAACCCCACTCGCCCTCCTGGTGAAAGGGGGTTCAAATGGGGGCATGGTTGTTAATGCAAATGTTTCGAGCCCGAGACACCCATTTGCATCAGGGTATTCACCCCAAGTTCTCTGTCTGGGGGGAGGGGAAGAATAGGGGGAAGAACCCATCAGCCGGCCATGAGAGCTGCCTAGCTGCAGCTAGAAGGTTTCAAAGAGAAAGAGAAATAAGGAAGCTCAGGCGGATGCGGGGAAGGGAGGGGGAGTTTTTCTACCCACTGCATTTCCTTGGAGGTCTCTGCAGACCCTGCTGTTAATGTCCTTCTGGGCAGGGCTGGGTGTCTGCCCCCTGACCCTGAGCCCTGTGTGGGAACCCAGAATTGGGGAACAGAGAGCTCCCCACTCCACACAGCCCCATCCCAATGGGCCCCTGCCTGTGGGGGACTCAGTGTAATGGGGAGGTGGGTGCTCAGTCTCCATGGCCCATGCAGCCCTCACTCTCTCCGCAGAGGCTGCCAGTGAGGGGCTGGGTAGTGTCCATGGGGACGGGGGCATCTTCTTCCGTATGGCCTGGGCTGGGACCCGCCACATGGACCCCCCAAACAGCCATCAGCTGAGGTCGCTCTCCCACCCCACGGACGTGGCTCTGAAGTGGAGCTGCTGCTGCTGCTGCAGGTTCCACAGGTGACACCTGTGACTGGGGGAGCCTGACCCACTCAGTGGATGACATGAGGGCATCTGGTGATCCCCCCTTCTTTGGAATGGCCAACATCACAGTGTGAGAGGAGGGGGATCTGTGCCACCACCCCCATTGTCCAAGAGCCCACGCCCACCGCGAGCATCTCAGCAAGGACAGGAGACATTGTTACCTTGAGGGGACACCGGCCTGGGGAGCATCTGGAGAGAGGCTGGAAGAGAAGGGAAGAGAAGAGCAGGGGTGAGAGCTCTGCGGAGAGGATGAAGGGAGCAGAAGGATGGAGGGATGTGGGTGGTAGGATCACCAGGCAGACTGACAGAGGGAGGGATGTGGACCGGAGGAGGTGACTTACCCAGCAGAGGCAGTAGGAGAGTTAGCACCATGCTGAGCTGGTCGCTCGGGGCTGGAAGCTGGGTTCTTAGCTCAGCCACTGGCCCTGTCTGGACGCAGGGAGAGGAACAGGCCCCTCCCCTCTGACAGAGGCAGAGGAAGTCACAGCCTCAGGCGCAGTCACCGCTCAGCTCAGGGACTGGAGAGATACCGGTTCCTCATGCCTGCGGAGGGGAGCTGTCCTTTCCCACAGCTGACGCTGGTGGGGAGGGGTGGAGCAAGAGCCCCAGGTAACTGACACCTCCAGGCGTGGGTTGGGGACTCAGCGGGGCTAAAGGAACCTAAATTGAGTTAAACTGGTTTACCCCAGGTGGGGATCTTCCCCTTTGAGTCCAGTGGAGTTACGTCCCATTGACTCCAGCTGATATGTGGCCTCGCTGACTCTGGTGGAGCTACGTCCCACGGACCCCAGCTGGGATCTGACCTCACTGACTCTGATGGAGCTACGTCCCCCTGGGATCTGTCCTCACTGACTCTGATGGAGCTACGTCCCACTGATCCCAGCTGGGATCTTTCCTCGCTGACTCTGGTGGAGCTACGTCCCACTGACCCCACCTGGGATCTGGTCTCGCTGACTCTGGTGGAGCTACGTCCCACTGACCCCACCTGGGATCTGGTCTCGCTGACTCTGGTGGAGCTACGTCCCACTGACCCCAGCTGGGATCTGGCCTCACTGACTCCGGTGGGGCTACAGCCCATTGACCCCACCTGGGATCTGGTCCCATTCACACAATGGAGCTATGACCCATTGACACCCACTAGGGATCTCGCTCATTCATAGCAAAGACTCGGAAACCAGCCCCCTGGTCCTTCTGTTCCCTTGGGGTGTGTTTTAAACTAACATTTAAGGGTTCTGTGCGTCTATCATGGACTCACAGGACTCATGCTTTCTCGGCTCCGCACGGTCCCTGGGGGGAACCCCCTTCAGAGCCACAGCCCTTCTTGAGCTGAAGGGTTTATTGAATGTCTGAACACAGCACAGGAAACTCTCCGGGCCCTCGGGCCTAGCAACTCTCAGCACAGCACAGGGAATTGCTGCCGAAGAATGAAGCGGCTTGGTAGAGCTGCTGCCAAAATGCCGCCGATTGTGGCTTTATCTTTTTTTTTTTTGACTTCGCCACTTGGGCGGCAAAAAAGCTGGAGCCAGCCCTGCCGTGTACTGAGTGTCTGTGTGATGAACAGCCAACTCTAACTGCAGCAACCTACTTGGTAAACCCCCGCCACACTCTGGTCTCCGCCAGCCTTGGTCATTACTAGCTAAGGGACCCAACAGCCACCCAGTCCAAATTTCCCCTGAACCTTCTGCTCGGAAATGTCCAGCCCTCTCCGGGAGCATCGAGAAATAATAAGAACAGCTTGATCCTCTAAAGACACAGTCCGCAGCTGCTGGCCACGTTAACTGGAGTTACCAGTGATTTGAATTTCAACCCAGGCCTGGGTTGGTTTCGACTGAAATAACCCAAGTTCAGTAACAACAGGGCATGGGTTCAGTGATGCCAAGAGAAGAGTCCAAGCCAGAGATGGTTACAAGTCAATCGAAGTGAAAACATGCAGCTGAGAGGCGAGTACTCGCTGTAGCAAGGCCCAGTCTGTGTTCGAGATGGTTTCGGTCTGCGATTCCGCTCTCTCCAGCCTGGCTGACTGTGTCTCAGTCCGTACCTTCCTCCGAAGTACAAGGTGCTTGTTTCTCTTCTCGTCTTAGGGGAAGGGAACTTAGTGGTCAGCTGCCCTCAGCCCCTGCTTACCTGAGCTTCTGCTGCCTGTCCAGCCGCCCAGCTGAGTGGTGACTGCAACTGAGGATGTGGCTTCCTCTGCCTCCAACAGATGGGCGGGGCTCATAACTTGTGCCCAGACTGGGCCAGTGGCTGAACTGAGACCCCAACTCGCAGCCCAGAGCGACCAGCTCAGCATGACGCTAACTCTCCGTCTGCCTCTGCTGGATAAGTGACCCCATCCCTCTGTGTGTCTGTCCAGAGGCTTCTCCACAACCCTGCCCCACATCCCTCATCCCACGCAGCTCCCTCCCCTCCCAAGAGCTCTCAGCCCTTCTTCTCTTCACTTCTCTTCTCTTCCAGCCTCTCTCCAGATTCTCCCCAGTCTGGTGTCCCCCACTGGTAATGACATCTCCTGACCTTGCTGAGATGCTCGCGGTAGGGGTGTGTTGGTCTTGGGAGTGGGGGTGGGGATCCCCCTCCACTCACACTATAATGTTTGGAATTGCAAGGAAGGGGGGTTCCCCGGGTGCCCCTCTGTCATCCCCTGCATGGGTCAGACTGCTCCATTCACAGGCGTCTCCCATGGAACCTGCCCCGGCAGCAGCAGCTCCAGTCCAAAGCCATGTCCATGGGGGCGGAAGAGCGACCCCAGCTGATGCCTCCCTGGGGATCCCTTTGGTGGGTCCCAGCTCGGGAGATGATGCCCCCATCCCTATGGGCACTACCCAGCCCCTCATTGGCATCCTCAGCAGAGAGAGTGAGGGCTGGATGGGCCATGGATACTGAGCACCCACCTTCCCACTTCACTGAGACTCCCTGCTCAGGGGCCCATCGGGGGTGGGGCTGTGTGGAGCGAGGAGCTCTGTCTGCCCCAGCTCTGGCTTCCACACAGGACTTGGGGTCAGGGGCACAGACCCAGCACCACCCAGCAGGACAGTAAAAGCAGGTTCTTCATAGACTCCAGAGGAAACTTGGTGGGTGGGAAAACTCTCCCCTCCTTTTACCACATCCAGCTGAGCTTCCTCATTTCTCTTGAATGCCTTCTAGCTACTGACAGGCAGGTCTGCTGGTCAGCTGACAGGTTCTCCCCACTCTCCTACCTCTACCCGCTGGATGGAGAAAATGGGGTGAATACCCTGATGGGAATGGGGGTCTTGGGGTTGAACCATTTGCATTAATAACCCTCCCCCCATTTTTGTACCCCTTCCCCTAGGATGCAGAGTGTGGTGATCTTGGGGTTCCCTGGGTTGATGAGGGACCCTCCTACACTCAACATGCCCTCACCCGCTGCCCTGGATGGACAGAAAGGGTATGCTACGGCAAGATATTAGGAAAAACCTTTTCCCTAGGAGGGTGGTGAAGCAGTGGAACGGGTTACCCAGGGAGGTGGTAGAATCTCCATCCTTAGAGGTTTCTAAGGTCAGTCTTGACAAAGCCCTGGCTGGGATGATTTAGTTGGGGATTGATCCTGCTTTGAGTAGGGGGGTTGGAGTAGATGACCTCCTGAGGTCCCTTCTGTCATGGACTCATGGGTCGTGGCCACTCTTGGCCCTGTGCGGTCCACGGTGGGGTGCCCCGTTCAGTGTGACAGCCCTTCTCGGGGGTCCTCTATCTCTCAGGGTTAGGCCCCTCCAGCTCCTGGAGCCTTAGCGCGTCTGTCTCTACCATGGGCCCCCTCAGGGAGTCCTCTCGCTCTGGATGCCCCGGGCCTCCACCGCCAGGAGGGGACGATGCAACCCTGTTCCCTAGCCCAGAGTGACTCTCAGCCAGCGTAAAACAGGAGGGTTTATTGAGCATTGAACACAGCACAGGAAATTCTCAGGGCCTCAGGCCTGGCATCCCTCAGCCCAGCACAGCCCAGTCTCCCCTGCATCCAGGTGGGCTCAGCCTGCTCCCCCTCTCCAGCCCCGAGCCCCCCTGCTTCCCAGCTGGGTGTCTGCTATCCCCGGCCCCAAGCCCTGCCTCTGTCCATTGGCTTCTCTCTGGGTAAACAGGGTCACCTGGGCCTCTTCTCCTCTCTTCTGTCCTCTTTCCCCCTCTGACTAGAACCGGCAGGTCAGGTCACCGAGTCCTCTCTTCGCAGCCCATTGTTCTCCCACTGGCCAGAACTGGCTGTGACTCCTGAGCTGGGTCTCCGGGTCATCAGTCGCTGGGGTCTCCATCCCCCAGGCCATCGGCCGGGGTCCCAAGTTCCCACTCCGGTCCTCTGTAACAACAAACTCCCTCTCTCCTCACCTCGTTAAACCAGTAAACACCCAGGGACACTGAGCCCCACTCCCTCTGCATGCAACCCACTGGAAAAACAAGGCAAACACAAAAAAATCCCCCACTTTGTCACAGTCACAAACCAGCTGGCAACTGCCCCCTTGACTCCAATGGAGCTACAGCCCATTGAGCCCAGCTGGGAATGTGGCCCATCAACTCCAGTGCAGCTATGGCTCATTTAAATTGGTGTAGTTGTACCTATAGGCTCCTTTGGAGACGTTGCTGATTCTTACCAGCTCAGGATCTCCTCCATTCACAGCGAAGACACTGAAACCAGCCCCCTGGTGCCTTAGGAGGTATTTAAACAAATGTTTCAAGGTTTTGGCTGCCTCAGAGGCAAGTTTTGCCCAGCAGGCGATGGATGGGGCTGGGGAGGGTTTCCAATCCCCAAACCCTCCCCCGTGCGATGGGTATTGGCCTTGCACTGGCACTAAGAGGAGTAACAGAAGCTGGGCAGCTTGTAGCATTGGAATCCTGCCAGTTGGTGATCCCCACAGGCAGCCCTTCGTGAGGGGAACAGGCAAGCCAGGGAGGTACCTGGGGTGCCCAGAGCTCATGGAGAGGGATGGAGCAAAAGCGGGGTCCGGAAAACAGGGATCTCTGGAAAGACTTGGGAGCTGAGGAGCAGATGTTACCAGATCAAATTCATCTCAGGAATTAGAGGGGTTCGCAATTTCTCTGTGGAGAACACCCTGCACCCCTGTACCTCAGTGAACCCCATCCCTGCAGTGCACCTGTTCGTAATGTTGGGCAAAGGAGCTCAGCTGGTGGTGGGTGAAGGGGTTTGGGGGACTGGCATTCAGTAGAGAACGCTGTGTGTGTGGGGGGAGGTGTGTGACTACTGCCCCCTACTGGAGGGGATCAGCTCTGCTCTGTGTGTGTGACATTCATCTTTCTGGCTGCAGGTCCTGGATTCCCCAAAGGAGATGGGGTGTCTCAAGAAAGTACAAACTCCCAGAGAAGCCAGGGACAGCTCAGAGCTCACAGGTCAGATTGATGGAAACAGCGAGAGGCTCCACAGATTTCATCCTGCGATCCGACGGCTCTACCCAGTATGCACAGGTGTATGATCTGGTGTCTGTCTGCGTTACATAGCTCAGGGTGTGTGTGTCACTGTTACCGTATGAGATAATCTCTCCAGCCGCTCTGGAGAACTGGATTCCTGTAAGTGTGTGATCACTGGTAGGAGCCGAACACGTGAATGTAACAGACTCCCTGGTGAGGTACAGCTGGAGTGGGGGGCTCAGGGAGAGTGTGGGGGCCGCAGGGGTGTCTGGAAAAGACGACGGGTGAGATTTCACTGCAGGAGAAGGGGCTCAGAGAGCCAGGAGGGGGAGATGCCAGGGAGAAGGTTGTTACTGGCTAACTGGAGCGAGGGGGGGATCCCACAGAAGGAAGAGTTTGCCCCTGGCAATTCCACTGCACCCCAATCTGACCCTGCACCCCAATCTAGCATCGCACTACACCCCAGTACTACACTGCACCCCAACATAGCCCCGCATCACACCCCAGGATCTTACTGCAGCCCAACAGGAGAGAAGCTTGCAACCCTCGATACCTCCACACTGCACCCAGTGCAGCATTGACCTGCAACCCAATGAACCATGTGACTTGTGTGTGATGTAGGAGATCAGGTAGGTTGGCCCCAGGGCTAAACACAAAGAGAAAGAGGCCTCACCCAGCACTGATATTGAGAGAGTCACTCAGCATGGATATGACCTCTGCTGGAGCCTGGCGTATTTGTAGTCACAGGAGTAGGGCCCCAGCTCAGCCTTGATTTCCATCTGGTCCTGGTTATTGGGGTTGGGGATTTCACCCAAGTGCCGGTAGAACCTGAATTTCATTCATTGGACAGGCCTGGGAGCTGACCAGATGAGGGTGAGCAGCTTACATCATAGAGACATGCTGTGGGGGGTGGGGGCACAGAGAGAGCCTGGGGGCCAGCAGGGAGTCTGGAACAGAGGCAGGGGAGAGACCCCCAGGGAGTGAGGGGAAGAGTGGAAAGGGGAACAAGGCCCCAACACAGGGCCTCAACATACTCCCACTTCCTTTGTCTCGTACCCCAGTGCCTGTGACAGACTTGATGGCAGACATCCATGCGGGAGCTCTCCAGTAAACTTGTGGGAACAGCGCCCCCTCCCCAGTACCTGCTGGGCCCGGCACAGGATGACTGGATCTTCTCCCAGTGTCTTAGCCCTACACCCCCCCCCACCTGGATGGGAGAGGGGAGGGTGACAACAGGGATAGGATCCCCCCAAGAGATGAGCAGCCTCCGGTCCCTGCTGAACTCTCCCTTTCTGCCCAGTAGGTGTTGGAGTCTCAGCCAGTAACACGCTCACCCTAGGGAGTTGTGGGGCTGGGATCTCACTACACCACAGTCTCCGTGCTGGAGACAGAGCTGCTGTTCCTAGATGAGATCTCTCGACTGGATTCCCGTCTCCAGTACGCACAGGTGTATGACCAGCATTTCCCTTCCCAGCTAAGAGCTCCAGCCAGACTCTTGCATTCGGGCTGAGGACTACGCTGTGGCCAGGCTGTGCTTTTTGGTAGAAGAATCTGGATCCCAGAAGCAGCAGTGGCCAAGGAGCCGAGTACACAAGGGTAACCTGCTCCCCTGGGAGATACACTGTGTAGCTGGATACCAACAGAGCGTGGGGGCCGGCAGGTGAGCTAGAGCAGGGGCAAAGCGGTGAGTGTAATGGGTGTGTCCATGATGGAATGAGGGGAGAAGGGCAGAGATGAGTCCTGGACAGACATGATCACAAACCAGCCTCATCTCACTGCCCAGCATCCGCCCCCACGCTGGGAAATATACCAGGACAAATAAACTACGGTCCGTTTCTCTCTCTCGCACTCTGGGACACATGGTGGGAACATGGTGTCCAACATCCTGTGTCACACAGGCCCTAGGACTTCCCTGAATTGATTCCTCTGTCAGCTGGAGCAGATCTCTGAGAGAAACATTGAGGCTTGATTTAGAAATCACCAGCAATGGAGAATCCACCACGATCCTTGGGGAATTGTCCCAGTGGGTAATTCCCCTCACTGTTAAAATTTGGGCTTTATTTCCAGCCTGAATTTGTCAAGCTCCAGCTCCCAGGCGCTAGGTTGTGTTAGATCTTTGTCTTTTGATGAGCTGTCAATTATCACATTTCTTTTCCCCACCTAGGAATTGCTAGACTGTGATCAAGTTCCCCCTTCACCTTCTCTTTGTTATGCTAAAAACAGTTGGAGCTCTTAGAGTTTTTCACTAAAAGCTGGAACCTCCCACCACACGGCTGGGTAAGTTCCAACACCCCCTCATCTGGGTAACTTCACCTCCTGCATCCCACAGGCTGCTCCCACTGTTAGCTGTTCCCCATCCTGTGTATGGAGGAGGTGACAGGGTGGATGGGATGCAGACTAAGTCGAGGTGCAATTCAGAGATGGAGCAGGAGCTCAGAAAAGAATCTCCCTTTCCCACTGGGGACTAGGGGCATCACTCAGGAGTGGAGCTGGGGAAGGAAGGGTCCTTCATGTGCCCCAGGAACCCCAGGATCCCCACTCTGTCCATCCAGGAGAGCAGGTGAGGGCACATTGAGCGCACTTCCTCAATCTGGGAGGCAAGGGCAGAAGAGAGGCGAGAACCCATCAGCCGACCATCAGACCTGCCTGTCACTGGCTAGAAGGCGTTGAAGAGAAAGAGTAATGAGGAGGTTTGGCTGAATGAGGGGAAGGGAGGGGGGAGTTTTCCCACCCACCACATTTCCTCTGGGGTCTCTGCAGGACCTGGTTTTAATGTCCTGCTGGGCGGTGCTGGGTCTGTGCCCCCTGGCCCTGTGGGAGCCCAGAACTGGGTCATAGAGAGCTCCCCCCCCTCCACACACAGCCCCACAGTGAGGGGGGAATTAGTGTAGTGGGGAAGTGGGTATTCAGTCTCCATGGCCCGTCCAGCCATTGCTTTCTCTTCTGATGCTGCCAATGAAGGGCTGGGTAGCGCCCATGGGGCTGGGGGCATCTTCTCCCCTGTGGCCTGCTGGGACTCATGAAAGGGACCCCCCCCAAGGAGGCATGAGCTGGAGTCTCTCTTCAGCCCCCACAGACGTGACTCTGAACTGGAATTGCTGCTACTGGGGCAGGTTCCACAGGAGATACCTGTGAATGGGGCGGCCTGGCCCACCCAGAGAATGACACGGGGGCACCCGGGGAGTCACCCTTCCTTGCAATTGCAAACAAAATGGTGTGAGAGAGGGGGGATCCCTTCCACTGCCAGAGAGCACCCCCACCCCAAGTATCTCAGCAAGGACACCAGCCTGGGGAGAATCTGAAGAGAAGAGAAGAGAAGAGCTGAGCTCCTTGGAGGAGATTGGGGTTTAGGGGGATGGAGGGATGTGTGGCAGGGGGATCATCAGACAGACAGACAGACAGAGGGATGGGGGCTGAGGGAGGTCACTTACCCAACAAAGGCAGAAGGAGGGTTAGCACCATAGATCATAGAATAGCAAGGTTGGAAGGGACCTCAGGAGGCATCTAGTCCAACTCCCTGCTCAAAGCAGGACCAATCCCCATGCTGAGCTGGTCGCTCTGGACTGAGAGCTGGGCCCTGTCTGGGTGCAAGGAGGGGGATGGGCCCCCTCCTTTGATGGAGGCAGCAGAAGTTAAGGCCACAGGCATGGTCACTGCTCAGCTCAGGGGCTGGAGACTCACCTGAGCCTCGTGTGCAGGGTGTGTGGAAGGGAGCTGGCCATTTTCCAGGGCTGACAATGGTGAGGAGGCCGGAGTAGCAGCCCCAAGTGACTGATACCTCCGGGGTTGGGCCAGGGACTGAGCTGGGGTAAACGGACCTTAGATGAGTTACAGCGTATTACACCTGCTGGGGATTTGGCCCCCTTGACTTCAGTGGAGCTACGGCCCATTGACACCGCTTGGGGATCTTGCTCATTCATGGCGATGACTCTGAAACCAGCCCCCAGGTCCAGCTGTGTCCTTGGGGAGTGTTTTGACCTAATATTTGGAGATTCTGCTGTGGCACAGGGAGCTTTTGCACAGGTGGGGAGTGACAGGGCTGGGGAGGGTTTCCAGTCCCCAATCCCTGACCCCGTGTAATGAGTATTGACCCTGCACTGGCACTAAGAGGGGTAACTGGAGCTGGAGGGTGGGCCTTGCACAGCTGGAGTTGGAGCTCAGCTGGGGAAGGGCTGGGCAGTCAGCAGAAAGGGAGGTGGCCCAGACAAGATGGGGGCTGTGAGGAGAAGCTCTCCCATTTCTCTATGGTCCGTAGAGGCTGGAGGGCAGGTCTGGAGAGAAGCAGTTGTGCAGAGAGCCCAGGGAGGAGCTGTTCAAAGGGCCTGAAGGAAAGCCAAGGTAGGAAGGAGTCTGGAAGGCAGCTGGGAGGTGTCTGGGAGAGCAGATCTTAGCACAGCACCCTGGGTTTGGGTTCCCTCTTGGCCCCTGGGACCGGCGGGTGAGATCCCCCGGCACAAGAAGGAGAAGCCCTGCTGAGTTTGGGGGAGAGTCTCTGGATAGAAAGTTCTAGTCAGTGTTGGTATGTGCAAGAGCCAGACGACAGCCCTGCAGAAGCTGGGGAGCGGCGAAGGGGCTGTGTGGGCTGGGGGCGGGGGGAGGCTGGGGAGAAATGGAGAATTATGTTGATCTGAGTTTAATTTACTGGACTCTGTTTATCTCATAGGAGAGAGCCGGCTGGAGGGCCCATCATGGGGGGAGAAATCACCACAGGGCGTGAGGAACTGTCGGCTTCCCCACCCAGCCAGACCCTTGGCCTGGGGCCAGACCATCTTGGCAGGGTGAAATTTTCATGTCCCCTGATGAGAAAATCCATCATTTTCAGTTCATTGTGAACCTGCTGTCTAGTGACCAGCATTGAACCTGCTGCAGCTTTGTTCTTCGGTTCCGCTCTTTGAGCCTTGTGAGTTTGAAGCCTTCGTATCGTATGAGGCAGAGATTTCAATTAACCCAGTGACAAAGAGCTTTAGGGATTTTCTTTGTCTTCCCTTGCACGGCCCATAAACACCATGGAAGTAATTTTCCAAGCTTTGTGGACATTTTACAAAAGGAAAAAGGATAAAAGAGAAGAGCAATCAGAGATGGCAGCACTTTAACATGGGCTGTGTATGGGCCTGTACCGGCTGCCACTTCTTACCGATATGCCGTACCAACCCCTACCGGCCCACTTTCACCTCTGTGAGTTTTCCTTCAAAGTGTGTTTGCAGGCTGATTTACTGTACACTGATATCTTTCCCTGCTGTTCTGAGTTGTAGGTGCAGTGACAACACAGTAGAGCAGTTCAATGGTCTAGACAGTATTTGGTCCTGCCATGAGGGCAGGGGACTGGATTCGATGACTTCTCAAGGTCCCTTCCAGCTCTACAATCTCTAAACTGTGCTGGAAAGAAGATTAACTGAAGGCAGAGTAACTGTGTTATTCCTGTGATGGTGCACCCCATAAGGCTTTATGGAAATATGGTGATGAATGTATATACACATCTACCCCGATATAACACGACCCAATATAACACAAATTTGGACATGACACGGTAAAGCAGTGCTCCGGGGGGTGGAGCTGCGTGGTCCGATGGATCAAATAGGGTGACCAGATGTCCTGATTTTATAGGGACAGTCCTGATTTTTGGGTCTTTTTCTTATATAGGCTTCTATTACCCCCCACCCCCTGTCCCGATTTGCTATCTGGTCACCCTAGGATCAAATTAAGTTTGATATAACGTGGTTTCACCTATAATGTGGTAAGATTTTTTTGGCTCCTGAGAACAGCATTATATTGGGTAGAGGTGTATGAAATAACTGAGTATGTTTTATGCTACATATGCCATGTAACATATCTGTGGTAAGGTTATGAGCTACTGAATATATTCACCCTATTTGTATGCATCTGTCATTGTTGTATTCGAATATTATGAATATTGGCTGTATGCTTGTTTGATTTTAAATAACGTTAGTAAGGCATTTGGTTAGCTTCTTTAGAAAGGAACTAGCAAGTTAAGTCCCCATTCAAGAAACACTTAATGGACAATGGATCTTGGAAGGCACCAATCCCCATAAGAAGTCTGCATGAGGATGTTCAAGGTAGCAGTGAACCATGGCTGCTACCTGTAAGTTCTGAGTCATGCATGGACATGTGACTTGCCCATGTGACTCCAAAACTCCATCATGTAGCTGGAATTCTACACAAGGGGAGGGAGGGGTGTCCACCCATAAGAGAAAGTTTATTTAAATCGCTGGGAGACCTCTCTCAGCCTCTCAACCCCCAACGATACCTGAAAGAAACTGGACCACAGGGGGTGTGAGTGATTGCTGGACCCAGACTAGAAGGCGACTAGTGTGTAAAAGGAAGCTTACTGGAACTCTCTGAGGGTGAGGTTTTATCTGTATTCAGTTTTCTTACTGTATTAGGCATAGACTTGCGTGTTCTATTTTATTTTACTTGGTAATTCACTTTGTTCTGTCTGTTACTACTCGGAATCACTTCAATGCTACGTTCTGTATTTAATAAAATCACTTTTTACTTATTAATTAACCCAGAGTATGTGTTAATACCTGGGGGAGGGCAAACAGCAGTGCATCTCTCTCTATCAGTGTTATAGAGGGCAAACGATTGATGAGTTTACCCTGCATAAGCTTTATACAGGGTAAAATGGATTTATTTGGGTTTAGACCCCATTGGGAGTTGCACATCTGAGTGTTAAAGACAGAAGCACGTCTGTGAGCTGCTTTCAGTCAAGCTCCAGCTGTTTGGGGACGTGGTTCAGACCTGGATCTGGGTTTGCAGCAGGCTAGCGGATCTGGCTCAAACCAGGCAGGGCACTGAAGTCCCACACAGGCAGGGCAGTGTCGAAGCCCAAAGGCCTCTGGCCTAAGATGGCGTCTGTATGGCCAATTGTCGGTCATCTAAAGGTCACACTAGTACTGTGTGCAGCACCGTAGTGCGGTGTGCAGCCTTGGAGGGCCGTGTGCAGGTTCCCGCTCTTTTTCCTGGTCACCTAGGGGTCAGGCTAGGGCCGTGTGCAGTCTCCTGCTCTTCTGCCCAGCAACCCAGGGATCAGGTTAGTGCTGTGTGCATAACACCAGCGTGCCTTGTGCAAAGGGGCCCAATCTGACCAATCGTAATGCAGTTCAAAGGGTCGGATTAGGGTTGTGTGCAAAACTATGCTAGTGTGCTGAGTGCAGCTTCTAGTAGCTTCTAGTGTGCCGTGTGCAAAATCTGCCCATGTAGGGGGCAACAGCTCGGAACCTGGAGGGTGGGGGAGCTAGGGACCAATCAAATTTCGCCAGGTGTAAATCAGTCCCTGGAATAAAACCATGCCTCGTGCCAGGGTCTGTAGGAGTATCCGTTAAATGACTGAAGGACCTGAGCAACCCTTCAGCTGGGGGTCTCCTCCGGATATAGCCAGCTCGTGTCGTGTGTTTTTGTTTCTTTTTCCACGGATTGCTTATTATTTTTCAACGGTATTTTTCACGTGTTGCTTATTTATTCTACGGTATTTTTCAACGGATTCGTTATGCTTCTGGTGTCTGTTCTGCTGGACAGCTGTGCCTGGAATACGGTACTCGCTCACTAATTGTCTGTGCTAACTGTCTGTGCTTTGCCTAACCTCTCCCTTGCTTTTTCCCCTTATTTGGTATACCACTGCATATGCTGCTGTCTGTCATAAAGTTATGTGTATATGGTACCAAAATTTGAGTTGTTTTAAATAACTGCTATTGAGTTTAATTTGGTGTAATAATATTTGGTTAAGTGCGCGCACAATTCCTTTAATTTGGTGTATTCGTTTACCTTTTTGAAAAACAGTTAATTGTACAGTATTGGTTATGTGTTAATGCATGTAAATAGCTTGTTTCTGTTAGTTGGTAGAAGTGCTCTCCCCAGCCCAAGTTGTGATTTTCTCCCTGTTAATAAACGGCCACGTGGTGTTTTTCAAGTTCCCAGTTTGTCTGCTCTTGGTTTTTCCTCACTCGATCAAAAGAACTTCACCGAACCCACGTTTGGGTCGGACAGGCAGGAAAGCAGGGGCAAAAGTAGTCTTGGCACATCATCTGGCAGCCCCAAGGGGGCTTCTGTGATCCAACCCATCACAATTCCCATTTCCAACCCACTGGAGCCCAATTGCCTCCCAGAGCCTGGATTAGAACAGAGTCTTTCTGACTCTGAGCTCCCCTCTGCTCGAACCCATGAGACTCCACACCACTCCCAGAGTCCGGAATAGAACCCAGGAGACCTGGTTCCCAGTCCCTCTGCTGGCTGCCTCAAAAGAACACACGAGAGCAGCAGAGACAACTCTTCATCATGAACCTTCAGTCACACCAATGGAGTGTCTCAGAGATGGAGGGTGCCAGAGAATGTCACTGTTTTCCTGCAGCCCTTGTGGCTGTGCCATGTGAGCTGTGATCCACCCCAGTCTCTCATGCTCAGCAAGACTGGGTGACCCCAAGCATGTTCGGTGCATTGCGCTGGGGGCGCTGTACTGCAGGGAGCAGGGCAGGGGCTCAGCAGGGGGCGCTCTCCCCTCGCAGGCAGTGATGGCTGCCATGCCCCGCACAGTGCTAGGGGGCGCTGTGCTTCAGGAAGAGGCATGAGTGTCTCCTTAGGGTGCATTGTTCTGCTGGACTTGTCACCTCACAGAAGGTGTGCATAGAAGCTAATGACATGCAGGGTCATGTCACTGGCTCTTCATATGTGTAATTCTTATCCCCAAAATTCCCACCTCTTCTTCCACTGGGCACAAAAATCTCGCTCTGCTGAGCTTATGGATAAAGGTCTGTCCCTTTTTACAACAGCTGCGGTCTGCTGCACTAGGGGAGTTTGGATGGGTTGATGTTGGCTGGGATCGCTGCTCACTGACGTGGCACAAAAGCCACTATGTCCCACAGCATCGGGGCTGGGTGTCACGTTTTGGGGTTTGATCCAAAACCCCCTGCCCTCTAACCCTGAGCGCCTTGACATGCTCAGCGGCTGCAGCTCCATGTCTGCACATTCCCGGCCAGCAGACAACCATTTACTGAGTGTCTGCGATCAACAGCCCTGGTTTAGCAACACCGACTCCAGCAGCTTGCTTGGTACATCCCACCATGCCCTGGTCCCCAGCAGCCTCGGTTACTGCTAGCCAAGGAACCCCAACACCCCCCCCATCTGCATTTCCCCCAAACCATCTGCCCTGAAATGTCCAGCCTTCTCCTGCAGCATGCAGAGAAATAATAGTGGTCGTTTGCTCCGTTTAAGAGACAAATTTCAGCTGCTCACCACGTTAACTGGAGTTACCAGTGAGTTGAATTCAAATCCAGACCTGAGTTGGTTTAGATTAGAATAAAGCAAGTATATTAAGAAGAGGCCATAGGTTAAGAGATTCCAAATGAAAAGAAACCCAGTTAGAGATGGTTACAAGTAAAACACAGGGAAAACACAACAGCTGAAAGGCTAAAACTCAAGGTAGCAAGGCACAGTCTGCTTTGAAGGTGATTTTGCTTTCTGATTACTCTTGGTCTGGCCTGGTTTCTGATCCTGACCTTCTTGGGAAGTGCAAGGTGCTGGTTTCCCTTTTTGTCTTAGGGGGAAGAGCATTTGGGATTCACTGCCCCTCTCTCTATAGTCCAGGAGAGCATGTGTCTCTCTGTTCATTGAGCCTGCTTCAGGAAGGAAGGTCTCCTGGAGGTGCCTTCTCCCACCCTGTCAGTAGTTGAGTCATCACTTCGTGTCCTTGGAGGCTCGATGGCTTTGTTTACCACCCATGTACATCCTAATTCTCTTGTCACTGGCCACCCGGATTCATTTCTATTCAAGCCCTGGGCAGACCTGGTTCCTCTGTGTTCAAATACAGATTTTAAAACAGACTCATAGCGGTCTGCCATATCTCCACCTGCCGCGTTCTCACCTATGCTCCACAGTGATATTATTGACCAGTGTGGTGGGATTTTCAAATGATACCTCGCAAGGCAGAGTTTGCATAGGTCATTGCAGCTGTGTGTAGGGTGTGAATACAGGGGTGCCTGAGTTCACACTGGGCAAGCAAATTCTGGGCACAAGGGTTGTGCCACTGGGAAACAGCGGCTGTGCCCCACCCCAGATATAGCTGCATTTTGGCTGGTTGCTGAAGCATTCATGGTGCCTAAAACCCTTTCAAACCCTGTGGATGTTTCTCAGATCTCACTCTTGGACTTTTCACTGGAACCTCTCCCTCCAGGCTGTAATTCAAGGAGAGAGATTGCAGATGAAATGGGTCACCTTGTGGAGAGAATCCAAGGCACAGAATGAAGGGCCCCCTTCACAGAGGAAGCCAGTTACCTGGATTTAGAAGCAGCAGTGGGAGACGAGAAAGATGAGACCACTAATGAGGAAGAAGGAGCCACCTACCACCAGCTCACGGACCCAGAAGAAGCTTTGAGCTGCAGAGAGAGGAGAAGCTCGAATGGAACCAGCAAGTTAACATCACTGCTGAGCATGATGCACATGATGTTCATGTGTCTGTGCCTCTAAGACTTGTGACAAACTCATCTGGATCTTAGGAGCCATCCAGCTGAGATGTGAAACCCACCCACAGCCCTTCTGTCTAACACTGGTGGACACCGATTCCTGATTCTTCCCATCTGTTTGTCTGTCCCTCTCCTGTCGGCCTGTCCTCCAGCACCACTGTGACCTGCCCTGTCCTCATTTGTCCATCAAGGGAACTGGGCAGGAGGGTGTGGGGTTAGGAGGGTGAATCTGTTTGGGGAGACGTTAGAAGACAAGATCCACCTCACCTGACACTGTGACATTCCCAGTCACAGTCACGGCCTGGCTTCTGGGGGATGGGATCCATCTCCCACCCACATTCTCCTCATACCCGCAGGTGAATTCCCTGGTGTGGAATCAGAAGGAGGCCGGTGTCACCAGGACATGACTTGTTTTTTTTTTAATATCTTCATTACTAATGCACCAGCCCCTGATATTTCTGGAGCCTTCGATAGATAGGGAGGGCCCAGAGCATCTGATGATCCCACCCCCTCTGACCAGACTGGTTGAGAGCTGGATGAGCAGCTTCTCCAGTTACGTAGACAGGCTGCTCTGGGGACACGGTGAGCTTGGGAGCTGGGACGGGGTCTGGAAAAGACAAGGGAGTCGAGGAGGAGACGGTTCCTACTTGGACGGCTGGTGACACAGAAGCAGAGGAAGGGACAGTGAAGAGCAGAGGTGGGAGGGATCCTGGACCCAGACCCCAGCCAGTGCCAGCTCAGTACCCAGGGAGCATGTCCCCACCGTGTCTTGCAAACTCTGAGTAGCAGAGATCTCGCTGCCAGGGAACCCAGTGGGACCAGTGTCCCCACCTTGGTACCTGGGGGTCGGGGGAGGAAGCTCCTGCCCAGGGCCAGCTCAGCCTGCAGGGGCTGGGAGGGGAGGGCTTGTGTGGCTGAGGCCGGGGGTGTGGGGGAGCTCCACCCAGGAGGCACAGACCAGGCTTTCCTGCACTAAGGGTAGATGGTAATGAGGTGCCCCTGAGCCCTGGGCACCGCCTGGGGAACATCACACACATGCCAGCTGGGATCTGGCCACATTTATACCAAAGTAGCTCAGGCTCACTTTCATTGGTCTTGCTGAACCCATAGACTCATTTTGAGGGTGTTTTTTTATTCTCACCAGCTGGGATCTCAGTTTCTCATGGTGAAGATTCTGAAACCAGCCCCCTGGTCCCACTGGGCCCTTGGGGTGTGTTTTAACTAATGTTTGTGCTGCATCTCAGGAAGTGTTTACACAGACAGGGAGTGATGGGGATTGGGAGGGTTTCCAGTCCCCCAAACCTGACCCCATCTGATGCATATTGACCCTGCACTGGCACTAAGAGAGGTAACAGGAGCTGGAGAGCTTGTCATATCAGAATCCTGCAAGTTGGTGATGCCAGGGGTAGCCCAGCCTGTGAAGGGAACCTGCTATCTAGGAGGGGAACTGGGGAGATCAGGGCTCAGGCAGAGGGACCGGGCCTGTCATAAACAGACAGTTAAGGGTTAATGCTTTTTTTACCTGTAAAGGGTTAAGAAGTTCACCTAGCCTAGCTGACACCTGACCAGAGGAACCAATGGGGGGAACAAGATGTTTCAAAAGGAAGGAGGGAAGTTTCCTTTGTTTAGTGTCAGTTTCATTTTTAGCGGCAGTGAAAAAGATCAAGGAACCAGCCTCTTATCAGAGTAGTAAGTTTTAGAAAGGAATAAATAGGTTTATGTTTATTTTCTTTTGTAGCTTGTCTTGGTGCAGTCAGAGGAATTATCAAATTGGGTATTCTTGTGTGTATTAAGATCTGTTGTCTATGAGATTAGCTGGTATGCTGTCTCCCAGAGGTTTTTTTTCTTTCTTTTCCCTTTCTTTTCTTTAATTAAAAGCCTTCTTTTTAAGAACCTGATTGATTTTTTCCCTGTTTTTGAGATCCAAGGGAATTGGATCTGGACTCACCAGGGAATTGGTGGAGAAGTCTCTCAAGGCTACCCAGGGAGGGGAAGGTTTTGGGATGGAAAGAGAGTTTTCCAGGTACTCAGAAATCTGGATGGTGGCAGCGAGACCAGATCTAAGCTGGTAGTTAAGCTTAAAAGTGTTCATGCAGGTCCCCACATCTGTACCCCAAAGTTCAGAGGTGGGGTGAGACCTATGACATGGTGAGCAGCGGAGGGATTTTAAAGGAACATAGCCAGATTTTTTTTTCCCCTCCCGTGAGATGTTGGAGAAGCAGTGAAGGAGAGATACCCTGAAGGCAAACAGATAAAGGTTTTTCTAACAAGGCTTTGTTAGAAAGGATTTCCATCTGGGCTTAGCTGGAGGGTTATTAACAGTTTGCAAAAGACAAGTCACAAACCAGTTTTTCTGGTTTCTTTCTCATTCTGAGGAGTCCAGTTACATTCACAAAAAAAGTTACAAGCTGTGTTGGGTTTTTTTTGTTTTTTTTTACCTCTCAAACAAAGGTAGCTCAGGCAGGGCAGGGAAAAATGTGAAGCAAAGAAAAAAAGACTATGCAACAGGACCTATAATTTGCTAAATTGAAGGTTGAGGAGAGCCAAAAGGAATGTGACAGACAGATGGCCAGAGATGAGGCTGCCCACAAAAGAGCTATGGACGAGAAAGAAAAAGAGAGAGAAAGTGAAGAGAAAGCCAAAGAGGCTGAACACCAGAGGGCTTTGGAGATCCAAAGGGAGTCCCAGAAGCATGCACTGGAGTTAGCAATGGCTAAGCAGGATTTACCAGCCAACTCTAACAATCCTTCTCCAGATACTGCTTCCCATCCCAGAAAATTCCCCTCCTACAAGGCAGGCGATGATACTGAGGCCTTCTTAGAAAATTTCAAAAGGGTCTGCCTTGGGTACAGCATCTCTACAGACCAGTACATGATAGAGCTGAGGCCACAGCTCAGTGGACCTTTAGCAGAGGAGGCGGCTGAAATGCCTAAGGAACACATAAATGGTTTATCAACTTTTTCAAAACAAGGCCAGAATCAGAATGGGGCTAACACCTGAGCATGCCCGTCGGGAGTTCCGAGCCCTAAGGTGGAAAGCAGATGTGTCATTTACCCGACACGCCTACCACACTGGAAAGAATTGGGATGCCTGGATATCAGGAGCAAGTGTTAAATCTCTGGAAGAGCTGTCCTTCCTAATGCAAATGGAGCAGTTCTTAGAGGGTGTTCCTGAGGAAATAGAAAGGTACATCCTAGATGGGAAGCCCAAAACTGTAACCGAGGCGGGGGAGATTGGAGCCAGATGGGTGGAAGTGGCAGAAAAGAAAACAACTCCTAGCAGTTGGAGCGAATATCAGAGGGGGCAAACCGAAACTAAACCCTATCACTGGGGGCAACCCAAGGCCTCACCTACAACCCAAGGAAAGCCCCAGACACCTTATTGTCCCACCTCCCCAGTCTCCAGCAACCCACCTCGGCCCAGTGGGCAGTCAGCTGGGTGATGTTTTAAATGTAATGAACTGGGACTTATAAAGGCCCACAGCCCAAAGAACCCCAACCGATTACAGTTCATTACACCACAATCACACCAAGGATCCCCAGGCCCAGATGCCTCTCAAATAGCCTTGGAGCGAAGGGAAACCTTGAGAGTGGATGGAAAGAAGGTTATCACGTGGAGAGACACTGGGGCACAAGTGTCAGCTATCCACCAATCCTTCGTGGATCCCCAGTTCATCAACCCAAAGGCCCAAGTGACAATTCACCCATTCATGTCAAAAATCTTTAAACTTGCCTACAGCTGAGTTGGCTGTCCAGTACAAGGGTTGGTCAGGAATGTGGACTTTTGCAGTCTATAATAATTATCCCATCCCCATGCTACTGGGAGAAGACTTGGCCAATCATGTGAAGCGGCCAAGAGGGTGGGAATGGTCACACGCAGCCAGGCCAAGCAAACTTCCACATCCATCCCTGTTCCTGAACCGTCCACCAGGGCCCTGTCTGTGTTACCAGAGACCCAGACAGAGGTGGTGGAACCAGATCTCCTACTCATGAATGCTACAGCTGTAGTGAATCCAGTCCCAGAATCGGAACTGGCAAAGCAACCAGCACCAGAACCATTGTCTGCACTGACTCCAGCGCTTGCAAACCCATCTACAACTCCAATGCCAGAGGGCGTCAGAAGGCCTGAACTGGCAGAAGCAGCAGACAACCCTACCCAAGAGGCTCAGCCAGAGCCTGAAATATCACCTAGTGCACCAGCGGAGAGCGGTTTACAATCAACGAAAACAACCCCATCACCTACATCGCTTCCAGAGGGACCATGCCCAAGTCCATAGTCCAAGGCGGAACTGATGTCTCCAGCGTCAAGGGAACAGTTCCAGGCTGAGCAGGAAGCAGATGACAGCCTTTAGAAAGCTTGGGCGGCAGCACAGAGCACCCCACCGCCTCTCAGCTCTTCTAACCGATCCCAGTTTGTTGTAGAACAAGGACTTTTATACAAGGAAACTCTTTCTGGTGGACACCAGGAAGACAGGTGTCCTCAAAGAGAGTTGGTAGTTCCAACTAAGTACTGGGTAAAGCTCTTGAGCTTAGCTCATGATCATCCCAGTGGCCATTCTGGGGTGAACAGAACCAAAGACCATTTGGGGAAATCCTTACACTGGGAGGGAATGGGCAAGGACGTTGCTAATTATCCGGTCTGGTCTTGTGAGGTGTGCCAACAAGTGGGAAAGCCCCAACACCAGGTCAAAGCCCCTCTCTAGCCACTTTCCATAATTGAAGTCCCATTTCAGCGAGTAGCTGTGGATATTCTGGGTCCTTTTCCAAAAAAGACGCCCAGAGGAAAACAATACATACTAACTTTCATGGATTTTGCCACCCGATGGCCAGAATCAGTACCCTTAAGCAACACCAGGGCTAAAAGTGTGTGGCAGGCATTAACAGACATTTTTGCCAGGGTAGGCTGGCCCTCCAACATCCTTACCGATTCAGGAACTAATTTCCTGGCAGGGACCATGAAAAATCTGTGGGAAGCTCATGGGGTGAATCACTTGGTTGCCACCCCTTACCACCATCAAACCAATGGCCTGGTGGAGAGGTTTAATGGAACCTTGGGGGCCATGATACATAAATTCGTAAATGAACACTCCAATGATTGGGACCGAGTGTTGCAGCAGTTGCTTTTTGCCTACAGGGCTGTACCACATCCCAGTTTAGAGTTTTCACCATTTGAACTTGTGTATGGCCGTGAGGTTAAGGGGCTATTACAGTTGGTGAAGCAGCAATGGGAGGGGTTTATGCCTTCTCCAGGAACTAACATTCTGGACTTTGTAAGCAGCCTACAAAGCACCCTCCGAGACTCTTTAGCCCTTGCTAAAGAAAACCTAAAGGATGCTCAGGAACAGCAAAAGGCCTGGTATGATAAACCTTCCAGAGAATGGTCCTTCAAAGTAAGAGACCAAGGCCAGGTCTACATGGCGCACGAAAATCGATTTTAGATACGCAATTTCAGCTACGAGAATAGCGTAGCTGAAATCGATTATCTAAAATCGATGTACTCACCCGTCTTCACCGCGCGGGATCGATGTGCGCGGCTCGCCGTGTCGAATCCGGAACTCCGTTGGTTTCGGTGGAGTTCCGGAATCGATGTAAGCGCGCTCGGGGATCGATATATCGCGTCTAGATGAGACGCGATATATCGATCCCCGAGCAATCGATTGTAACGCGCCGATATGGCACGCAGTATAGACGTACCCCAAGTCATGGTCTTAAGGCACTCCAGGGCCATAAAATGGAAGCGTTGTAGGAAGGACCATTCATGGTCCAGGAGTGCCTAGGAGCTGTTAACTATCTCAAAGCATCCCCCACCTCCAACATAAAGCCTAAGGTATGCCATGTTAATTTTCTTAAGCCCTTTTATTCTAGAGAATTAAAGGTTTCCCAGTTTACAACCCAGGGAACAGATGACGCGGAGTGGCCTGAAGGTGTCTACTATGACGGAAAAAGTAACGGTGGCGTGGAAGAGGTGAACCTTTCCGCGACCCTTGGATGTCTGCAGTGACAGCAAATCAAGGAGCTGTGCACTAGCTTCATGCCAATGTTCTCAGCCAACCCAGGAAGGACTGAATGGGCATATCCACCAAAGCCGCAGGACCAGCAAAGCACCCCACGCGGCATGCCGCCACGCTTGGGGTAGCGAAATGTCTAGAGCCACCCCTGCTCAGCAAGAAACTGTCTAAGAAGGAAAGCCACTGGTCAGTCAGTGAAAAGGAATGCTACGCCATTGTGTATGCCCTGGAGAAGCTACGCCCATATGTTTGTGGACGGCATTTCCAGCTACAAACCGACCATGCTGCGCTAAAGTGGCTTCATACTGCCAAGGGAAACAACAAAAAACTTCTTTGATGGAGTTTAGCTCTCCAAGGTTTTGATTTTGAAATTCAACACATTTCAGGAGCTTCTAACAAAGTAGCTGATGCACTCTCCCGTGAAAGTTTCCCAGAGTTAGCTGGTAAAAATTGTCTTTGAAATGTGAAAAATCTTGTAGTTTTTCCATAATTAGTAGTATATGTAAAGGTGCATGTGTGTTATTAATCTGTTTATTCTAAAGTTCTAGGAAGAAATCACGGCCAGTGTGGTTCCACACTGTCTAAGATATGGGGGGCATGTCATAAACAGATAGTTAAGGTTAATGCCTCTTTTACCTGTGAAGGGTTAAGAAGTTCACCTAGCCTAGCTGACACCTGACCAGAGGAACCGATGGGGGAACAATATGTTTCAAAAGGAAGGAGGCAAGTTTCCTTTGTTTAGAGTTAGTTTCATTTTCAGCTGGAGTGAAAAAGATCAAGGAACCAGCCTCTTATCAGAGTAGTAAGTTTTAGAAAGGAATAAATAGGTTTATGTTTATTTTCTTTTGTAACTTGTCTTGGTGCAATTAGGGGAAATATCAAATTGGGTATTCTTGTGTGTACTAAGATTTTGCCCAGGGAAACATCCTGTGTTTTCAATCTATTGTCTGTGAGATTAGTTGGTATGCTGTCTCCCAGAGGTTTTTTTTTCTTTCTTTTACCTTGCTTTCCTTTAATTAAAAGCCTTCTTTTTAAGAACCTGATTGATTTTTTCCCTGTTTTTTAGATCCAAGGGAATTGGATCTGGACTCACCAGGGAACTGGTGGAAATGTCTCTCAAGGCTACCCAGGGAGGGGAAGGTTTTGGGGTGGAAAGAGAGTTTTCCAGGTACTCAGAAATCTGGATGGTGGCAGTGAGATCAGATCTAAGCTGGTAATAAAGCTTGGAAATGTTCATGCAGGTCCCCACATCTGTACACTAAAGTTCAGAGTGGAGGTGAGACCTATGACAGGGCCAGAGGGAAGTTAGCCCTCATCGTGCTCCAGTTCTCTGGCCTTGAAACAAATTTGCTGTGACGACAACCCTTCACTTTGTTGTCTACACACATTCCATCTGTAATAGGCTGCTCCCCTTCCAAAGAGAGGAAGCATGGTCCAGGGGTTATGGGGCTGGCCTTCAACACTGGCTATGGGGGGTCAATTCCCTGCTATCCTGCAACCCCCCCTGTGGGGACTCATATTCTCTTTTCCTCTATTCCCCATCGCTGAAATGGGCACTGAGGGGCTAAATCCATTAACAAAACTGTGAGGCGCTCAGATAATAGGTCACGTGCGCCATTGAAGTATGATAGATAGAAAGGGTGTGTGTGGGGGTTCATCTCCACTTTGGTTTCTATCTGTCACCTCATCCGACCCCATTTCCCAGGAGAGCTCCAGAGGATGGTTCCCCTCCAATGGGAGCAAACCAGGAGCTGGATTACGAAATTAGGGAAGTCTCACCTGTAACAGTGACGTTCACAGCCTGGCTTCTGGGGGATGAGATCCACCTCCCACCCACGTTCTCCTCGTACTCGCAGGTGAATTCCCCGGTGTCGTTGGAACCGGCCCGTGGGATGTGGAGCACAGAAATGTTCATAGACCTGGTGCCGAGCTCTGTGTTGCTGATGTCAGACCCTGCATCCCCAGGAATGAGCTTGACACTGTCCTTGTAGAAGTGAAACCTCCGCTGACCAGCATCCCTGGGGGCTGTGCAGGTGATGAGCAGGGGGAGCCATTCGCTCACTACTCCAGATGGGGGATCCATGCTCAGCGAAGGCCGGGGGGGCTGACCTGTGGGGATTAAAAAAGGACAGGGGTCAGCAGAGGCATGGCAGTGGAGAAAGTGGAGAGGGTGTCCAGAATTCAATTTATTTACAGTTGAACTTTATTCTCTCTCCTGTGTCTCATGCTTCTCTTCAGGATCCTGAGGGGCTCCCCACACAAATGGGTGAGAGCTGGGCTGGGGTGGGGATTGCTTCCTTCAGATACAATGTGGGGCTCGAATGAGGGGGTCAGAACGTGGCTAGGGGCACCAGGCCATTTTCTCTGACCCCTCCATTACTAATGCTCCAGCCCCTGATATTTATGGAGATCTCGGTAGATAGGGAGGGCACAGTTCTCTCTGCAGATCTCGCCCACTCTGGCCAGACAGGCTGAGAGCTGGGTGATCCTGGTGGGTTTCTACCTTCCCAGAGGGGAGAGGCACAAGATGGCCATGTTGGATGCCCAGATCTGTGTTTGTTGGGCAGCCATGTCCTGGCTATGTTGAGTAGCCATAGGTTGTGCTGCTCTCTGAAGGGCGGCCATATTGGAAATCAGGAAGCCATATGGGATAAATGTGTCCTGGGCTGTGCTGAGCAGCCTCATTTTGTGGCTGTGTTGGCATCAGAATAGCAGCCATGTTGCCAGTTACGTGGTCATGTCAAGCAGTGAGGAGGACATTTTCCCAGTTGGGCAGCCATGTTAGGCCTGAATGTTGCAGCGTGAGGCTCATCAGGAGCGTGAAAGAGCAAAGAGGGAGTGGAAGAGGAGGGGAGTGAAAGGAGCAGATGTAAACTTAAAGACTAGAGTCGAGCGTGGAAGGCGGGAGAGAGGATAATAAGCAGAAGGGGAATCAGAAGAGGCAGGAGTGGAGACCAGAGGGACGTGAGCCCTCGTCCTGCTCCAGTTCTCTGCCTTGTGTGATGCTGGAAGTCAGACAAGATGAGCAGAGTGGTCCTTTCTGGACTGGCAACCTATGAAGTATGAGCTATGATCCATTGATTGGCCTGTATTATCCAAGTCTGGGGCTCTGGTTTTTTTGCCTCAGCTGTTACCCCAGCTGGCTCCTCCTGGCTGAGATGGGGGCCACGTTGGAGTTTAACAGCCTTCCTTGGCTGTGGGGTCCGTGCCTAAGAGGAATGAGTTGGGGGAAGGGCAAAGCAGAGAATGGGAGGTGGTCTGGAGAGGAGAGGGAGGGGAAGATGATTGTTCTGTGCAGAGGAGCATCTGGGGCAGAGGGGTCAGTGCAGAGGGGAGAGGAGAAAGTCTCAGGCTCTGGTAATGGCTCTCTGGGCAGTCTGGCTGGAGAGAGGGAGGGGGCACTGGGAGAACTGGGATCATGGTCTGGGGCTGCAGCAGCACAATTCCTGGCTGTAGCTGGGAAGGGCTGGAGAAGAGTTCTCCCCAGTGATGACTCTTATGTTTCTCCCACCTGCAGGTGGAAATGGGGTCTCACCCATCACTGACACCAGGACAGGAGGGCCCCTTTCAAATGGGAGCTTATGTCCATGCTCCACTCTCCAGTACACACAGGTGTACGCTTTGCTGTCTGCTGCGTAAGTTATGCTGATCAGCCAAGTGCTCTGGCTGGAGACTCCGTTGGAAATCTGTCCTCCTCTTTAATTTAATAATTTATATCCCTCATTGATTCCTCACTCCTTAGACCCAAGCACCTGAGCATGACCAGCTCCCCTCAAATATAGATGGGGTGAAGCAGGTCTAGAGAGAGTGTGGGGGGAGGTGCAGTGTCTAGTATAGAGATAGAGAGGGGGACCCCCACAACAGAAGGGAGGGAGATATATGAGAAAAGTCCCTGACACACACAGACATAGACCACCCCAATCTGCCTGCCCAGTGCTGCCGAACCCAGGCTGATGGAGATGGGCTGGTTCTTCCCAGGTCCGATTCCCCGGCTGGATGGGGTACCTGGTACAGACTGGTGCATGAGCCACAGACCCCAGAGCTCTGATCCTCAAGGGGTGAGTGATGCTGCCCCTGGATAAGCCCCCAGATGAGATGCTCCCTCCTGCTGCCACGTCATATTGGATCCTGCAGCTTTGTGACCCCAGGGGTAGCCCAGCATGTTAGGGGAACAGGCTCTCTGGGCAGGTATGGGGAGTGGTCTGGGCTGAGGGAGAGGGATGGGGCTGCAGTGAGGTCAGGAAAACAGGAGCCAGGATTAGATACGGAAGAAGGGTAACACCTGACAGGGATCTCTGGAAGGGCCCGGGAGCTGGGGGGCAGATGTTACCAGGTTACGTTCATCTCAGGAATTAGAGGGGGATGGAGAAATTTCCCTGCGAAACTCCCTGCACCCTTGAACCTCACTGAGCCAGAAACCTGAACTGTGCCCACGTTACCCAGCAGGAGGCCAGACATCTCTGTGTGGGACCAGTGGCTGGACTGAGTTGCCCAGTGCACAGCAGGAGTACGGGACGAGTGTCTCTGTCTCAGCTGTGAGCATCAGCCAGTCACTCCACTGGGACCAGGGACCTCTTCAGAGGCCAAATCCCTGCTCTGAGAGAAAGATTTGCATCCAATGGTGCTTTCATTCCTGGAGCCTGAGCACCTCAGGGCAGCCCCTTCCCCTTGATACACATGGGCCGTAGAGATCCAGGTAAACTGGTGCCGGTAGGGGGTCAGGGTGACTTCAGATATTGATCCCTCTTCTGACAACAATTATGAATGAAGTGGCAGGGCTGAGGACGTAGAACTCATGTGAGCGAGGATGACAGGTGAAAATTCCCCCTTTGCTGTGCCTTCCAAGTGACAAACTTTACTGATCAGCTAGGAGCCTCCCTGCTGTTGGGGTGCCCAATGCCCCCCACACCTCCACGGTGTGTCTGACATCAGGGCCTGACACTGACATGAGATGGCCCCAATTTTCAGATGTTACTGCTGGCTGGGAGTCCCTGAAACCCAAAGCAGCACTGTAGCCCTCCACTCCCAAACCCACTAGAGGAGCCAGAGGTCCATGGAGTGACACTAACCAGACATGGGGGGGCGTTGGTGGCCCTGTCCAGAACTGAGTGACCGGGCGATGTCTCACCTCATGGATGGAGGAGAGAGACCCCTCCAGAGGACCAGCAAACAGCAGGAGATGGGGGGGGTCTCACCTGTCACTGTGAAGGAGATTGGTTGGCTCCTCTCTGATGGGATCGCTCGCCCAAACACTATCTTCCAGGATTCACAGCTGTACACTCTGTCTAGCAATCCAGTCCCCTCTGGCAGTTGAAAAGACTCAGAGTAACTGTACTGAGGTGAAGGGAGTTCCTTGGAGTGGATTATCAGGCCGTCTCTGAGGAACCGGACCCCGAACACGGTGGGCACCCCTGTAGCTGAGCACGTCAGGGTCACAGCTTCTCCGGGTACGTAGATAGGCTGCTGTGGGGACACAGTGAGCTTGGGAGCTGGGACGGGGTCTGGAAAAGACAAGGGGGTTGGGGGAGGATATGGTTCCTACTTGGGTGGCTGGTGACACAGAAGCAGAGGAAGAGCCAGTGAAGAGCAGAGGAGGGAGGGATCCTGGACACAGACCCCAGCCAGCCCCAGCTCAGTGTCCAGGGACCACGTCCCCACAGGCCATGCAAACACTGAACAGCAGAGATCTCACTGCTGGGGAACCCAGTGGGACCAGCGTCCCCTCCTTGGTACCTCAGGGGGGGCAGCTCCTGCCCAGGGCCAGCTCATCCTGCAGGGGCTGGGAGGGGAGGGCTCATGCGGCTGAGGCTGGGGGTGTCGGGGAGCTGCCCCCAGCAGGCACAGACCAGGCTTCCCTGCACTAAGGGCAGGTGGTAGGCAGGTTCTTCAGAGCCCCGGGCACCCCCTGGTGAGCCTCAACCAGCCCTGGTTCCACTGGGCCCTTGGGGTGTGTTTTAAATGAATGTTTCTACTACATCAGAGGCAGCATTTGCACAGACAGGGAGTGACGGGGATTAGGAGCTTTTCCAGTCCCCAAACCTTGACCCCGTGTGATGGGTATTGACCCCACACTGGCACTAAGAGGGGTAACAGGAGCTGGAGAGCTTGTTCCATCCGAATCCTGCAAGTTGGTGATCCTGGGCAGCCCAGCCTGTGAGGGGAACCGGCTCTCCAGGGGGTACCCAGGGAGATCAGGGCTAAAGGGGCAGGACCAGGCCACTGAGGGGTCTGTAAAACTGGGGTCAGCATTAGATACAGAAGATGGTGACACCCGGCAGAGATCTCTGGAAGGAGCTGGGAGGTGAGGGGCAGATGTTACATATTGAGCCATGCTGTCATGAACAGACAGTTAAGGGTTAATGCCTTTTTTACCTGTAAAGGGTTAAGAAGTTCACCTAGCCTAGCTGACAACTGACCAGGCAAACCAATGCGGGAACAAGGTGTTTCAAAAGGAAGGAGGGAAGTTTCCTTTGTTTAGAGTAAGTTTCAGTTTCAGCTGGAGTGAAAAAGATCAAGGAACCAGCCTCTTATCAGAGTAGGAAGTTTTAGAAAAGAATAAATAGGTTTATGTTTATTTTCTTTTGTAACTTGTCTTGGTGCAATTAGGGGAATTATCAAATTGGGTATTCTTGTGAGTACTGAGGCTTTTGCCCAGGGGAACATCCTGTGTTTTCAATCTATTGTCTGTGAGATTAGCTGGTGTGCTGTCTCCCAGAAGTTTTTTTTCCCTTTCTTTTCTTTAATTAAAAGCCTTCTTTTTATGAACCTGATTGATTTTTTCCCTGTTTTTGAGATCCAAGGGAATTGGATCTGGACTCACCAGGGAATTGGTGGAGGAGTCTCTCAAGGCTACCCACGGAGGGGAAGGTTTTTGGGGGAAAGAGAGTGTTCCAGGTACTCAGAAATCTGGATGGTGGCAGCGAGACCAGATCTAAGCTGGTAATTAAGCTTAGAAGTGTCCATGCAGGTCCCCACATCTGTACCCTAAAGTTCAGAGTGGGGGTGGGACCTGTGACACCTGCAAACAGTGAGCAGCAGGGATCTCACTGCTGGGAAACCCACTGGGACCAGTGTCCCCTCCTTGATACCTGAGGGTGGCAGCTCCTGCCCAGGGCCAGCTTAGCCTCCAGGGGTTGGGAGGGGAGGGCTTGTGCGGCTGAGACCGGGCAGTCAGGGAGCTGCCCCCAGCAAGCTCAGACCAGGCTTCCTCTCACAGGTGACAGGAACATGCCCCAGAGCCCAGGGTGTCCCCGGGGATCGTCACACATGCTCTCTGCTGAGTAAGTCGTGCTGATCACTGAGGTGCCCTGGCTGAAGACTCCTTTGGGGATCTGCTCCGCTCTATGACTGAGGATCCTGCATCTCGTCACCCTCTCACTCCTGGGAGCCGAGCACTTGAGGGTGACTGACTCCCCTCAGATAGAGATGGGGTGCAGGGAGCCAAGAGAGAGCGTGGGGTGGTGGAGGACCTGGAATGGAGATCGAGGGGAGAAGCTGCACAAAGGAAGGAGGACGAGGAGATGGGTGAACAAAGTTCCTAACACACACAAACCACACCAATCTCCCTGACCAGTGCTGCCTCCCCCAGGCTGGTGGAGAAGGTCTAATTCTTTCCAGACAAGGGGGTCGGGGGAGGAGACAGTTCCTACTTGGGAGGCTACTCAGAAGCAGAGGAGAAGCCAGGAAAGATCACAAGACGGAAAGAGCTCAGTGCCCAGGAACCACTTCCTCGCCAGGCCATGCAAACAGTCAGCAGCAGAGATCTCACTGCCGGGGAACCCAGTGGGACCCGCGTCCCCTCCTTGGTACCTGAGGGGGGCAGCCCCTGCCCAGGGCCAGCTCAGCCTGCAGGGGCCTGTGTGGCTGAGGCCGGGGGTGTCGGGGAGATGCTCCCAGCAAGCACAGACCAGGCTTCCTCATGCAAAGGGCAGGTGGCAGGAACATGCCTCAGGCCCTGGGTGTGCCCCAGGGGAGCGTCACACATGCTCTCTACTGAGTAACTTGAGCTGATCACTGAGGTGGCCCTGGCTGAGGACTCCTTTGGGGATCTGCTCTGCTCTGTGACTGAGGACCTTGTATCCTGTCACCTTCTCACTCCTGGGAGCTGAGCACTTGAGGGTGACTGACTCCCCTGGGATAGAGATGGGGTGCAGCGAGCCAAGAGAGAGCGTGGGGTGGTGGAGGATCTGGAATGGAGATCGAAGGGGGAACCTCGACAAAGTGAGGCAGACCAGGAGATAGATGAACAAAGTTCCTGCCACACACAAACCACCCCGATGTCCCAGGCCAGTGCTGCCTCCCCCAGGCTGGTGAAGAGGGGCGGGTTCTTCCCAGCTGGGATCACCCGGTCGGACAGGCATGTCCAGTGGACACCCATGAGCAGGTGCATGACCCAGAATCCCCCTGGCCCTGTGACATTCAGGAATGAGGGAAGCTACCCCCAGATGAGGCCCCAGCTGCGATGCTCCATGCCCCCACCACGTCAATTTGGAATCCTGCAGCTTTGTGACCCCAGGGGCAGCCCAGCCTGTGAGGGGAACAGGCTCTCCAGGGAGGTACCCAGCCCAGAGCTGAATGACTGAGCTGTGTCTCACCCCTTGCATGGAGCAGAGATACCCCATCATGGGGCCAATAAACAGCAGGAGATGGGGGACTCACCTGTCACTGCTATGGAGATCAGTCGGCTCCTCTTCAATGTGATTTCTCCGTCAGACTCTCTCTTCCAGTATTCACAGGTGTACACTCCAGCTTGTGCTCTATGCACCCCAGGCAGTTGAATCAAACTGGTGTAGCTGTACCGGGGTGAGGGGAATTCCTCCCGTTTAATTTCCTGATCATCTCTGAAGAACCGAACCCCGGACACAGTGGATGTCCTGGCCACTGAGCATGTCAGGGTCACAGCTTCTCCGGTTACGTAGACAGGCTGCTGCGGGGACATGGTGAGCTGGGGCTCTGGGTCGGGGTCTGGGTCTGGAACAGACAAGGGGGTCAGGGGAGGAGATGGTTCCTACTTTGGAGGCTGGTTACTGAGAAGCAGAGGAGAAGCCAGGAAAGATCACAAGAGGGAAAGAGCTCAATGCCCAGGAACCACGTCCTCGCCAGGCCACGCAAACCGTCAGCAGCAGAGATCTCGCTGCTGGGGAGCCCAGTGGGATCAGTGTCCCCTCCTTGGTACCTGAGGGGGGCAGCCCCTGCCCAGGGCCAGCTCAGCCTGCAGGGGCTGGGAGGGGAGGGCTTGTGTGGCTGAGGCCGGGGCTGTCGGGGAGCTGCCCCCAGCAGGCACAGACCAGGCTTCCTCACGCTGAGGGCAGGTCGTAGCTTCGTGCCTCAGAGCCCTGGGTACTGCTGTGGACCATCATACAAGTGGCCACCTGAGGTCTGTCCCATTGACTGAATGGATCTATGGCCTGTTGACACCAGCTGAGGAGGTGGCCCCCTTGATTATAATGGAGCTACAATGAAGTTGGTCTCGCTGTACTCATGGACTCTTTGGGGGTGGGGCTGGTGATTCTCACCAGCTGGGATCTCGCTCATTCACGGCAAAGTCTCTGATACAAGCCACCTAGTTCAGCCCTTGGGGTGTTTTAAACTAATGTTTGGAGGTTTGGAGGTTCTGCTCTGGCCCAGGGAGTGTTTGCACAGACAGTGGCTGACGGGGCTGGGGAGGGTTTCCAGTCCTCAAACCCTGACCCCGTGTGTTGGGTTTTGACCCCGCCCGGGCACTAAAAGGGGTAACAGGAGCTGCAGAGCTCATCACATTGGAATCCTGCAAGTTAGTCACCCCAGGGGCAGCCAGCGTGTGAGGGGAACAAGCTCTCTGGAGAGGGACCCGGTGTCACTGGGCGATGCTCTGGAACTGCTCCCCACCAAGCCAGGCAGGACTTTGGGGAGCCTCCCCCTCCTTGGAGCAGACTTGTTCAGGGCAAGAAGCTCACACGTCTTCACCTCCTGGGTCTCTCCTTGGAGCATTCAGCATCCTCTGCCCCTCCGTGCGCTTCCCACAGCGAGCCCGCCCCAGCAGGGTCCTGGGGAAGCCACAGGGTCCTGCATCCCCACTTTGCAGTCAGATGTGACTCTCAGCCAGCCAGTAAAACAGAGGTTTATTCGATGACAGGAACAGGGTCTAAAACAGATATTGTAGATACAGCGAACTGGACCCCTCGGCCGGGTCCATTCTGGGGGGCAGTGAGCCAGACCCCCACATCTGCACTTCACTCCTCGTCCCCAGCCACGTCCAGATTCACAACCCCCCTCCAGCCCCTCCTCCTCTCCTCAGCTCCTTTCCCGGGCCAGGAGGTCACCTGATCTCTTTGTCTCCAACACCTTCGGCTGGCACCTTTGCAGAGGAGAGGCCCAGGCCATCAGCTGCTAGGAGACAGAGTGCCAGGAATTTAGATGCACTGGCCCCTTGCTCTGCAGCAATCTCACACCCTTATTCCACCACCTAGATATTAAGAACTGCATAGGGGACACTGAGGCACCAACACTGTAGTCAGAGAAAACATTAAGAACATTCCCAGTTCATCACAGCCGGGGAGATCAGGACTCAGGGAGAGGGTTGGGGCCACAGAGGGTCTGGAAAACAGGGGTCAGTGTTAGATACAGAAGATGAGTCACAGCCAGCAGGGATCTCTGGAAGGACCTGGGACTTTAGGGTCAAATTCATCTCAGAAATTACAGGGGTATTGAGATTTCTCTGTGGGAAACTCCCAGCACCCCTGTACCTCCTTGAACCCCAACCCTGCACTGTGTTCACATGTTACCCAGCAGGAGAGAGAGCCTCTCTGTGTGGGATCCACTGGGTTGCCCAGTGCACACAAGGGGTACGGGACGGGTGGTCTTCTGTCTCAGCTGTGAGCATCAGCCGGCCACTCCACTGGGACCAGGCACCTCTTCAGAGACCAAATCCCTGAGCTGATAGAGGAACTTTGTATCCTATTGTTTTTTTGCTGCCAAGTGCTGAGCACCTCAGTGGAGCACCTTCACCTTCAATACACATGGCAATAGGGTATCCTGGCATATTGGCACCAGCAGGGGATTGTTGTAACATGATAGAAACCATGACCGAGGAATCCAGGGAGCCACAGGGCTGAAGATTTACAGTGGGTGGCCATGACAGTGCCCAGCTCTGTCCCTAGCACTGTGAGCCTCCCCACAGCAGTGCCCACCTGAGACCCCAGTGTTGTAAGCTTCCCTGTAGCAGTGCCCATTTTTTGTTGATCAGGTGGGACGCCTCTGCCCACCACGGAATGTCTGAGATGCAGGAAGTGGCCCTGACCAGAGAAGGAGTGAAAGAAGTGTTGGGATGTGTGACCATATGGGGATTTTCCATAATATTTCCTCTGATTACTGTGCATGTCTCAGTTTCCCCTACATGCTGCATGGCTAACTAGGTAGAGGGAAAATGTTGTTTAGTCTTTGCAGAGGCGCAGAGATCTGGGTGTGAGTAATGCCTAGCGGCCTGGGTCTTGGGGCCCCATTCCCATGGAGAGCTCGAGAAGACAATGATCACTCCAACTGCCTGGGCATTTGGTGCCTAGCAGCTAATGACCTTGGATGTCCCACCCTCTGCAGGAAGGCAACCAGCATTGACCAGCTGGAGAACAAAGCTCCAGCCAGGCTCCCGCATTAGTGCTGAGGACCACACTGGGACCCTGCTGCCCTTTTTGATAGAAGAATCTGTCTCCCGAAACCTGCTCACGCTGAGGAACCAAGCACGTGAGGGTAGCGCGGTCCCCCGGGAGATACACTGTGTACCTGTGGTCTGGAGAGAGGGTGAAGGCCAGAGGATGAGCTGGAACAGAGCCAGAGGGGTCAGTGGAAAGGGAGAGGCCATGATGGAATGAGGAGAAGGGAGAAGGGAGAAGAGATGGGCCTGGACAGATATGCTCACAGACCAGCCTCACCTCACTGCCCCGGACTCACCCTGGGAAATACAGCACGGCAAATAAATCATAGCCCATCTCTCTCTCTCTCTCTGAGATCTTTCCATAGATCCCAAGACCAGAATGGACCATTGTGATCACCGAGTCTGACCCCCTGTGTCACCCATGTCCTGGGACTTCCCTGAACTGATTCCTCTGTGACCTAGAGCAGATCTCTGAGAGAAACATTTCGGGCATGGTTACACTTGCAGATGTAGAGCACTGAGCATTAAACCAGCCTTCGGAGACCGCAGCAGGGAAAGAGCTGACGTGTGTTTACACTGTCAGCTGCAAGCGCGCTGGTGTGGCCACATTAGTAGCTCTTGCAATGCCACAAATAGCAGTGTATTGCGGTAGCAAGCCCAGTGTGCAAGTGGCTGCAACGTGCTTCTCAAATGGTGGAGAGGTGGGGGTGGGGTGTGACAGGGAGTGTGTTGTGTGTTTGTGGGGGGACAGACAGTGTGTTTTGGGGGGCTGAGAGTGTGTCAGCATGCTGTCTTGTAAGTTCAGACAGCAGCAGACTCCCTCCCCACCCCCATCACACACACTCACAACAGCAGCATTCCACACTCATGGTTGCTTTGTCCTGGAGCAAATAAGCATGTGGGCTGTCAGAAACAGAGCTTTCAAACAATGAGAAGAGTGGCCACTTGACTTCAGGGGATTATGGGACATTTCTGGAGGCCAATCACAGCTCAGTAATGCAACACCTGGTTCAATCTGACTCGCAGGTATTTCAGTCAAGGGTTGGCAAGCTTTATGTTTCTCCTAGAGGTGGATTACTAGGAGCGCTCCAGCTGCAGAGTCCAGGCCCTCTATGTGACCTGCCAGTGTAGAGACATCGGAATTTAGGGCACCCAGGGCTTCTTTATTGTGCTCTAACTTGCAAGTGTAGCCAAGCCCTCAGGCTTGATTCAGAAGTTGCCAGCAGTGGAGAATCCACCACGACCCCTGGGGAACTGTCCCAGTGGTGAATTCCCCTCACTGTTAATATCTGTGCCTTATTTCCAGCCTGAATTTGTCTAGCTCCAGCTTCCAGGCACTGGGTCGTGTTAGATTTTTATCTGTCGATTGCCCAGTTTCTGTTCCAATGTAGAAACTTCTACACTGTGATCAACTTCCTCTTAACCTTCTCTTTGTGACACTAAACACCTCCGGCTCCTGGAGTCTCTCGCTATAAGATGGACCCGCCCTTTGTGCAGCTGGGAAAATTCCAGCTCCCCCATCTGTGAAATGTAACATCCCCTCACCCCGCAGCCTGCTCCCCCCATAACGTCCCACTGACCCCAGATCTGCTGCTTCTCCATCCTGTGCGCAGAGGAGATGACAGGGTGGGTGGGACTAGACTGTTGCAAGGAGGAATTCAGGGAAGGAGCCAAAGAGAGAATCTGCTTTTCTCACCAGGGATTAGGGGCATGAGGAGCGGAGCTGGGGGGTAAGGGTCCTTCATGTGCCTGGGGAGCACCAGGACCCCCTCTGTGTCCATCCTGGGGCAGTGGGTGAGGGGCTGATGAGCATGGGAGGGTCCTTAATCCACCTGGGGCACCTCAAGAACCCCACTCGCCCTCCTGGTGAAAGGGGGTTCAAATGGGGGCATGGTTGTTAATGCAAATGTTTCGAGCCCGAGACACCCATTTGCATCAGGGTATTCACCCCAAGTTCTCTGTCTGGGGGGAGGGGAAGAATAGGGGGAAGAACCCATCAGCCGGCCATGAGAGCTGCCTAGCTGTAGCTAGAAGGTTTCAAAGAGAAAGAGAAATAAGGAAGCTCAGGCGGATGCGGGGAAGGGAGAGGGGAGTTTTTCTACCCACTGCATTTCCTTGGAGGTCTCTGCAGACCCTGCTGTTAATGTCCTTCTGGGCAGGGCTGGGTGTCTGCCCCCTGACCCTGAGCCCTGTGTGGGAACCCAGATTTGGGGAACAGAGAGCTCCCCACTCCACACAGCCCCATCCCAATGGGCCCCTGCCTGTGGGGGACTCAGTGTAATGGGGAGGTGGGTGCTCAGTCTCCATGGCCCATGCAGCCCTCACTTTCTCCGCAGAGGCTGCCAGTGAGGGGCTGGGTAGTGTCCATGGGGACGGGGGCATCTTCTTCCGTATGGCCTGGGCTGGGACCCACCACATGGACCCCCCAAACAGCCATCAGCTGAGGTCGCTCTCCCACCCCACGGACGTGGCTCTGAAGTGGAGCTGCTGCTGCTGCTGCAGGTTCCACAGGAGACACCTGTGACTGGGGGAGCCTGACCCACTCAGTGGTTGACATGAGGGCATCCGGGGATCCCCTCCTTCTTTGGAACAGCCAACATCACAGTGTGAGAGGAGGGGGATCTGTGCCACCACCCCCATTGTCCAAGAGCCCACCCCCACCGCGAGCATCTCAGCAAGGACAGGAGACGTTGTTACCTTGAGGGGACACTGGCCTGGGAAGCATCTGGAGAGAGGCTGGAAGAGAAGGGAAGAGAAGAGCAGGGGTGAGAGCTCTGCGGAGAGGATGAAGGGAGCAGAAGGATGGAGGGATGTGGGTGGGAAGATCACTAGGCAGACTGACAGAGGGATGTGGACTGGTGGAGGTGACTTACCCAGCAGAGGCAGTAGGAGGGTTAGCACCATGCTGAGCTGGTCGCTCGGGGCTGGAAGCTGGGTTCTTAGCTCAGCCACTGGCCCTGTCTGGACGCAGGGAGAGGAACAGGCCCCTCCCCTCTGACAGAGGCAGAGGAAGTCACAGCCTCAGGCGTGGTCACCGCTCAGCTCAGGGACTGGAGAGACACTGGTTCCTCATGCGTGCGGAGGGGAGCTGGCCTTTCCCATGGCTGACACTGGTGGGGAGACCTGGAGCAATAGCCCCAGGTAACTGACACTTCCAGGCATGGGTTGGGGACTCAGCAGGGCTAAAGGAACCTAAATTGAGTTAAACCGGTTTACCCCAGCTGTGGATCTTCCCCTTTGAGTCCAGTGGAGCTATGTCCCACTGACCCCTGCTGGGATGTGGCCTCACTGACTCTGGTGGAGCTTCGTCCCACTGACCCCAGCTGGGATCTGGCCTCGCTGACTCTGGTGGAGCTACGTTCCACTGACCCCAGCTGGAATCTGGCCTCGCTGACTCTGGTGGAGCTACGTCCCACTGACCCCAGCTGGGATCTGGCCTCACTGGTTCTGGTGGCGCTACGTCCCACTGACCCCAGTTAGGATCTGGCCTCGCTGACTCTGATGGAGCTACAACCCATTGACCCCAGCTAGGATCTGACCTCACTGGCTCTGGTGGTGCTACGTCCAATTGACCCCAGCTAGGATCTGGCCCCATTCATGCAATGGAGCTGTGGCCCATTGACACCCACTGGCGATCTCGTTCATTCATGGCAGTGAGTCTAAAACTAGCCCCCTTGGTGCTTCTGTGGCCTTGGGGTGTGTTTTAAACTAACATTTAAGGGTTCTGTGTGTCTATCATGGACTCACAGGACTTGAGCTCTCTCGGCTCCACATGGTCCTTGGGGGGAACTCCCTTCAGAGCCACAGCCCTTCTTGAGGGTCCACTCTCTCTCAGGGGTTAAGCTGTAGGCTCCTTTGCCTCCTGGAACTGCAACTCTCTGAGCCTTCAGCACGCCTGTCGCTCGCCTGGGCCCCGTCAGGGTCTCCACTCACTCTGGCCCCCCGGGGCCTCCACACCCAGAGGGAGCAAAGCCCCTTGATCTCTTGACTGGAGTGACTCTCAGCTGGCGTAGTGCTGAAGGGCTTGTTGAAATTAGGTGGCATTTCGACAGTGACGCCTCTGGATGACACTGCTTGTTGGTCACGGGGCCGAATTTTGTTGTCATCCAGAGGCGTTGCAGCCGAAATGCTGCTGAATTTCGGAGGCATTTTGGCAGATGCTCGTCCGCCGGCCAGTATGCGGGTGCCCTTAGATGCCTCCGCGGGCATGGGGACCCCTGATTTAAGGTCTGTGGCCCTGGAGTTGGATAACACATCTGGTGAGATGTGGCTTCCCCTGTCCTTGTAGAACTGAAATCTTGTAACTGCCTCATCTCCACAGGGGAGCTGAACATGTGAGCCGAACAGACTCCTCAGTGAGGAACAGCTGGTGTGGGGGACTCAGGGAGAGGGTGGGGGCCGCTGAGGTGTCTAGAAAATGCTAGAACAGGGGTCAGCAACCTTTCAGAAGTGCTGTGCCGAGTTTTCATTTATTCACTCTAATTTAAGGTTTCGCACGCCAGTAATACATTTTAACGTTTTTAGAAGGTCTCTTTCTATAAATCTATAGTATATAATTAAACTATTGTTGTGTGAGTACCACTGAAAATCAGCTCATGTGCTGCCTTCGGCACCCGTGCCATAGGTTGCCTTCCCCTGTGCTAGAAGAGGGAGCAGGTTGACCCAAAGCCGGATTTGAGAACAAGGTTCTTTATTGTGATACTTGTTCCCCTGGACCCAATTGCCGAGTAAGCCCTGAATTAGTTACAGCACATTTTTTTGGTCTAAGTTAGCATGTAAACACCTACATCCATTACTTCACCCCCCAAACCCTTATTAAGTAATAAAAACATCCACTGTTAGTAAATCCACCTCTTTCTATTACTCATAGCATTCCCTGTCACTTTTACTTTGAAGATAAGTTTCTTTGCAACACTCTGTTGTCATAAATCTTTCTCATTAGCAGTTCTCAGGGGCGGGAGGGAAAGAGGCCCTATATCAGGGCTAGTTTATGTAGCTGGGAAAGGGAAGGAGGGAGGGGGGGGAAGATAAAAATCCTTTTAATAAAGGAGGGAAACAATGCGGCATCACGTAGGAGAAACACCACAAACAGGATTATAACACAAACCATAAGCAAAAAACCCACCTCCAAGTACGTTTGGCAATGTTCTTTCCCCCTTTAGGTCTTAAGTCCAATCACCCCAAAGTCCAACAACCCGAAAGTCTCCGGTCAGTGCCACCCCAGAGTTCAAAAGTTTATCTGCAGAGTTTTACCCCCCCAGTCTGGGTGGAAATGGGCTGGGGGGACCCACACAGGGTGTTAAGGGGCACCTTACGTGGGCCAGGGCCAACTGCTCCGCCTCTCTGTGGAGTTCTGCTGCAGCCTTCACCACGACCAGCTCCACTAAGTCAGCCATGCCGCTCCTCCAGCCCACCCGTGAGCCACTCCAGCCATCCCTGCAAACCGCTCCACTCCGCTCACTGTTCCATGGGCTGCTCCAACATGCTGCAAACTGCTCCACTTAGCAATAGGTCTTCAGGCTCCCCCACTAGTTAACACAGCACTCAGTGATCTCAGCTCAGCTCTTTTAGTGATTTCAGCTCATACCAGGGGAGCCCCAGTGCTGGTGCACCATTGGCCCAACATGAATTCAGCTCAGTAGCCTCTAGATGGACTCCTAATGGAATCAAAATTAGCTCTACTCTTTAACAGTGGAGAGAGGAGGATGTGCAATTGGTGTTCCAGGCCCTCAAAAGGCACTCATACCATTAGGTACACACACCAATCCCCAACCTCTCTCCATTCACTGGGAGTTGGAACCCATGTCCCTTGTCTAGCAAGTGTCCCTTAATTTATATTGAGACATTCCTGTCATAAATCAGTCTCGTAGTTCCTCATTCACATAATCAGGATGACAACATTTTATTACTGGGGCAGGAGGAATAAAGAAATTGGGGATCCCAGAGCTGTCAAAATAACCATCCCAGGCTGCCGTGTGCAATGCTAGGTGGGGTAGGTGTGCCAATGCAAATACCTAAAATTCCTTTCCACATTCCCCATAATTCACCACCAGATGTCAGGGTAGGGCTCATCCTGACTCTGCTTACATAGGAAATCAGGTAGGTCGGCCCCGGAGCTGAACGCAAAGAGCAGCACTGCTATTGAGAGAGGATCGCTCAGCATCGATGTGGCCTCTCCTGGAGCCTGGTGTATTGCGTAGTCACAGGAGTAGGGCCCCGGCTCTGTCTTGGTTTCCTCCTCGTCCCAGTTATTGGGATTGGGGATTTTACCCAAGTGCTGGTAAAACCTGGATTTCATCCCTCGGACAAGCCTGGGAGCCGAGCTGATACACAGTATGTGTGGGGGGTGGGGTGGGGGGGGCACAGAGAGCATGTGGGGGTCGGCAGGGAGTCTGCAATAGAGATAGCAGTGAGACCCCTAGGGAGTGAGGGGAATAGCAGATGGGGGAAGGAGGCACCGACACAGGGCTTCAACCCAGCCCCACCTTCCTGCCTCCTGCCCCATGACTGTGAAATAACCCACAGCAGATATACCTTGGGGGGGCTCTCAGTAAACTTGTGGGAACAGCACCCCCTTTCCAGTACCTGCTGGGCCCAGCACAGCATGGCTGGTCCTCTCCCAGTGGCTGAGCTCTACACCTACCTCACCTGGACGGGAGAGGGGCCAGGGACAGCTGGGTTTGGATACCACCAAGGAATGAGCAGCCTCTGGTCCATGCTGGACTTTCCCCTAGTTCCCGAGGGGTGTTGGTGTCTCAACCAGTAACACGCTCACCCTAGGGAGCTGTGGGGCTGGGTTCTCACTGCCCTACATTCTCCCCACCTGGGGAAGTGGAGTACAGAGAGAGGATTGAATGGGGCAGGGGTGTTGATGCAAATAGTTCAACCCCAAGACCCTCATTTCCATCAGGGTATTCACCCCACATTCTCCATCTGGGGGAATGAAGTGTAAGAGAGGGGAGAACCCATCACAGCAGCCTAGCATAACTAGAAAGCATCAAAGCGAAAGAGAAACGAGGAAGCTGAGGTGGATGTGGGGAAGGGAGGGGGGAGTTTTCCACCCACTGCGTTTCCTCTGGGATCTCTGCAGAACCAGCATTTAATGACGAAGGCAGAGTCACTGCTCAGCTCAGGGACTGGAGAGAAGCCAGCCCCACATGCCTAGGGGAGGTGGCCATTTATCAGGGCTGACAGTGGGCGGGGGGCGGAGCAGCAGCCCCAGGTTACTGACACCCCCAGTGGTGAGCCAGGGATTCAGCTGGTGCAAAGGAGCCTCAGATGAGTTTCACTGGCTCACATCCACTGGGATCTGCCCTTAGTGTGTCCCATGCAGCTACGGCCCATTGACCCCAGCTGGGATCTGGCCCCATTCACTCAATGGAGCTATGGCCCATTGACCCCAGCTGGGATCTGGCCCCATTCACTCAATGGAGCTATGGCCCATTGACCCCAGCTGGGATCTGGCCCCATTCACTCAACGGAGCTACGGCCCATTGACACCCACTGGGGATCTTGCTCATTCATAGCGAAGAGTCAGAAACAAGCCCTCTGGTCCTGCTGTGGCCTTGGGGTGTGTTTTCATCTAAGATTTGGAGGTGCTGCAGCAGCGCAGGGAGCTCAGCACAGATGGGGAGTGACGGGGCTGGGGAGGGTTTCCAGTTCCCAATCTCTGACCCCGTGTGTTGGGTATTGATTGTGCACTGGCACTAAGAGAGGGAAGAGAAGCTGGAGGGTGGGCCCAGCCGAGCTGGAGGTGGGGAAAGAGCAGCAGAGTTTTCATTCTCCTACCAGCCCTGGAGAGTGGGGGCCGGGATTCCTAGACACAAGGAGAAGAAGCGCCGCTGAGGTTGGAGGAGGGTCTCCAGAGGGAAAGTCCTAGGAAGCATTGGTCTCTGCAAGAGCTGGATGAGCCTGGGGTGGTCTGATGGGGCTGTGGGGGCAGGGAGAGCCTGGGGAGAGATGGAGAATTATCTTTATCGGAGTTTATCCCCACAGGGGAGAGTCTTTAAAATGACCCGGCTGAAGGGCCCCATCATGAGAGGTGAAATCACCCCAGGGCTTGAGCTGTGCCCCACCGCTGACAAGGCTGCATTTCGGTGGGTTGCTGGAGCATTCATAGACCCCTCTGCTGCTACTGTAGTTAGCCGGCCTTCCCCAGCAGCCTCTTGGGATCCTTTCTGCCTTCAGCCCTTTTGTCCCTAACTGCTGCTCTTCAGTCCTTCCAAATGCTTTCTAATAACAACAAATAAGTCTCCAAAATGTTTCTCAAGAAACACAAGTTTCTTTGGTATGTGTGTGATATCTACATGCTATTTCTGAGGCATGTAGATATCACACAGATATTCTAGATATATTTGCTAGTATTATTTGAATCTAATCTTTATTTATTTCATAAAAGAGTACAGAGTGGTATATTTATTGCTAAATAATGATACATAATACATTGCTCATTCTTAAAGAAGTCATTAAAGTTAGTTTTGATAAGCAAGAGACTTCTGCAGATATTTCAGTTTTCCCCCAAATTTTTGCTTTTACACGCATTCAACGTTTCTGGACATTTCAGATCCCTAGCTACACGGGTGCAGTGCACATTAAGGGGCACTGTGCTGTAGGGAATGTGGTAGGGGGCGCTCTTCCCACAGAGTCAGCACAGACCCTAGTGCGACACTAGGGGGTGCTGTGCTGCAGGGAGTTTGCTGTGGGGCTAAGCAGGTGGTGGTCTCCACTCAGACTCAGTTGTGATTCCACTGCTCCAGTGTGGTGCTAGGGGGCGCTGTGCTACAGGAGCTGTATTGTTGTTTCAGATGGAAATCTGGCTGCCTTGTCACTCACTTTCTTTATTGTTCCCCTGGCACGTCTGTGACCAGCTGATTCCCGACAATGTCCCCTAAAGCCCCAATTGCAGTTGGGCTTCTCCCTCTTTTGTCCCTTATGCACCGTTGCCCTGTGGCTCTCGCACATCTGCCATGGCCCACCCCAGAGGTGGCTGCATCTCAGCACCGGCAGGGAGACCCCTGTGTAGTGTTGAGTTTGGGCCTGTTTAAATAGCTTTCAAATCCCATCATAGTTTCAGTTCTATCCCAGCAGGACAATGATGCTAGCTCCAGATCAGCTTGTGTTGATTTCACACCGATCAAAATTTCCCCAGGACCAACCAACCCTTCCTGGCTGAGAATGGTAGGGAGAGTTTACGGCCCACATGGGTCACTTTGCTGGGAGATTCAGAGATACAGCATGAAGGGCTGTTTACCGAGCTCTAGAAGCAGCAGTGGGAGACGAGGAAGATGAGGCTGTTGGTGAGGAAGAAGGAGCCACCCACTGCTAGCTCCCGGACCCAGAGAAAGCTACGAGCTACCGAGAGAGGAGAATCAGAAGTGGAACCAACAGTGAATGTCACTGCTAATGATGACGCACATGATGTCCATGTGTCTTTGCCTCTAGGACTTGTGACAAACTCCCCTGGATTTCAGGAGCCATCAAATCCACCCACAGCCCTTCTGTCTTAGACTGGTGGATACCGACCCCTGATTCTTCCCTATCATGTGTTTCCCTCTCCTCCAACACCCCTGTGACCTGCCTTGTCTTAGCTGGGCTTTCAGAGGCTCTGGGTGCTCCTTCTGTGAACTGTGTGCGGGGTTAGGAGGGTGAATTTATCTGGGGAGACTTTAGCACCCATGAGCCACCTCACCTGCTATGGTGACATTCCAGGCCCAGTTCCTGGTGGACAGGACCCACTTCCTGCCCACATTCTCCTTGTTCCCGCATGTAAATTCTCCAGTTCGGTTGGGACCGGCCCGTGGGATGCTGAGCACAGAGGCGTTCATAGAGCCAGTGCCAGGTTCCAAAGTGCTGATTTCAGACCCTGCGTCCCCAGGGCCAATCTCAGCTCCGTCATTTTAGAATTGAAACCTCCTCTTGCTGGCATCCCCACGGGTCAGGCAGGTGATGCCTTCACTCACCACTCTAGACAGAGGATCCATGCTCAGCGCTGGCTGGGGAGGAGATCTGAGGGGGGCAACAAAGGGGACGGGTCAGCAGGGGCTGGGCAGCAGGTGAGGTGGGAAATGCAGACAACCCCCAGACCTCACTGCGGAGATGAAGGATGAGGGGAACATACATCAGGACCCTAACTGGGCCCTGGGTGATCGCTACTTCCCACCACCCAACACAGATGTAATGAGGTTGAATAGTGCCCATATAAGAAAAATAAAAACTACTGATTATTCCTCAAAAAAGGTTTTTATCGACTTTTGACTATAAAGGCAACACAGACAAAGTAGGAAAAGCAAGAAAAAAGACCAACACTGAATAAGGATTAATATAAATGGCAAGTTATACTGAAGACAAGCACAAGTACATATAAAGTTATTATTCATCAGCTACTTACTACTATTCTTAACAATATAGTATAATACAACTTGAGATCAGTTCAGCTCGAGCAACCAGCCTTCTTTATTCCATAAACTTACCTTGCATTCATCCAAAAATACGTTACCCTTCAGTCGGCTGTTTTCCGCACTGGCCAGGTACAGACAGTCGACAAGCGCACATCCCTTCGGTTCAGAGGATGTGGAACAGGTTTCCTTTATGACCGAAACACACACACAGCCCCAGGACTTTGTACTTTTTGTCTGATCTGTCGGCCATGTCTTAAAACAGGCCAGCCTATTAGGGTCAGCCAAATCTTTAATGTGGTTAGCGTTGTTGCTTTGGCTGTATAATTTATGCTTACTTACCTCCTTGTGTCGCTTTGACCGTATAATTTATGCTTACTTATTTCCTTGTAGTCAATTGTTTTAAATGTGGGTTAGACAAGCTGTGCTTGGGGGCTCAACTTATCTCGCCTTATAGGAGTTAGCATAATGTGTTATCTGGTTGCAGTGTGTTTTGACCACAAGTCTTAGCTTATTTCTGAGCCCTTTTCACCTCTGCAAAGTGGAAGTTTGAGGCCTAACATTGACAATACCTTTGTTCATTTTAAACTTGGCAATACTTTTGCTGAGAGATTAATCACAGTCACCATGGCATGAATGGAGCTGGGTTCTCTCTCTGCAGCTTCTGTCCCTCCTCCCAGGTCCAGAGGAGGCTCATGTGGCAGTGGGGTGTGGTGGGGCAGGGGTAGATGCCGTGGTTGTGGAGATTGGGGGCTGAGTCCTCAGGGGACCAAGGACAGTAGAACCAGACAGTATTCAACACCTTTTCACTGCTAATGCCCCGGGCCTGGCTGTGCATGGATCCCCCAGTTGGCTTGGGGGTCAGGGATGCCCTTTCCCCTGGGACAGCCTGATTGGAATGTGGGGTGCTGGGGGACCCTTCAAGGGAAGCAGGCACTGGAGAAGGGGTGTTGGGTAGAGGGCAGTTTCGTGCAGTGGGAGGTTTCATCAGAAGATCTCTTGTGCAAACAGGAATTGATGCAGGTCAGGTCTCTGGCCCGTGTTATGCAGGAGGCCGGGTGAGATGATCAGACTGCTCCTTGCTGACCTGACAATGTATGATCCTTCAGATCTCCCCCCTCCACACACACACTGAGCAGTGCTCATTGCCACCAGCAGGTGACAGCATGGACACACACACACACACACACACACAGATCAAATTCCATGTATGAATCTATGAGTTTCCCACCCTTTGACCTGCAGGTAGGTGACCTCACAATGCATTAGACAGTGACAAGTCAGGCCCTGACTGGAGCCCAGGGGCAGATCTGCAATTCAGAAGAGGCCAGTGTTAAAAAGTCACATTTTGGAGCCAACCTGCTCTTTGAGAAGAAAGAGGTGGGTTGTTGGACTCAATATTAAGTGGGGGTGGGGAGAAGGGGGGTCCTAAAAAAGGGCAACTTAAATAACCTTCCCTGGGTCGAAATTCATTCCTGAGGTTGCATATAGAAGTCCATGCAGCTGAAGGAGTTGTGGTGAGTTGGGTTGTACCTCTTTGAATCCGGGGCTATGAGTGTAAACATGACACTTCATGGAACAGAGTTGTAAGAAGCCAATAATCTCCTTTATAGAATGAGGAAGCTCAAACGAGCAGCCTCCACCCAAAGCACACGTGGGTGGATATTGTTTTAACAGAGGTGTGACTGTGTTATGGGTCAGGGTTAGAGGTGTGCATGGGTGTCATGCTGAATAGTCTGGTCTCATTATTTCCTCATACTCCCCTGTCTGTCTGTCTCCATCTGATTTCTTTTGTCTTAGATCATCGGCTCTTCGAGGCAGAGACTGTCTTTTTGTTCGGGGTCTATACAGCACCTAGCGCGGTGGGGGTCATGGTTCATGACTGAGTGAAGCTCCTGGTCACAGTTTACCTCTCGCCAGAGACACGCAGCAGCGGTGAATCATGTAACATACAGAGGGGCACTTTGCCCTGAACCTAACACATTTACTGTTCATTGCATCCGGCACAGGAGAGCACAGATCATACAAAACAATAAATGGTCTAAACTGCAACATCCCTCACTGGTTCCCCTTCCCCTTGGCAATGCTTAGGAACCACTGGTGTCCAGAGAAGCACGGTGTTCTCCGCCTCGTGGGCAGCCCCTCACCGAGCTTCTGTAAACTTGCTGTCTCCTCTGCCCCACACGTCCTCATCCTGCCTGGCCCCCTCTATTCTGGTTTGTTTCTTCATTTAACGCCCCCCTAGTCACCTTTGTTCTGTCTTTTCTGTAATTTCCCATGGCTCCTACCTTCCTCCCCCCACTCGGGGGATAAGCTAATGTTGGGTTCTAAAGATGCAGATGCTCTTTTTAGCATTATCCTTGTGTGGGCAAAGTTCTGTCCTTCCCTGATAATGGTTTTTTTTTTAAAGGATGAAAATCAATGCAAAAATAAATCCCATTTCTGAGTAAATACTGAGATTAATATGGGGGTGGGGGGCAGAAAAAAACAACAAATAGAGAAATAAGAGGATTGCAAGTGTGACAGACCCAGGCCAGTGGGGTTCAGGAGTCTGGTAGAGAGCAAATATACTGGTCACTGGATGAGTAGTTTTCTGTTCCCTGAGGGGCTGTACTAGAGTAATCAGGAACCTGCTAGAACCAATTAAGACAGGCAGGATAATTAAGATACCTGGAGCCAATTAAGAAACTGCTAGAATCAGTTAGGACAAGGTAGCTAATCAGAGCACCTGAGTATGAAAAGGACCTCACTTCAGTTTGTGGTGTGCATGCAAGGAGCTGGGAGCAAGAGACCCAAGAAGCTGAGAGTGAGAAGACAGATTGTTGGAAGACTGAGGAGTACAAGCATTATCAGACATCAGGAGGAAGGTCCTGTGGTGAGGATAAAGAAGGTGTTTGGAGGAGGCCCTGGGGAAGTAGCCCAGGGAGTTGTAGCTGTTGTGCAGCTGTTCCAGGAGGCACTCTAGACAGCTGTGATCCACAGGGCCCTGGGCTGGAACCTGGAGTAGAAGGTGGGCCTGGGTTCCTCCCAACTCCTGATCAGACACAGGAGGAGTTGACCCAGACTGTGGCTTCTACCAGAGGGGACAGTCTCTGGGCTGTTTCCTGACTCATATGAATCTGTGAGGTGAGCAAATCCGCCAATAAGCGCAGGACCCACTTAGGTAGAGGAGGAACTTTGTCACACGAGTTAAAGCAGTTAAATGGTGTGGTTTATTTCATGAACTTTACATTAACAGAAACATGCACATGTGTGGTTTTTGTGTGTGTATCTTCCACTACATCCTGTTTACATGTAGACTAATGTATTATTAATGTAAACACATCTATCTAATATAACATACTGGAGTTTAACATGGTGGCTCTCAAATGTTTGTATTGGTGCCCTCTTTCACATAGCAAGTCTGAATGTGACATCCCCTTGTAAATTAAAAACACTTTTTTTTTTTTTTTTTTTTTTTTTTTTTTTTTAAACATCCACCATTATAAATGCTGGAGGCAAAGTGGGGTTTGGGGTGGAGGCTGACAGCTCATGACCTTCCATGTAATAACTTGTGACCCCCTGAGGGGTCCTGACCCCCCAGTTTGAGAACCCCTGGGTTAACACAATCAGTATTTTGGAGTGGTCCAAATTTCTAAAAAAGAAAAAATAGCTCGGGGAAAATTTTCAGTAAAAATTGGTAAAAACTAAAAATGAAGGACTTTTGTATGTGATAGCGCAACTTGTGTGTGCGGATGCATATTGTGTGTGGGGGCCTTTGTGGGACCCATCTTGTGGAATATGCTTGTGTGTGCCTGCTTTGTGTATTTCTGCATTGTGTGTGTATCTCTGGGCAGCTCCTTGTGCCTGCCTGTGTACCAATGTGTGTGTGTTGGGAAATTAATTCTTGGTTAGTGTTTGCGTGAGTTGTGATTTTCTGTGTAACAGATGGCTGAAGGCAGGTCCCCAGCTGGTGTAAGTGAATGTAGCTCCACTGTGGACAACTGAATTAGGGGGTGAAAACGAGTGTGAGGATCTAGCCCGATAGTCCAGCTGTCTCCCTGATTGCTCCCCGTGCCACTGATGTCCAGGCACGAGGGTTCTCCACAGAGCTGCCCCTTCAACTGATTGATGCTAAATGACCCCTGTCTGAGACATCCATGGGGCCATCTGCATCACTGGCAGCAACTGTGTATTGCCACGGTCTTGCAGCTCTGTCCAGGCTGCTCTGGGAATCACTGGGTGGTCTCAGTCTAATCCACCGCAGCAACAGGCCTGAATGCCACTTCCTGGACTTCAGGATCTGAGACAAAAAACTCAGATCCAAACACCCCCAATAAACATGGTGAGTCTCAGAATCCAGAACTGAATTTCACAGACCTGGTCATTCAGCCCTGCCCTTAGTTGGACAAGCAGCCACATGTGGACCCGCACCAATTGGCCTCCTTCCTGGCAGGTTCAGAAGCTGCATGAAGGGACAATAGACATGGAATCTGAACAAACTTCTGGGTTGTGACCCATAGAAATGAGCGCCTTGGGGCATTTATGGAGCACGCTGCCTGATGTTGTGGGGGGGAAGGGTGAGACAGAGCACGCACATGTATCCCCACTGATCCGCCTAATCATCTCTTTATCCAACTATCCACCCATCCAACTGTCCATCTGTGTAATCATCTGTCCATCCATCTAATTGTCTTTCTTGCTGTCTGTCCATCAAGATGTCTGTCCATTTTCTCCTCCTTCTGCTATTTGTCCGTCCAAGTATCTACCCCTTGATCTAGTTCATTATCTGTCTACACTTCTGTGAATCAGCCTTCCAAGCTGTTCATCTATCTAATCATCTCTCGGTCCACCTGGCTAATTGTGTTTACTCTCTCTTTGTCTGTCACTAATGGATCCTTCCCTGTGGAAGTGGACTTCCGTGGGCGGGGGCTGCTGACTGGGGACATGTCACAGGCCCTAAATTCAATGTATAGATATAACCTGATATTTGGTAACTAAGGAACATTCCTTCCCACTCTGTGTGCTGCTAATTTCACAGGCACAGCAGGTGGGAATTGGAGCTGACGAGAGGCTGGCAGTGTGATTGTAACACTGCTAAGACTGCGGTGGGAAGGGGATAGACTGTAACAAGTGCTATCTTGGTCACTGGTGGCTGATGAGAGAAGTGGCACTGAATGGTCGGTCCATGGGGCATCAGGTGCTTGACCTTAAGAATGCAGTTGAGTTTAGAGGTCTGATCACAGACTTGCTGTGACAGATCCCCAGTTTGAAGGAACCCAGCTCCGTTTCATTTGGAACATGTTCATTTCACTGATGCTTTGCTTCAATACAAATAATTTTAAAAATCCTGCTTCATTATGTGCTTGTTAAAACCACCCCAGTTAGCAACACACCTATTAAAAAGAAAGCTCACCAGTGAGCCATGCAGCACCTGTGACTCTAGAGAGATTTAAAGGAGGACAGGACGGTCATTAAAACTTCACGTGCCTTAATCAGCACTTTGAGGAATGTTAAACCCAGCTGGGACCTGGACACTGCCTGGAGATCTGACAAACCGCTCAAGGTTCTGCCAGTGGCAGAAGAAGTTAATTGGTATTTTAATGGGTCCTGTCGAGGGCCATTAGACTGGAAACACGGGTGGTAAATGCAGGTTGCAGCAACAGTCCCATCGGGGCTGATTCGAAGAGAAAGTCAAAGGCGCTAATTGAAGTTAGACAAAGGAAGGGACAAGTCTGTTCCTATGGCAAGTAGCCCCCAGGGGTTGAAGCTAAATGGTTAAGTCCTTCACTCCTGGCCTCTGTGAACAGCCAGAGAGCAGGGCAACGCAAGGGGGAGGAATGGCTGCAATGAAACAGACATGTAAACAATTTCAGATTCCCACTTGGTTGGCCAGGACAGTGCAGCCCAGGTGTGGGAAGAAAGAGGCAATTTCAGATTTCTAGGTCTCAGGGACGGAGCTCAGCCAAGGTACCTGGGTTGTGACAGGCTTTGCTGTGCTGCCCACGAGCTCCAGCTCTGCCAGTGCCCCTCAGTCCGAACCCACAGCCCCTTCCGCTGTTCCATCTCTGGGTTCACACACGCACAGATCTGTCATTGCCCCTGAGTCGCAGTCTGCAGCCCCGGGCTGCGCCCCGCACATCTCTGCTGAACTCTATTATTCCTAACACACAATCCCGCTCGTATCCCAGTGCTGGCTCCCTTCACAGCTTTGGTGAGATGCCTCAGGCCTGACTTACGTCACTCCTACTATTCCCTTTCCCAAACTGTTCCTCAGCTCGGCCAATGCATTATAATAATGAGCTACAACCCCTCACCCCCCATCATTGCTGTCCTGCCCCAAACACACAGCCCCCCAAGATTTCCTCTTAGCCTGGCCCTATTCAGCGCTGTATTGGAAATGGCCTGATTCCCTTCAGGTGGGGACCCTTCTCTATCCAGGGCTGGCCGGCCCCTGGCTCTCCAGGACAAGAGCATGTGGCCCTATCACAGGCAGGGATAGGCAGATATAGTTAAGGTGGTGCAACTTGTATGTATAGGCCAGGAGTGAAAGTAAAATACAGCTCTCAGTATGGGTCCCACTCTGCCCCCCAACCCTGGAAGGGGCGGGGCCTTAGGTGGAAGGGGCAGGGCCAGGGTGGAAGTAAGTTACATTTCTTACTGGTACAGTCCAAACACAAGCAACCCACCTCTCTTGCATACTTCATGGATCCCTCCCATTGCATGACTTCGATATAGAAAATAAAGCTACTGTTACTACTGCCGGCACTGTCTGTAATAAAACTTGACTATTGGAATAAGCCTGAAAAAGTGAAAACTCACTGTCACATTTTTCTCCGTGTCCTCCCTCCTTCTCCAGCCAGGCTGCAGACGCAGCTTGGCTCTGTGTTCCCCTGATCCCCGCACTCAGCAGGGGCTGCAGCGGCTCCCCTCTAGCTTGCAGCAGGGAGCAGGGGGACTGGCTCAGGGAGAAGTCTCCCCAGGACTCTTGCTGCCTGCGTAGGAACAGTTTAAACTTAGCTGTTTACTCTGGGGTCTGAACTGTGGGATTCCTGGCATCCTTGTTAATTTCATTCACGGTTGTTGGGTGGGGTGGGATGGGGTGACCAAAGCGGGGCAGTTCTTTTCTGGATGAGGTGATCTTCAATAATAAAATACACAAAAAATTACAATCAAATCAGGAACCATTTCCAAGTTCAAATCTATCCCATTCTCCCCCCAGCAGAGGATCATGGTTGTGATGTCCAAACTGCTTGCAGCTCCTCTTTGAAATGTTACTGCTTAAAAAAAACACCCATGGAGAACATGGTGGGAAGATGTGTTGTGCTGATCGGGGTTTATTTTGGGCAAAGCAATTTTGGTAAAACAACTAAAGATTCACAGGGAAAGCAAATAGCCCAATCGACAAAACCACAAAGGGACTGGATGGGAAAACTGGATATTTGAAAGAAATAGTAGTTTTTATTCCACCCTCTTTATACATTGAATTAAACACCTGAAATGTCCTTAGGACTTAGGGGCTCAGAGAGGGCCAGCTCTAGGTTTTTTGCTGCTCCAAGCAAAAAAATTTTTGGCTGCCCCCTGTCCCAACCCTGGGCTCCCCCCTGCACTCCTCTGCTGCCCCAGCCCAGGGCTCTCCCCCGCCACGTCCCCTGCTGCCCTAGCACTGGGCTTCCTCCTTTCCCTCCCACCAGTGCCCTCCCCTCACCCCGCTGCTGCCCCAGCCCTGGCTCCCCCCTTCCCTCCCACCAGTGCCCCCTCCCACATTCTGTCGTCCCAGCCCAGGGCTCTCCTCCCCACCCCACCTGCACCCTCCTTCCGCCGCAGCCCTGTGTCACTGGTAACTCACTCACAGGGCAGGTCATTCAGCAGGAATTTTGGATGTGCACAGAACACAGACAGGATTGGTTCCCATATGGTTACAGAACTGCAGTAAAGTGGAACAATTTACAGCTTGTGTGACTGGAGGATATCTGGATGCAGATTACAAGACTGTCCTCCATAAATGAGGAAAAGTTGAGGTGCCTTTATTATTCTTTTGTTCCACTCTGTCTTTCTATGAGAGATTTGCCAATGCAATATCACTGTCTTCCTTTTAAACAAACAAACAAACAAAAGGTAATGGCTGTTGAAAATAGCAATCCCAGTCCTAATAACCACTGGGAAGCATTTCTTGCTCAGTTTTATCCTACTTTTTCTACAGCAAGTTACAGTGGATCAGTATATTTGATTTGGGAGAAATGAAGTAACAGCTGCCCAAATTGAGCTTGAGCACTCCTGAATTTTGAGGTGTTCAAATCTGGAAGGCAGGTGCTGTGTGTGTGTGGGGGGGGGGGCTGTGGGCTCCGCGGGGGAGCACGGCACCATGTATGCAGCAGTGTGTCTGGTGCTGCGCAGAGCCAGACACGCTGGTCTGAGTGGCACGGTAGGGGGCCTGGGGGGTAGGAGAAGGGGTAGGCGGTTCCGGGGGGGCAGTCACAGGACAGGGAGCAGAGGGGGTTGGATGGGGCGGAGGTTCGGGGGGCAGTCAGGGGCAGGGAGAAGGGGGGGTTAGATGGGTCAGGGGTTCAGGGAGGCAGTCAGGGGACAGGCAGCAGTTGCATAGGCATGGGAGTCCCAGGGGTTTGTCAGGGGACAGGTAGGGGGTGGGGCCCTAGGGGGGAAGTTGGGGGGGGTCTCAGGAGGGGGCAGTTGGAGACAAGAAGGGAGGCTTAGATAGGGTGTGGGGTCCCAGGAGGGGGAAATCAGGGGACAAGGACCAGCGGTGCTTAGATGGGGGTGGGGTCCTGGGGGTAGTTAGGGGTAGGGGTCCTGGAGGGGGTGATCAGGGAGCAGGGGGGGTTGGATGGGTTGGGGTTTCTGTAGGGGGCAGTCAGAGGGAGTAGATGGTGACAGGAGAGGGCTTCCCTCCCTCCCCGTGGAGTGTCCTGTTTTTTGAATGTTAAAATATGGTCTCCCTGCCATCCACAGTGCAACGCTCCACTCAGCAGGCTGCAGCATGAGGTCCCCCTCCTTCCTTTCTAGTTGGTAGTAGCCAAGGGAATGCTGGGAAATGTAGTTCTTTCCCTGCTCCAGGGCTGGCTCTATAGGCAGGGAGCTAACCAAGGAACTATAGCTGCCAGGGCCCCCTGTTGGTTCTCAGCTCCCAGGCTGGATCCCTGCTGGCTGCCACCCCTGCAAATGGGCTGCCGCAAGCAGGTGCTTGCTTTGCTGGTGCCTAGGGCCCCCTGGATTCAGATCTCTTTTTGTTTTGTGGGTGTCCCTGTCCTGCAGAGTGCAAAGGCTGAAACTGACAAAACTTTCTCTAAGTAGCTTGTATATTTCCCCCAACAAGGTGAGTGAAATTAACAAGGATGCCAGAAATAGCCCTGAATCCTGCAGTTCAGAGGCAGGGTTAACAGCTAAGTTTAAACTGTTCTTATACAGGCAGCAGGCATCCTGGGGAGGCTTCTCTCTCAGCCAGTCCCCCTGCTCCTTGCCACAAGCTAGCGGGGGGGGGGGGGGCCTGCAGCCCCTGCTGAGTGCAGGGATTTTGGGAAGCAGTGAGCCTAGCCCTGTCTGCAGCCTGGCTGGAGGAGGAGGGAGGAGAGAAAGGGATATGACAGTGAGTTTTCCCCTTCTACTGACTTTTATTAGCTCTGGATTTAAGCCCTGCGGCCAAATGGCAATTGTATTCTGCCCCTGCCTTGGTCTCACCATCCCCCACACCCAAAAACTGTGAGCGAAATTAACAAGGATGCCAGAAATGACCCCGCAACCTGCGCGTTGAACCAGGGAGTGAACGGCTGCGTTTAAACTGTTCCTAAGCAGGCAGCACGCTACCTGGGGAGGCTTCTCCCTCAGCCAGTCCCCCTGCTCCCTGTTGCAAGCTAGAGGGGAACCTCTGCAGCCCCTGCTGAGTGCGGGAGTCGGGGGAACACGGAGCCAAGCTGCGTCAGCAGCCTGGCTGGAGGAGGAGGGAGGAGAGAAACTAATGTGACAGTGAGTTTTCCCTTTCCAAGCTTTTATTAGCTTTGAGTTTGAACTTTTTGTTATGCAGCCAGAAGAGGTGGAAGGAAGCCACTACTGAATGTTTCACTTATTTGCCTGTAAGCTGCTGCACCCTTTTTTACTGGTACTCCACACCGGGCTGGACCGGCTTACTTTCACCTCTGGTGTAGACAAGCCTTGCACGTTTATTCCTCACTCTGGACATGAAGGGGACAGATAACGGGAGGTCTGATAACAGAGACGACAGAAAGAGAAGACTCCATTTAGTTCTTTTATTGCATGATGGTCTCAGTGACAGACACACAGTTACTAGGGTCTCATGGAACAAGGTAAAACGTGAGAAGGAACTGGTGGAAAACAGCCCCTGGGCATGGAAAGAATTCTCATGCTAGCGGTTTGGCTGTAAATGTACAGGCTCAGTTCTCCCAGAAAAGGCCGATGTTAGGCGCCCAAATCCAATGGACAGTGAATGGGAGTTGAGCACCTAACACCCTTCGGTCCCATTGTCAATTGCAACTGGATGTGGTGGAGCAGACAGGGCACTGGACTGGGACTCTGGAGAGTTGGTTCCCTGCCACAAGCCCACTGACTGATTCTGGGCAGGTAACATCACCTCATTCTGCCTGAGTTTCCCCAGCTATAATATGAGGTTAAGGGTGAGGAGCTAGGGCTAAAATTACAAAGCTCCCACTTTAGGGACCCAAATCCCAGAGTCCAGCCCCTGAGATTCACAAACCCAGCTTGGCTGCTGGCAAACCCTGTAGGCAGCCAAGTGTTTGCAGTACATGGGCTCTAGGTGCCCCTGGACATGCCCGTTGCAGCACCACACCAAGCCCCAGAGTGACGCACAACCCTGGGGAAGGTGCAGGTTCACCTGCCTGACTCTTCTCCAGGGCCCCGTCCCACAGGCCAGGTGACCAGATGCTTTGGAAAATCCCACTGGGCACCCAAGTGTCTGGAATCAACTGGCCCTAAATCGTTGCTGAAAGTTGGCAAATACGAGTTCTGTGCTGGTGTCCTGTGGCCAACGCCAGAGGTTTCCTTTGGCTTTTCTTTTCCTTTGTAAAGCAGTCTGGGGATGCAATACACACCAGGAAACAAACATTAACGGTACAATCGCCTAACACTGGTATTCCAGGCAGAGGTTGCAAGCCTGTTTTTATAATGTAGGTATCATATATTTTTGTGTATGTGCAGGACCGGCACTAGAGTTTTTCGCGCCCTAGGCGCACGGCCATTTCGCTGCCCTGTGTACCACTCCCACGGCTCCGGTGGAGCTGCCACAGCCATTTCTGCTGAGGGTCCATTGGTCCGCGGCTCTGGTGGAGCTGCCGCAGCCGTGCCTGGAGGAGGTCCACTGGAGCCGTGCAGGACCAGCGGACCGTCCGCAGGCATGCCTGCGGCAGCTCCACCGGAGCCACGGACCAACGGACCCTCTGCAGGCACGACTCTGGCAGGTCCACTGGAGCCGCCTGCCGCCCCCCTGGCAAAATGCTGCCCCCTGAAAATCCTGGCGCCCTAGGCGGTAGCCTAGTTCGCCTCAATGGAAGTGCTGGCCCTGTGTATATGTGCATATGCGTGTGTGTGCATGTGCATGCGTTTTTGTATGCGTGTGTGTGTGTGCGGGTGCGCATCCATGTGTTTGCATATGCGTGCATGTGTATGGGTGTGCGTGTGCAGGGCTGGCTCCAGGCACCAGCCCAGCAAGCAGGAGCTTGAGGCAGCCAACGGTGAGGGGCGGCACATCCAGATCTTCCGCAACAATTCAGTGATGGGTCCCTCACTCCCTCTCAGAGCGAAGGACCAGCCACTGAATTGCCACTGAAGACTGAAGTGGCAGCAGTAGAGCTGATCGCGATTGCAGGGTTTTTTTCCTTTTCTTTTTGCTGCTTGGGGTGGCAAAAACTCTGGAGCCGGCCCTCTGTGTGTGCATATGTGTGTGTGCATGTGTGTGGGCATAAGTGTGCATGTGTGTATATGTGCTTGCATTTTTGTAGGTGTGCATGTGGGTGTGTGTATGCATGCATGTGTGCATCCGTTTGTGCATGTGTGTCTGTGTGCGTGCATACATGTGTCTGGGTAAGTGTGCACATGCATGTGTGTGTGTATGCATGTGTTCACGTATGTGTGCGTGTATGTGCGAGTGCATGTATATGTGCATGTGTGTTCGTGTGTGCATATGTATATGTGTATATGTGCTCATGTACGCACATGTGTGCATGTGTACGTGTGCGTGTGTGTGTGTGTGTATCTAGAAGTCTCTCATCCTATAATGAACAGATGCTCAGCGTTTCTGCTGAGTTCATTTTGCCTGCACCCTCTCACTGAGCACAATCGCGGGTCATTGTCTGAACTTTGAGTAGCCACAAGTTCAAGTCTCCCACCATCCCAGTGAAAGCCACCTGTGGAATCTGATACAGGCCTAAAAAGACTGGGGTCCCAGGTTTTAAGAGGTCTCTCCATCTCCTCTGTCTCCCAGGGCTGTAAGAGCTGTGGTTCTCAACCAGGGCCATGTGTAGCTTGGGGATACACAGAGGTGTTCCAGCGGCCCCCACTAGAGTTTTTCGAGGCCCCTGGAGCGGGGTCCTTCACTCGCTCCGGGGGCCCTGGAAAACTCTTACGGGGCCTGGGCCCTGGAGCTTCTTCCACTCCAGGTCTTCGGCAGCAAAGGGTCCCTCTGTCCCGGGGTGGAAGGACCCCCTGCAGCCGAACTACTGCTGAAGACCCAGCGCTTCGGTGGCAGGTCCCACTTCGGTGGTAATTCAGCGGTGGAGGGCCCCCGCTGCAGGTCTTCGGGGCACTTCGGCAGTGGGTCCTGGAGTGGAAGGACCCCCCTCCGCCGCTGAATTACCGCCGAAGCGGGGGCCCCCTGCCGCCGAAGACCCCAGGCCACCTCAATCCTCTGGGCGGCCCTGGGCACAGTAGTCTGGAAAGGTTGAGAAACACTGTGTAAGAGCAGGACATGAAGCTCAGGGAAACATGAGCTGAGACTACAACAGACTTCAGTTCAGTCTCTACCCCAACCCATGTTACATCTATTTTAATCCAAGGAAACTGATCAGTTAGCATGGTCCAAACATGAAGTTCCTGCAAGCTTTCCTCAGGGCTCCCTTGACCTCTTTGTTTCTCAGGCTGTAGATGAGGGGATTGACCAGGGGAGTCAGGACTGTGTAGGCGACAGACAGAACTTTCTTGAAGTCGCTCAGGATGTCGGTGGTTGGGAACATATAGACAGTCAGCAGAGTTGCATAATAAATGCTCACCACGATGAGGTGGGACGAGCAGGTGGAAAAGGACTTTTGCCTCCCGGCGGTGGACGGGATTCTCAGGATGGTGGTGATGATGCAGATGTAGGACATCAAGGTAAGAAGGAATGGACCCAGTAAGAAAAGCAAGCTGAGTGTGAAAGTCACCATTTCCATCAAGTGAGGGTCGTTGCAGGAGAGTTTTACAAGGGGGATGACATCACAGAAAAAATGGTCAATACAATTGGGGCCACAAAATTTTAACTGAGATATCGACAACACATTTATGCTATTAGCTAGGAATCCACCTATCCAAGAGCCACCTGCGAGCTTCAGGTAAGACCTGTGACTCATAAGGGTTGCGTAGTGCATAGGATTGCATATGGCTAAATATCGATCATAAGACATCACTGATAAGAGAAAGCATTCTGTAGCAATCAGAGAACCAACGAAATAAAATTGTGTGAGACACCCATTGAATGAAATAGTCCTGTCCCCAGTCAGGGGACCAGCCAGCATCCTGGGCAGGATGGCGGAGCTGTAGCAGGTCTCCAAGCAGGACAAGTTCACCAGGAAGAAGTACATGGGGGTGTGAAGGTGGTGGTCAGTCACAACTAGCGCAATGATAAGAATGTTCCCTGCCATGGTTGCGATGTAGATCACTAGGAACAGCAGGAAGAGAAGGATCTGCAGTTCGGGGAGACCCCCGAATCCCAGGAGGATGAATTTTGTGATGGACGTTTGGTTTCCCTACGGGAAAGAAATGAACTCCGCCACATAAGTGAAGAAAATTCACTCAATAAAACATAACCTTGTTTTTCATTGTCCCCCTCTGCTAGCTACTGGAAGGATGGGTGAGTGGAGAATGGAGGCCGGGGGCGGAAGGGAAATGCCATCTTGTGATCCCGGGGGCAGATTTCAGATCTGAGCTGACTGCAAGGTCAACAAAACATTAATCTCTCTGGAAACTCGTGTAGTAACTTGAGAGATGGCACCAAGCACTCAAATATTAAGGTGATGGGGCTTAGGTACCAGGGGCGGCTCTAGGCCCCAGCACACCAAGCGCATGCTTGGGCTGGCAAGCAGGCGGGGGCACTCTGCTGGTGGCCGCGAGGGGCGGCAGGCAGGCTACCTTTGGCTACCTTTGGTGGCTTGCCTGGGGAGGGTCCGTTGGTCTCACGGCTTCGGCAGACCCTCCGCAGGCAAGCTGCCGAACGCAGCTTGCCTGCCATGCTTGGTGCGGTGAAATGCCTAGAGCCTCCCCTGTTAGGTACAAGAGTACAAAAACGTGTTGCTTCAAATAGTCACATGTTTCACTACCTGGTGTATCAGAACAGGGCAATGTCCTATATAGATTGGCGATCCATGGGCGAACCGGGCCAGGATTCGATATTGTAGAGGAAGCCACAACAGGGAAACAAACTAAACAACAAAGGCTGGGATTTGCAGTGTGTTAGCAGCCAACTCCAAGTGAATTGCAGAGGAAATGGGTTGTCTAACTCTGTCAGAGCCATTTGAAAGTTTTTGTCATCAGACAAATGCTTCCCCTTCCCTAGGACAGTCCTTCATTGTCCTGCAGTCAGACACTCTACATACAGTAAGGAGATCTCCATTAAAAACCCAAACCAAAAAAGACTCCTGCTAAAACCACCTCTTTAGCTAGAAATTGATCCTCTCTTGCAAGAAAAGATTCTGGATAAAATTCATAATGTGGAAGAAATGTGCAATTTTCATATTATGAGAGTGATGTAGGACCCGAATTTCCATTTCACTGGCAATTGCATGATTTCAAATGTCGGATTTCATTCCAATTTTACTTGTAAAAATGTTTTTACCTGTGTTTAATGTTTTTCTATGATATTTTTATAGTATATTACATTGTGTTTTATAGATATTTACATTTATTTCTATTCATCTTTATATGATTTCATAAACCTCTATACGAAAACTTTTTTCCTAAACAAAATTGTGTAGAAATTGATCTGTTCCCTGGAACATTTTAATTCCTATCAACCAAACATTTTTTCTTCAAAAATACCAATCAGAAATATTGATCAGCTCAACGTTTCTTCTTTATCTTTATATTAATCCTCTCTCTCTAGTCTGCCGTTACTGTCTCTCTCCCCATTCCTGATCTTTAAAGAGAGAGGATGGGTGAGGTCATATCTTTTCCTGGACCTATTTACTAATCTTTATTAATTGCTCAGTAAGGCCCTGATCCTGCACAGAGTTATGCACAAGGTTAATTTTGCACCTCAGGAATAATTCTGTTCTGTCTGAGACTTCTCCACTGATATCTAAGATAATATTTCCACTGACTTCTAGGATGGGCCCCTTTGATTTCAATGGGATTTGGACAGCGAACACCGTGAGCTTTCTTTAAACGTGCAGCTCGGCTGGATTCGATTTCCATCAACAGATGTTGGTAAAGGTCGATATCAGCTGATACAACCAAAACAACAGAAACTATCAGTAAGAGTGGGCATTAGTGCAGTCTCTCCCTGAGCCTTGCACCCACAGGGATGGTGTCACTGGCCCATGGCCGGGCTGGGAGCCCCCTGCACCCAGTGGTCCCGGGACTGAATGAGCGGGGCTGGAAGAGCAGAGCTGCAGAGGGCTCCCTGCACGGCTGCATGGCTGGCGACACCCATCCCTGCAGGCGTCAGGTGCATGGGGAAGGCTGCGGTCCTGGCGGGCCTGGGCTGTGAGAAGGATGGTGAGTACCTGGCTGTGGGGAGGCCACCCCACTACTGAATGGTTTCTGCCCATTGATGGAGCAGTTCAACAATGAGGCGACCACTCCTATGGCCAGGGGCTCGCTGCCATCCTCCTCCTGCTCCCAGCCCTGGCCATGGATCTCTGCTCCCCTGGGCCAGAGCAGACTCCTTCCCTGCCCCTTGCGCCCTGGTGTCTTGGATCCCTCAGCTGGTCGGGAGCCCCCCTCCCCACCCTGCTGGCAGCCCTGCCCTCGCCCTGACCCGCACCTTAACTACCGCTGAGTCTCCTGTGATTGTAAAAATTAATAGTTAAAAATTGGGGCAAAAATCTACCCTTTAAGGGAAGAAACATACCGATTTGTGCCAAGTCCCCTTATAGCCAGCGTCTGCCCCCGAGCACTGACAGCAGCAGCCGACAGCAGCTCCACTTTCCCCATGGCAGTTCACTCAGTGCCCCGTGATGGCGGAGCTGCCAGTGAGGGCACAACCCTGTAGGCATCAGGAGGGAAGGTTAGAGAGGAATGGAGGCTGCTCCCCTCTTTGAGGTGCTGCCCTTGGATTCGGCAGATGTTGGTTAATTTCCCTGCTTCTTCACCAACCCCTTGTGTGACATTCAGGGCAGATTTCCAAAGGCTGTTAGGTACCTAAGAATGCACCCTGGTGCCTGAGTAGTGGCCGTATCTAATGTCCATCGATTTCAAATCCCACTGAGGAGTCTGGGTCTTGAGGTGCCAAAAAACCACCATAAATCTGCCCCTCTGTGCACCACCTACTGTCTGTAAACTGGGGATAATGGCATCACAAGGGGTAGGAGGAAGATAGAAACATTCAAGGCAGTGAGGTGCCCAGATACCAGGGTGATGGAGGCCAGGAAAGAAACTAGGATAGACGTGACTTGACAGGTCTTTCCAATTCCTAAAATCAGTCATTTTGCTTTCAGTTTGAAGTTTGCGAGAGATCAGTGCCCAGTTTCCCTTGGATTCCCATGGGATTAGTCACTGACCCACGCTGCTTCCAACTCCTCAAGATTCAAAGGTCAGAGCGGATTACCTCTAAGGTGGGTCTGTCAGCAGCTGGAGTCTCTGTTGTCACCTGCTCACACAGCATTTCAAGTACCAGGAGCCGGGTTATTCAGTTCATTTTCTGTCCCCACTGCATTCACTTACTTCCATGTGCCCAGTAACTGGAACAACAACCTAGAAAAGCCACTGAGGCTCCTTTGCCACGTCTGGTAACATGATGCTGTGCCTCATACCCTCTGTCAAATGGGGAACGTCTTTTCTGATTCTTTATATATCCTTCTGCGGGGAGAGGCGGTCTTCTGAGGCATGTGTGCTGTGGGGAAGGCAACAGGTGGGGGGAAGTTGGTATTTACTAACATTTTCTAAAACTAAACCAGTGTCAAACTTCCAGTCTCAAAGGGAGAGTCCTGGAGAGGGAAGAAACTTCTAATCCTGAAACAAATCTCGCTCTCAATTGCGTGAACGCTATGGTGACTGTCAAAAGATAACACACTAATTCTAGATTTTGCAGCTGCCTCAGTGATTTAGACACTGAATTCCCATCCAGTTCCCTTAGAAAGATTTGAAAATGGCAGCAGAGTTAGCTGATCTTCCCTTTTCTCCATCCAACCCCGTGTTGTCCTCCGTAGCAAGCGCACGTGTACCCAGACCCCATCCAATGAGCTCACGCAATTAGTTCAGGTAACATTTTAAAAAGTGTCTAAGTGATTTAGAAGCCTAAGTTCCATTTTCAAGTGTTTCTCAGTTACTCAGCCTTAGCAACGTAAATCTCACTGAAAGGCAACGGGGCTTAGCCTCTTATGCCACTTTTGAAGTTTGTGTAAGTGCTTTTGAAAATGTTACCCTTAGCTCAATGCCTGCTGGTCAGTCTTTTCTGAAAGGAGGAAGTGCAGCCAGCTGCTGAGATAAAATGCAGGTGCAATGGGGTGCTTTACACATTTAGGTTGGGATCTTCAAAGGAGGGTAATGTACACAATAAAGACCCAACTCCCATGACATTGCTATGAGAATTTGGCACCTAACTCCCATAGGGTTCTTGGAAAGGCCCATACCATAGAAGCACAGAACTCAGAAACCTGAGATTATAAAGTACAAATCATTTCTTCCCACGTCCCAGAAAAGTTTCAGAGGCCTGGTCTACACTACGTGTTTAAACTGATTTTAGCATCGTTAAACCGATTTAACTGTGCACCCGTCCACACTACGAGGCCCATTATATCGCTATAAAGGGCTCTTTAAATCGGTTTCTGTACTCCTCCCCAATGAGAGGAGTAGCGCTAAAATCGGTATTACCATATCGGATTAGGGTTAGTGTGGCTGCAAATTGATGGTATTGGCCTCTGGGCAGTATCCCACAGTGCACCACTGTGACCGCTCTGGACAGCAATCTGAACTCGGATGCAGTGGCCAGGAAAAGCCCCACGAACTTTTGAATTACATTTCCTGTTTGCCCAGCGTGGAGCTCTGATCAGCACGGGTGGCGATGCAGTCCCAAATCCAAAAAGAGCTCCAGCATGGACCGTACAGGAGATACTGGATCTGATCACTGTATGGGGAGACAAATCTGTTCTATCAGAGCTCTGTTACAGAAGACGAACTGCCAAAGCGTTTGAAAAAAATCTCCAGGCTACACAGTGCTGCGTGACAAGCGTAACGGAAAGCCAAAGAATCAAATGGACGCTCATGGAGGGATGAAGGGGTTACTGAGGACTCCAGCTATCCCACAGTCCACAGCAGTCTCTGAAAAGTATTTGCATTCTTGGCTGAGCTCCCAGTGCCTGTAGGCTCAAACACATTGTCCAGCGTGGTTCAGGGTATAACTCGTCAATTTACTCCCTCTCCCCACCACATGAAAGAAAAGGGAAAGAAATCATTTCTTGACTTTTTTCAATGTCACTCTATGTCTACTGAATGCTGCTGGTAGACACAATGCTGCAGCAATGAAGAGCAGTATCCATTCCTCTCCTCTCCCTGGTGGCAGATGGTACAATATGAGTGATATCTGTCATCACCATCAGCATGTGAGTGCTCCTGGCTTGCCTCAGGTGAGGTTGGCTGAGGGTACCTAGGTAAAAATAGGAATGATTCCTGGTCATTCCCAGTAGAGGGTACAGAATGGCTGGTAACTGTCCTAATCATAGCAACTGGGGGCTGAGCTCCATCAGCCCCCTCCCTTTCCTGTGTAAAGAAGAGATTCTGGACTGTCATAGCAGTGGCATGCTGGGTTCCTCTCCTCTGCACTGCATAATATCCTGCCAGGACTGTCATAGCACTGGGAGGCTGCCTCCCCCTCATTTTATCTCACTAACAAGTCACTGTTTCTTATTCCTGCATTCTTTATAACTTCATGACACAAATGGGGGGGGGCACTGCCACAGTAGCCCAGGAAGGTTGGGGGAGGAGGGAAGCAATGGTTGGGGTTGTTGCAGGGGCACCCCCTTTGAATAGCATGTAGCTCATCATTTCTGTGGGATCTGACACGGAGCAGCTGTGCTCTCTGATACACTGGTTCTCTAGTACACCTGCCCCATATTCTAGGCAGGACTGACTCTATTTTTAGAAACCATAAAGGAGGGATTAACTCGGGGAGTCATTCCCAGTTTTGCCTTTGCGCCTCTGGCCGATCTCAGCCAGGGGCACCCATGATAGCAGCAGACAGTACAGAGGGACAGATAACCATCATCTTATTGCCAATTTACACCAGCAGCAGACGGTACAGAATGACTGATAACCATCTCTGCTATCATGCAAAAGCAAATGAATGCTGCTGTGTAGCGCTGGAGTATCACCTCTGTCCGCGGCATTCAGTACACATACGATGACTGTAAAAAAAAGAAAAAAGCTGAACGGGCTCCATGGTTGCTGTGCTATGGCGTCTGCCAGGGCAATCCAGGGAAAAAGGGCGCGAAATGATTGTCTGCTGTTGCTTTCCCGGAGGAAGAAATGACTGACGACATTTACCCAGAACCACCCGTGACAATGATTTTTGCCCTATCAGCCACTGGGCTCTCAACCCAGAATTCTAAGGGGTGGGGAGACTGTGGGAACTATGGGATAGCTACGGAATAGCTACCCCCAGTGTAACGCTCCGGAAATCGATGCTAGCCTCGGACCATGGACATACATCGCCGAATTAATGTGCTTAGTGTGGCCGCGTGCACTTGACTTTATACAATCTGTTTTATAAAACCGGTTTTGTAAAATTGGAATAATCCTGTAGTGTAGACGTACCCAGAGCCTCAAGCATCTTCAGTGCCACAGCACTTAATACAAATCACTTAATCCTGTGCCAGAACTGTAGGTCTGTAATTGGTCTGTTAGCATTTGAGAACCAAAGAATAGCACTGATTCTGTTCAGTAAAGGACACTGTTCTACATTCACAATCGCCACAGTTTGGGTACAGTCAATGTCATCATTTCAGGTATGTGTATTGCAATATATTCTACAACTTGACTCCAACACTGTCCTTTTTCAGCACGAAGATTTTGACCTACTGTCACTTCTTTCCCCGAAGGGAAGGTTTGTTCCAGCATTTACAGAAGGATACAAATATCTGCTTATATCTGAATGAAAAACCAAGTAGGAGATATAATTCCCAGTTCTCTACTACCATAATTTGCCCCCTGGCCGTGCAGTAAGGTATCATTTCAATTTATCCCCAGAGTGAAAAATTTTGCGTCAAAGCTTTGTTGTTCATAATGTCCAAATGTTCACTATTTGTTGCTTGCATAATTGCATTTTGAGAAAAGGGGATTGTTTGTTTCTTTAATTGACCTCTGGCAAATACATTGCTGACTGGCCTGGGTGGTGCATATCATAGGCTGAGGGAGGTGACACCCCCCGAAACAGCCCAGCATGGCCTGGCCCCTGCTGCACCCTGAGGCCCCTGCCTGGCTGCTGCTTTCTCCTTGGCCCCAGCCCTGGCAGGTTGCTTGTCTTCCGGGAAGCATGCTGGGGCTGGGGCCTGCAGCAGAGACTTGAAGCAGTTGGGGCTCCCCAGCACTGGGGACCCCCGGCACTGGAGCCACGCCGCCCGCTGCTTGGGGGGTTGGGGGAGCTGTGGACGGGTGGCCCGGGGCTCTTGTTGTGGGGTGCGGAGAGAGGGGCTTGGGACTTTGGCGGGGTAGGGGAGGAGGAGGAGGGGGCGGGGCTTCAGGCAAAAGGGGAGGGCCTGGGAGTGTGGCTCCCCCAAGGAGTGGCTCACGCACCGCCCATGCCGACAGGGATGAAATCCTGTTGCTTAACTTTTCGAGGGAAACACGTCTCACCTGCACATTGGCTAGAATACAAGGAGAGAGCTGAATCTTCTCAGACTGTGGGTTAGGTTTTTAATTCCAAGTTGATTGACTCCTCATCACTTTAAAGAATCTGAACAGGGATCTTCCACCTCTGAAGTGACTGCTTTGACCACTGGGATACACAGTCATTTTCGCTCACTATCAGGGCTGAGGCATATGTAATTGTTGACCACAGTGGAAAAGCTTCAGCAAGAGCAATTGGAAAAGTGCCATATCAGGATATCCTTTAGTTAGGCTTGGCAGAATCCCATTTGTTTTCTAATTTCAATGCATAACACCAGTGTGCACCTTTAAACATTTTGTTTCTAGTTTTATCAATTAATGGTTTCACAGTTGTGCAAAATTATGAGTTTTAAGTATTTTTTTAAAATTCTTTTTAATGATATGAACAATCACAATGCTAGAGGACTTTCCCTTCACCTCCTACCCTGCTTCTTTCAAGAAGACAGAAAGCAGAGGACCAGAAGTCCAAAGTGCAGGAAACGTGATTTTTTGGGGGGTTAGTTTCAAGCAAACATATCCACAGCTCTACCCGCCGGCCGAGTCTGTTTCCCAGTGTTCCGTTCCCGGCTCTGAGACTGCAAAGCCTTGCCTGTGTCCCTGTTCCCCATTCCCCTCTTCTTAGCAGGCCCAAATATACCTGCAGTGCACACCCCTGGTCCTACCCCTTACAACTTATGGTCATGTTCCATTTGGGAGGGTCGTGAGTCAGGGGTCTTCATCCGACCTCTTTTGCACTCCATGGGAGAGGTAAGGAGTGACGTTGTGTTCTGGCCAAGGCCAGACTTTTCTTTTGGCTTTTAGTGCGTCTTATGCCTGCCCCCCACCCCATTCCTCCTTGGTCTTCTTGATTGGTTGCTTGACCCTTGTTTGAGAGAAGATCCAGACAACTTTCCAGTATATGCTCACATATTACACTCCCACCATACCCTGTAACACTTTAGCTCTATCTGCTTGTGGGCAGATGTAACACACAGCGTCTTTGTTCTTCGTTCACACAGATTAGTAAGGATATAAGAGTATCAAAGAGTCAAACCCAAAAGTCTATGTCAGTCATCCACCTTACCCACCCTTCTGTCTCTAAACTGGCTAGTACCAACTGTTTTAGAAGAAGATCCATAGATTCACAGATCTTAGTCCAGCGGGGTCATTGAATCATCTTCTCTGACCTCCTGTACATAGCAGAAGATTACTTTTAACCCAGTTAACTCTGTATTTAGTCCAATAATGTGTGATTGGTTAAAGCGACTTTCAGAAACACATCTAGGTTTGATTTTAAGATATCAAGAGATGAAAAATTCACCATTTCCCATGGTAGCTTGTTCCAATGGTTAATCATCTTCTCTGGAAGAGTGACTCCCCGGCTGGCGTGCCTCTTTATGGCTGGGTATGGCCTAGCAGGGTCTTCTTCAGAACGCTGTGCTGATTGTCACTTTGGCCATCTTCCAGTGGTCTAGTTCTCCTGACTTGGCCTCCAGCTAAATCGTATATAACCTCACCCCTTCTGACGTAAACCCAGTTCAGCTCAACAGTAATTCAGTAGCTGCACACCAGATCTTCAGCCTGACTTCAGATTTCATTGGTCTTCCAGCTCATCTCTGCAGGTCTTCATGCCACCATCCTCTTCAGGCTGGTAGAGGAACCTCGGCCTGCCCTCTACTCTGGGTTCCAGCCCAGGGACCTTGTCATAAGCAGCTCCGCTCTGTCTATTCACTCCCATTGCGTCTTCCCTGGGCTACTTTCTAACTCGGCCTGTCCCTAGGCCTTTCTCAAAGTCCCTTCTCAGGCCCACTCCTCAACAGTCCCAGAAGGAAAGAGGATTCGTTATGGTGAACAAAGCAAATGTAGAGGTCCTACACCAGGGTTGTCTGCCCCTAAGAGGCTCTTTGTATTTAGCAGTCTCAAGACATCCCCTGGCCCCAGACTAGCCTTCCTCCACGCAAACTATAGTTTTTCTCTGACCTCAGACAGGCCTTCCTTCAAGTTGCTAGCACAGGAGAACCATCCCTTCTCCTACTCATCCCCTACTGTATTGGTCTTTTCCTCTATTTACTCATCACTCAGGGTTTGACCTCTCTAGTAGGTGTAACAGGGTAGGGCTGACTGAGCTCCCAGGCCCTCTTTAACCTCTTTCCAGCCAGTGTGGAGTCAGTGTCCCCCTTCAAGCCCTCGTGGTTAAACATTTGTTCCCTATTTCTAATTTACATTTGTCTGGCTTCAGTTTCTAGGCACTGGTTCTTGTCCTGTTAAATTAAGAGTGTCCTTTAGTACCAGGTCCTTTCCCCTCATGAAGGAAGGTCTACGCCGTAATCAAGTCACTTCTCAGTCATCTTTTTGATAAGACTGAGAGGTGGAACACCAGGGCCCCATCGAAAGTCTCCAAGTATCCAAACCAGTTAGCTGTTGGCTCAATATGGGATGATAATGCCGGTAAATCTGAAGCAATAAATAATTTCTCACTAAATGCAGTGACATCCTGGAGGCCTAAACCTGATTTTCTTGTTTACCCAAAATTTCCCACTGATCATTACCGGTAAGAGACTAACTACTATAGCTTGGGATGCAACATTGCACCCATCGTCTTTCTCACACAATGGACTAAGCGGAGAAGCTGAAGATAGTGATCAACCTATCAGGGATTGATTTATTGCATCTACTGTAGATGTGATAAAATCGATCCCTGATCGCTTTGCCATCGACTCCAGAACTCCACTGCAGCAAGAGGCGGAAGCGGAGTTGATGGAGGAGTGGCAGCGGTCAACTCACCACCGTCCTCACGGCCAGGTAAATTGACCTAAGATACGCTGACTTCAGCTATGCTATTCATGTAGCTGAAGTTGCGTATCTTAGGTTGATTCCTCCTCCCCCCAGTGTAGACTCAGCCTAAGAAAATTAATGATCCAAAATTGGTATGCTGGATATTAAGACTTATTTGAGGAGAAAATAATGGGGGAATGGACTATTCTACCCGTCACTCCCTTTCTGCTTCCTTAAAAGAAAGATATTTTGTGGGGAAAATACAGAAAGAATAAAAAGAACAGAGGGAGGCTTCTGGAGTGTGCGTCACCATCATAGCTGCCACTCCTACCATCTTCTGGGACTCCAGGACTTTGTCATCCTGCTCCTGAGAGGTGTCCTGGGCGGAAGGAGGGACCCATATGACATCAGCACCCCTACCAGCTCCAGCTGAATCCCAACCACTGCCTGGGATCACAGTTATTTCCATCTTTGATACCATTGAAGCGATTGACAAACTAGGAGGCTTTTGCTTCTAAGACTGGACAGTAACAGCGACAGCAACAATGACAGCTCCAGCCCAACTCAACTAACTTCTCTTTTCCTCAAAAGGATGGTTATTACCATCCCTGGGCTTGTCTTCACTACCGGGGTAATTTAACTTATGTTACGATACTACAACTACGTGAATAGCGTAGCTACAGTCGGTAAAACTTAGGTCAACTTACCCTGGTTTCTTAACTGCACTCAACAGGAAATGCTCTCTGGCTGACTTCCCTTACTCTTCTTGGAGAGGTGCAGTAGCGGGGTAGACCGGAGAGGGTTTTCCCATCGATTTAGCGGGTCTGCACTAGATCCACTAACTCAATCCCTGTGTCGATCTCCCCACAGTGAAAACAAGCCCTCTGATACCTCTAAGAGACTGCCAGACAGCTGGAGGGTTTCCTTCTAAAAACTGCCTCCAGCTAATGTGAAAGGGAACAAGGGGTGTGGCTAAAATGAAAGCCTGACTTAGCACTTTACATTTCAAATACTGTGAGTGGTTTCCTTTCCTGTCTGAATAGTTAATAAAAGGTTAACAGGATTTTTAATGGTGTCTTTGCCATGGTGCGAAGCAGGCTGAGGTCTCTGGACACCAAGCTCCAGAACTTGTTTAACACTGTTTTTAGTGGTGGACAGTGACTGGGTTATGTTAACACCTTCAGCCCATTTAGTCCCATCTAAATGAATAAATTAGAGTGTGGCTGGAGTTTTATTTTAGATTTAAAATAATCAAAGGCCCTTATCCAAGGTGCAAGGCTCATAACACGTCATTACTAATTCAATACAGTCCCAGCACCATCCAACCCTGTGAGTCCAGGGTTCATCTGTGTTTCAAACTTGGCAGAGTCCCACTGCCATCTTGCTTCTGAAAGACTTTACTACACGTAGCCATGCATGGTCCCATGCGACCTCAACAGGGGCATCACACAGTTAAGTGGGCCCCAGTCTCTTGGCCATGGGTTCAAACTGTGAAGTTCCATCTCCAACTTCCATGAGTGTGGACCCCCTGTATAGAAAAATCATATTCTCTTGGGGCTGGCAAGTAGCAGAGACACAAAAAAGATCTATGGTCGCAGACTCTAGTCTTGATGGGCTCTCAATGATGGTCCTTCAGTGAGGTGTCAAAGACCTCTCCTAGGCAGGGCAGCTGACTGAAATGCAGCACAATAGGCTGCCATTGAGCCAGGTCAGACTTGTCCTGTTGCCCTGCCAATACTTCCACATATACAACAAAGTTCACAACATGACGTCATTACACCCCACTCTTACACAAGCAAACAATTAACCAAAGTCATGGTATCCAATGCAGCGTTTATACCCACAAAAGGAAAAAGGGTCAGAGACCTCATCGAGTTCATTAGGAACTTGATCATGGCTATTCATTTTAGGTGGAAGGTGCTGAGATGGTGTGATGGTGGGTGGCAGTACAGGATAGATAGATAGACAGACAGATTCTGATCTTATATATATACAGTTGTAAATATACAATAAGTCCATTGACTTGACTCTGCATTTTTAACTAGAGTAAATGCCCCTTTCTGCATAAGCAGATTTCAAATAATGTTTTCAAGGAGACAATAATGCCTTCATTTGATTATGTTTAAAAAGAAACACAGGAAGATATCCCAATCAAAGATGAAAGATGGACAGTTCATTTTTGGTGAATAACCTCCCTGCCATCAGTTTCCTCAGGGCAGCTTTGATCTCCTTGTTCCTCATGCTATAGATGATCGGATTCATCACTGGAGGCATCACAGAATAGAGAACAGCCACCATGAGATCCAAACCTGATGTTGAACTGGAGGAGGGCTTCAGGTAGGCAAAGGCTATAGTGAAAAAGAACAAGGAGACCACAGTGAGGTGAGGGAAGCAGGTGGATAGAGCTTTATGCCGGCCCTGCTCAGAGGGGATTCTCAGCACTGCGGTGAAGATCTGAACATATGACACAACTATAAAGACAAAGCAGCTGAAGGCTAAGCATGTACTAAAGACAATAACCCCAGTTTCACGGAGGTATGAGTCAGAGCAGGCGAGCTTGAGGAGCTGGGGGATTTCGCAGAAAAACTGATCCACCATGTTGCCTCCACAGAAGGATAGTGCAAAGGTGTTCCCGGTGTGCAGTGCAGTGTAGACAAAAACACTCGTCCAAGCACTGGCTGCCATTTGGACACAAGCTCTCCTGTTCATCACTCTCTCATAATGCAATGGCTGGCAGATGGCAATGTATCGGTCATATGCCATGATGGTGAGTAAGGAGTACTCAGTTACAGCAAAGAACATAAAGAAAAAGACTTGTGTGACACATCCAGAATAAGAAATTGACCTGGTGTTCATGAGGGAGTTGGCCATGGATTTGGGGACTGGGACAGAAATAAAGCCGATGTCTAGAATGGACAAATTCATCAGGAAGAAGTACATGGGGTTGTGAAGGTGGTGGTCGAAGGCAACAACTATGATGATGAGAAGATTCCCCATCAAGACTGCCAGATAAATCACCAGAAACATCACAAAGTGTAAAATCTGCAGCTCCCGAACATCAGAGAATGCCAGGAGAAGGAACTCAGTCACGGTGGTTCGGTTGGACATTTCCCTCTCCATACACTGTGTCCTGCCTGTGGATGGAAGGACAAGGGCAATGGGAAACATTAGAGTGACAGAGAAAATGACCTAATTATCTCTCCGTAATATCTCATGATAGGAATGTCAAGGGTGCACAGCTCTTCTCACTTCCATTGACTAGAAGTTGAGAGTGCTCCTTACTTCTGAGAGTCAGAGCACTAGTGAGATGCATTATCACATTGGCGAATACTGGATTATCACCTTTAAAGCTAAGGATGATGGATTAGTTTACACCATATGAGGATCTGGCCAATGCGGTATGAAGGCTGGAACAAAGTACAACTAAATCGAACATTAATAGTCAATATGATACCTGATTGTGAGAAACAGAAGGCTCTAAATTTGAACATGAAATGTAAATACTAACATGGCTAATACTGATAGCAATGCTGAAATAGTCAAGGTGCAAAAAGAGCTCTCAGGGAAGACAAGGCCTTTGCAGAGAGGCTAAATGAATTCTTCGCATCAGTGTCTGCTGCAGAGGATGTGAGGGAGATTCACACACAAGAGCCATTCTTTTTAGGTGACAAATCTGAGAACTGTCCCAGATTGAGGTGTCAGTAGAGGAGGTTTGGGAACAAACTGATAAATTAAACAGTAATAAATCTCCAGGTGCAGATTGTAGTCACCCAAGAATTCTGAAGGAACTGAAATATGAAATCGCAAAAACTACTAAATGTGGTAAATAAACCAACACTTAAGTCAGCCTCTGGACCAGATGACTGCAGGATAGCTACTGTAATGTGATCCAGGTAATGTAAGGTACTTGGACTTTCAGTAAGCTTTCGACAAAGTCCCTCACTAACGGCTCTTCAACAAAGTTAGCAGTCATGGGATAAGAGGGAAGATCCTCTCATGAATTAGTAACTTGCTAAAAGATCGGGAACAAAGGGTAGGAATAAATATTCAGTTTTCACAATGGAGAGAGGTAGATACTTGGGCTCCCCAAGAATCTTCCCTGAGACCTGTGCTGTTCAACATATTCATAAATGGAGAGAACAGTGAGGTGGCAAAATCTGCAGACAATACAAAATTACTCAGGATTGTTACTTCCAAATCACACTATGAAAAGCTACGAAGGGATCTCACAAAACTGGGTGACTGGGCAATCCAGTGGCAGATGGAATTCAGTACTGATAAACGCATAGTAATGTACATTGGAAAACATAATCCTAACTTTCCATACAAAATGATGGGGTCTAACTTAGCCATTACTACTCAAGAAAGATGTTGGAGTCATTGTGGTTCGTTGTCTGAAAACATCTGCTCAATGTGCAGTAGCAGTGAAAAAAGCGAACAAGATGTTAGGAACCATTAGGAAAGGGATAGATAATAAAGCTGAAAATATAACGCCAGCAGATAAATCCATGATACATCCAGACCTTAAATACTGTGTGTAGCTGTGGTTGCCTCATCTAAAAAAAAAGATACATTCAAATTCGAAAAGATATAGAGAAGAGCAACAAAAATGATTAGGAACATGGAACAGCTTCCATATGAGGAGATATGAAGAGACTGGTATTGTTTAGCTTAGAAAAGAGCTGACTAAGGAGGAATATGATAAATGTCTATAAAATCATGCATGTTCTGGAAAGCGTGAATAGGAAAGTGGCATTTACCCCTTCACAGAACAGAAGGACCAGGCATCGCCCAATGAAATAACTAGGCAGTAGGTTTAAAACAAACAAAAGGAAGAATTTCTTCAGATACCACACAATCAACTTGTTGAACTCGTTGCCAGGGGATTTTGTGAGGGCTGAAAATATAACTGGGTTATAAAAGGAACTAGACAAGTCCATGAAGGACAGGTCAATCAATGGCTAATAGCCAAGATGGTCAGGGTGCAACCCCGTGCTTTGGGTGTCCCTAAACCTCTGTTTGCCGGAAGCTTGGAACGGGTGACAGGGAATGGACCATTTGATAATTGCCCTGTTCTCTTCATTCCCTCTGAAGCTTCAGGCACCGGCCACTGTTATGGACAGGATATTGGGCTGGATGGGCCATTGGTCTGAGCCGGTGCCGCTGTTCTTATTATTCAAGGCACCAAATCCCACTGCATTTCCATCTCTGGGTGATGATGGACTAGTAGCAGCCCTCCATTCCTGCTGTGTTGTATCCTTTCCCTCTGCGACGTTATGTCTGTACAGGCAGGAGACTTGGGTTCTCTTCTGGTTTCTGCCACTGACCTGCTGTGTGACCTTGGGCAAGTCACTTCCCCTCCCTGTACCACTGATTCCCCACACCCCTTTCTCTGGCTTGTCTTCTTGGAGTGGGAGCTGTGGGGTGGATGGCCTGTGTCGTACTGTGCGTACGTTCTGAGCACGGCTTGGCAGCATTGCCGCTCAGCTGGCTGCAGTGTGGAACAGAGAATACAGTGGGTATGTCCTAGGGCATAGCCAAGATGGACAGGTTTTGGCTGGGAGCTTTGACTCTGTGTTTTCGATTCAAGGCGTTAGTATGTTCAAAATATATTCAGGCTGTCAGCTTCGCTCCTCACTCAGATTAACCAACCTGCAACTAGCCCTTTGTAACAGAAATAATAGGGGATGGGGCAGAGGGACTTGGGGGTGAAATTTTAATATGAATTGAAAATATTAATTTTCTGCTTCCTAGCACAAATCTAAGTTTCCATTTAAGGGCAATCAGAATTTTTCCGCTTTAATTATCTCAAAGGAAAATTGGGTTTTCAATTGAACACATCTTCACGGAAAATCTCTGCTGTCCTCCATAGGTATTTTGTTTTTCAAGGATATCAGAGGCTAAAACTTTTCAGTTTTCAACAGCTCTTACCTAAAATTGTTTGTTCTCACTTCCCAGAATGACACAAAATGTTTGGGTTTTCCCAATTTCAATGACAAGTCTATTTTTGCTGCTGCAAAATAGGCAAATAAATAAATGTGTCTGGTGCCAGATTAAATTGATAGTAAAAGTCTTCAAGAGTTCTGACTGTCATGCATATTTATTTTCTTAAATCTGCCCTGTATATAAACACACCAACATATTTAGTTGAAAAAGCAAACTTACGATGCAGATTTATGTGGAATTTCTCACAGCTAGCGAAGCATTTGATCCTCCAGGGTTCTGATTAGTTTGTCATTATTGAGCTGTCTGTCTCTCATGCCCCCATCACTGTATTAGCCCACAGCCCTTTCTGTGTTCTTCCACTGGAGTTGTGGGTCTCTCTGCAGTTCCCAGCAGACAAGGATCCACTCCACAGATGGATGCTCCCTGCTGCCCTTCTGGCTGAGAGGTGATGGACTAAATGGGATGAGAGACTGAAAGCCCCTCCTATCTCTAGAGCTGATTGGAGCTTGTGCAGGATCGAGAGATGGTCACAGTGCTGGTTGTCCCTCCTCTGGGGCTAAATGTCTGAAAATGGTCTCCAGGGCTGTGAAACCAGCTCTGCTCTCACCTCTGGAGCAAACCACCCTAACAACCAGCCCTAGCTGAGCCCAATCCCCGAAAGGGGAACAGCACCTGCCCTGGATCTCATACAGTGGTAGAATCCCTGGAAGGACCCTTGGCAAAAAACAAGGCAGGGCTGAGGCGCAAAGGATGTTCCGAGGGGTTGGCAGAATTAAAAATATATATTTACTGTAGCAGCATGTGACCTGGAATAGCTCAGAGCCCAGTGGCACCAGAAACACAGCTGTCCTGGAATAGCCTGTTCCTTCATTAACGCCACATCCTTACCACTGCCAGAGCAGAGATGTTGTTCCCTTGCATTGCATCAACAGCTCTTGGGATGCAGCCAGCAGAGGAACCCACAGCTCAGCCTGCCCTGGCTGGTTGAATTAGGGTTTTAGTAGGAACCTGTAAGCACATATCAACAACTAAGGACCAAATCCTCAGCTGGTGTGTATTGACAAAGTTCCACAATCTTCTTTGTACCTACAGCTATTTTCACCAGCTGGGGATCTGGCCTCTTGATTCTGATGGAGCAATGGCTGATTTACTCCAGCTGGGAAACTGGCTCATTGCACAGGTTTAAATCCATATTCTTTGCCTGTGAGTTTAAACCAAAGATGAGTCACAAGTACCAAACCCGTTTGTTCATGGTTTCTTTTCACTTCATGCTTTGACATTTGGTGGTCTTCAGTTGGCTTCTAGGTAGGGTTAGTGACCCAGATTTAGGGTCGTTTGAGCTAGGAGTCGCACAGATAAAAGTTCTGGGGAAAAAGCATTTTAAAAAAAAGTTATATAAGCTAAGGGGGTTGCAGAGATAAAAGGTTTCTAGGGCTGTTTTTGTGCACAGTGCTGGAGCTCAGACCGTTACTGTGATATGGGTCAATCCACCCAGTTTATTCCCTCAAGCTTCTGATCCCCCACTGTATTTAAGGAAAGGTACCCTGTGAACAGTCCGTATGGACCAGCACAGAGGAAGGGCCCTGGCTTTCCATTCCAGCCATGTTGTGTGGTTTAAAGCTTAGCTCTTGTACGTGCTCTAAAATCCAAACGATCACTTGGATTGTTTTCAAATTTAGTGTGTCTCATGGTGGGATGGGCAGCATTAGTGATCCAAATCTGGGGTCATTGCACCCCGGGGTTTCTGAGTTGTAGCTTCCTACTTCACTTCCTGTCAAGGTTTTTTCCCCCACTTTGAACTTTAGAGTACAAAAGGGGACCTGCATGAACTCTTCTAAGCTTAATTACTAACTTAGATCTGCTAACACTGCCACCACCCGGAAATTTCAGTGTCTGGGGCACTACCTGTCCCCCCAAAACTTTCCCCTTCCTGAGCTGCCTTGAAGGACTTCACCAATTCCCTGGGGAACACAGATACAAATCCCTTGGATCTTAAAACAAGGAGAAATTAACCATTCCCCCCACCAATTCCTGGGGAGTCCAGACCCAATCCCCTTGGATCTTAAACAAGGAAAAATCAATCAGGTTCTTAAAAAAGAAAGCTTTTAGTTAAAGAAAGAAAAGGTAAAAATCATCTCTGTAAAATCAGGATGGAAAATACTTTACAGGGTACTCAGATTCATATAGCCCAGAGGAAACCCCCTTTAGACTTAGATTCAAAGTTACAGCAAATAGAGGTAAAAATCCTTCCAGCAAAAAGAAACAGTCACAAGTTGAGAAAACAAACATAAGACTAATCTGCCTTGCCTGGCTATTACTTACAATTTTGACACATGAAAGACTGATTCAGAAAGATTTGGAGAGCCTGGATGTACGTCTGGTCCCTCTTAGTCCCAAGAGCGAACAAGGAAAACACAAAAAGCACAAACAAAGACTTCCTTCCACCAAGATTTGAAAGTTCTTGTCCCCCTATTGGTCCTCTGGTCAGGTGTCAGCCAGGTTTACTGAGCTTCTTAACCCTTTACAGGTAAAAGGGACATTAACCCTTAACTATCTGTTTATGACACTTCCCTTTTGCTGCCTTGTGCCATGAAACGGAGAGGTCGTGATGAGTGGTGGAAACACAGAGATCACTGAGAATGACAGCTGTGAATTCACTCTTTAGTTAATGGAACTAAGGAGCAGTTAATAACATTATTTTTTTTGAAAATTTACAAAAATATTTTTTTATTTTGAAATTTGTGTAAAGAACTGTGTTTTTTCTCTTATAGTATAATTTCAAAAGCTTTTTTTTACTTTTTACATAAATTTCACTTTCTTTCTTTCTTACAAAAGAAAGGACTAAATGTGGAAAAATCAAAATTTGTATTTTTTGAATGAAAAGGATAATTTTAAGAAAAATCCATCAAACATATTTCCTATTCTACTCCCATTCTATATCAGGAATAGAAGAAGAAGGAAACAGATATAACTTCAATAGTGAAGTTATAGATAGAAATGTAACGTAGACAAAACGAAAATCAATTCTTTTTGAAGGTAGGTTTGTTTATCTTATTAAAAAATTCTGATTAGACTTCACATGATAAATGTAGATAAGTGGTGTATATACGATAAAAGAATTAGCGATAAAGTAAAAAAAAATCTTATTCTCTGTTGGAACATTTGATAGAAATTTCTTCATCAAAATCAGTACGTTCTTTATGATACATAATTTATTCCACAGACTTTGGCAAAGCGGATATTGATTTTCATGGATTCCTCATTAGGTGAAATCATTCTTAGAATAATTTCAACCAGGAATTATCAGTGTCAAAGCCCCAGCTAGTGGAAGTCATGGAGTGAGATGCACCCATTTCCTCCCACTGGAGATCTGCTTTATTTCTTTATACCAAGGTTCTGACCCCTTGGCCATGTCTACGCTACTTGGGAAAGTCGATGTAAACCATGCAATTTGAGTTACATTGATAGCATAACTCAAGAGGACGTAACTTAGATCTACTTACCGCGAGGTCAACACTACAATATTTCAAAGGGAGATGCTCCTCTTACTCTTCTCATTCCGGTGGAGTACAGGAGTCGACGACAGAGTGATCTGCGTTCCCTTTATCTGGTCTTCAGTAGACCCACTAACTCGACCACTGCTGCATCGATCACCGCAGCATTGATCTGTCGCTAAGTGTAGACAAGCCCTCAGTCCATTATGCATTTGTGAGAAGAGATTCTCATGAGTAGGCAGGATTTGAACTCATTTGACCACACACACATTTTACATGCCACATACAATTGCTCTCTGATACATCACTGAGATCAGGTTTTTAACACAAATGGACATTGAAAGATAAATTATGTCTCTATCTCCTTCCCTGAGGACAGCATTCTGCTCATCAGCCTCCTGATGGCCTTCTTCATCTCGGCATTTCTCAGCGTGTAGATCATCGGGTTCAGCACTGGGGTGATTGCAGTGTAAATGACTGAGACGCCTTATTCAGGGTGAACTTCTTGAAGGGCTGAGTGTAGATGAAGATGCTGGGTATGACTTGTAAACATACCACAATAATCTGGGCTCCACAAGTGGACAGAGCTTTCTGCTTCCCATCCGTGATGTGTCCTGATGTGTCCTGATCTTGACTAAGATGATGGTGTAAGAAACAAGCAGAATGATGAATATTATTATTATCACTGCTCCACTGTTGAAGATCATCTGCAGTTCAGCCAACTGAGTGTCAGTGCAGGCCAGTTAGATGACCTGTGGGACATCACAGTAGAAATTATCCAGGACATTTGGCCCACAGAAGGGTAACTGGGGGAGCAGTCCAATCTGAACAGCAAAGTGACCCAATCCACTCACCCATGCCAGTATCATTATCCCCATGCACACACGCTGGTTCATGATAGTCAAGTATTGCAATGGTTTACAGATGGCCTCATACAAATCGATCACTATCCCCACAAGGCATAACCCTATAGCGCCAGCCATGAAGTGGAAGAAAAACATCTGCAGAAGGCATTCATTGAAGGAAATGGTTTTATGCTGCGAGAGGAGACCTGAGAAGAGCAATTTTGGAGTATTGACTGACGAGTCGCTGAGGTCTAGGAAAGCCAAGTTGGGCAGCAGGAAGTACATGGGTGTGTGGAGCTGATGGTCACTGATCACAGTGGTGATGATGATGAAGTTTCCCAGCCAGGTGTTCACGAAGATTATGAAGAAAGCCACGTAAAGGAATTGCTGCAGCTGAGGATCTGGGTGAGGCCCAAGAGGACAAATTCTGTCACTGGGCTGCTGAGGTTCTTCTTCTCCATTTATTAACCTCTAAAGAGTCCTGAAGAGGAAACACGATGATAATAGTTATGATGTAATCTTAGTACATTACGGATATGAAAGGGTACTAACTCCATGTTAACTGATACACGTGCTTGGACATTTTCTTTATTTATCAAATTCCAGACTGTGTCCTCAGCCCCAGTGGTGAGTGTCCTGCTGCAGCAAAACACCTGCCCTCCCCCAGTGGTTATCTCCAGTTTCGGATGTTTGGGCATGAACAGTAGCAATCTATGTTCTCAAAATGTCCCCTGCTAACAACTGTCTCCATTTATCAGCCTGAAGCCCTGATGGTGCCCACCTCGCGCAAGTCACAGATTCCTCATGTGCCCCAGAGGTTCAGGGTTAGGAAGAATATGGATTTTCTGGAAGTCCAAGGGTTCTAACAGTCCAGGTTTCTCATCGGGAGTAGGGGGTGTCTGTCACATTCTGGGGTGCAATCCAGACCAGGGAGCGTTTGAGTCACCACCTGCTCCATAACCCTGTGTGCCTCACAATGCTTTGCTGTGGTAGCTCCCGACCTGGGACACTCAGAACCAGCCTAGCAGCATGCGAGCTGCATCCTGAGTGTCTGTGTAGAGGTGCAGCACTGGCCCTGTATCTCTGACCCCAGCAGCCTATCAGCAACATACCAGCCACACTGCGGCTCCACCAGCCTTGGTTTCTACTTGCAGGTTGACCCCAGCACACTCTCACTCCCAAATTTTCCCAAAAACCCATGTTCTGCACTGTCCAGCAGCTATTAAAGGTTCATTGCTCTTGTACGGAGTCAATATTCAACGGTTTGCTAGCTAAACTGGAGTTACCAAACAGTTCAGTTGAAACACAGCATTGGATTGGTTTAGATTTCAAATAAAACCAATTTATTAACAAAAAAGACAAGATTTTTAGTGAATTCAAATATGAGAGACCAAATTAGAAATGTTTGCCAGCAAACAAAAGTGAAAACAGAGCTAAAAGTCTAAATCTAAATCTAGAAAGTTTTGATTCAAGGCTTTGATTGAGATAACCTCTCTCACCCACAGTCTTCCAGAAAGATGGTGACTGACCCTTACCTTGGTCACAATCTCTCCCAGAGGCCCAAAGTTGCTGGCTTCCTTAGGTTAAAGAGTGAGAGAGCTCATTCAAATGTTTTGAACCCAGTTAAGAACTAGTCCATGTAGATATTAAGGTTCTTTATGGTGTAGGAATCTTGGCATTTAGACATGAAACCAATATGGTAGTGTGCCTCAGTTTCCCTTCTCATACCACACATTAGATCTGCAATGTCTTTTCTTCTGTGTAAAATTTCCAGATGAGTTACAGGCACTAACTGTGAACTATTAGTATCATGACATCTTTTAACATGAAGTGTGCTCTTATGTATCACTCTTAACATGTTCAAGGGTTTTTCTCAAAAGATTAGGCACATTGTAAATTTTTACAATTCTTGGTATTAGTAACAGATTAGTTACAAGAGTTAACATTCGCATTAATATTAACATCCAATTCATTGCGGTTCACTGCTCCAGGCCAATGGGGGTGGTAGGAAGCAGCGGCCAGCACATCCCTTGGTCCATGCCGCCTCCTTCAGCCCCCATTGGCCTGGAGCGGCGAACCTCGGCCAGTGAGAGCTGCAATCGGCTGAACCTGTAGACGTGGCAGATAAACAAACCGGCCTGGCTTTGCGTGATGCTTACCCTGGTGAGCCGCGTGCCGTAGGTCGCCGATCCCGGTTCTAAAGCAAGGCCAGCAGATTCATACACATTTGAAAGATTTTGCCCATTAGGCACCAACACCTTTCCTCAGAAGAGAGACTGTTTACTATCAACAATGGTCCATTAAGAGTCAATGGAAACAATTCCTTCTCACAGACTTTCAAGACCTCACCAAGAAATTCCTTTTCTTCTGCAATGTCCTGCACTGCAACAGATTCTTTCGGAGATTTATTTATGTCCAGAACTGACTTTAGCACAACAGACAAATCACCAAGCTCCTTCTGAGTTTCACATACATCCAGAATCGCCTCTGGCCCATCAGGAGGATTTTCACACAACCCCCTTTCAGGTAAGCTACTAGACTTCATAATCAAACAATTGGAAGCATTCTCTTCCTTGTTACAAGTTTCCACACTGTCAGTGGGTAACATAGTCAATTCACCTTCATGCTTTCCACACCAGAATCACTTGGTCTCTGGGAGATATTTATGACATTATGACCCTAGCACACACCCAGTCCCAAATTTTCCCAAAAACCTGTGTTCTGCACTGTCCTGCCCTCTGCTGGGCAGTTCAGCCGTTAAAGGTTCGTTGCTCCTATACAGAGTCAATATTCAATGGTTTGCTAGTTAAACTGGAGTTACCAAACAGTTCGGCTGAAACACAGCATTGGATTAGTTATATTTCAAAATAAAAACAATTTATCGACAAAAAAGGACAATATTTATAGTGAATTCGAGAATAAGAGACCACGTTAGAAATGGTTACCAGCAAACAAGCTTAGGTGGAGTGAGATCTCTTTCATAAAGTATTGGGTAACAAATTTCCTTAAACATTGAACAAATAGATGTCTTTTTAGCCTTCCTCCAGAATGTTTTCCATTGTTCCAATTGATATCTGCTTTTGGATTTTTTTCTCATTTTCCATAAATATTCTCATGTCTTCCATAAGAAGATAAGAACATAAGGATGGCCCTATCGGGTCAGATCAAAGGTCCATCTAGCCCAGTATCCTGTCTTCCGACAGTGGCCAATGCCAGGTGCCCCAGAGGGAATAAACAGAACATGCAATCATCAAGTGATCCATCCCCTGTCTGTCAGTCCAAGCTTCTGGCAAACAGAGGCTAGGGATACCATTCCTGCCTATTCTGGCTAATAGCCATTAGTGGACCTACCCTCCATGAATTTATCTAGTTCATTTTTGAACCTTGTTATGGGCTTGGCCTTCACAACATCCCCTTATTAATTTCATTTGCTGACCCCTAGTTCTTGTGTTATGAGAAGTAGTAAACAACACTTACTTATGTACTTTCTCTACACCATCCATGATTTATTGATCTCAATCATATCTCCTCTTAGCCATCTCTTTTCCAAGGTGGAAAGCCCCAGTTTTATTAATCTCTCTTCGTACAGAAGCCGTTCCATTCCCCTAATAATTTTTGTTGCCCTTTTCTGAACTTTTTCCAGTTCCAATATATCTTTTTTGAGATGGGACAACCACATCGGCACACAATATTCAGGATGTGGGTGTACCATGGATTTATACAGAGGCAACTTGATATTTTCTGTCCCATTATCTATCCCTCTCTTAATTATTCCCAGCATTCTGTTCGCTTTTTTGACTGGCGCTGCACATTGAATGGATGCTTTCAAAGAACTATCCATAATGACTCTAAGGTCTTTCTTGGGTGGTATCAGCTAATTTAGATCCCATCATTTTATTTGTATAGTTGGGATTATGCTTTCCAATGTTCATTACCTTGCATTTATCAAGATTAAATTTCATCTGCCATTTTGTTGCCAAGTCACCCAGTTCTGAGAGATCCTTTTGTAGCTCTTCGCAGTCTGCCTGGGTCTTAACTATCTTTAGTAATTTTGTATCATCAGCAAATTTTGCCACCTCACTGTTTACCCCTTTTTCCAGAATATTTATGAATATGTTGAACAGGACTGGGCCCAGAAGAGACCTCTGGGGGACACCACTATTCATGTCTCTCCATTCTGAAAACTGACCATTCATTCTTCCCTTTGTTTCCTGTCTTTTAATCAGTTACCGACCCATGAGAGAACCTTCCCTCTTATCCCTTGGCAGCTTACTTTGTGTAAGAGCCTTTGGTGGGCTCGTCAAAAGTTTTTTGTAAATCTAAGTCACTATATCAACGGGATCACCTTGGTCCACATGCTTGTTGATCCCCCTCAAAGAATTCTAGTAGATTGGTGAAACAATTCATAGTACTAGGAAGTCACACATTTCATAGCTTCTTTAGGATGAGCTCATTGCAAAGACACAGGGCTTCTAGCAATCCCTCGCCCCCCCCCGTCAAACTTCCTGTGTGCGACCCTCCTATCCCCCTCTATTTTAGGCACTCCCATTGCTCTCAATTCTCCTCCACCAGGTTTTCTACATGCCACCCATACCCCGTATTCCCAGAGTCCACCTCTCCCCGATTCTCACCATACGCACAGCCCCATTCCCATCTTTACCCCATTGCTCCCTCCTAGTTATTTGTCTCCTCTTCTCTGGGTAGTCAGTCAGCCGGGCCTCAAACTGTTAACCTGTGTTGGAGGCTGGCCAGAGATGGGATGCACTATTGTTATAATGGAAGGCCCAAAATTTTCGAATTGACCAAATACCATATTCAAGAGTGATCACGTTACAGAGAGACAAATAGAAAAATGCTGATGAGTTTAGTGGAAGGTCATCATGAGCTAGACAAACTTTGGGAAATCAGATTGTCTGAGGTGTCCTTTCCCTTAGTTAATGGGTCAATCATTTTTAACGTTCTACTAAAACGCTGACTTCCCACACTGCATTACAAATGTTTTAGTTGCTTTTTCCCGAACCCTGACATAAAATGTGTTTTTCGTTTGCACTGTTGTTGCAGCTGTGTTGGTCCCAGGATACAAGAAACATGAGGTAGGTGAGCTTGCAAACGTGTCCCTACCACAATTTATTTCTCTATGAAAAACATTATTTTTACTATAATTGAAAATCATGAAAAATATTCTCAGAAATGCTCAGGTTTTTTTCCCCAAAGGAAAGCAAAAAAATTGGGAAAAAATGCGCTTTTTGTCTTTCTTCCACCATAAACAGTTTCTCTACCTTCACTTATTGTTATTAGGAAAATAGACAAAAAACTACTACTAAAAATGACAACAAAAGACTGAAATATGAAAATCTGAACATTTTTACTAAATGTTTGTGAAAATGTTCAAAAATTGGAAAATCAGTTCTTTTTTATAAAATTCTTTTTTATAAAGTTTTTAAAACATTTCAAAAATAAGTATAGCGTATGTTTTCTTTCCTGATAAACTTTATATTTGTAAGAATTGATAGCTGTGTTGTGCAGCTCTGCAAAGTTATTCAGTCAATTCAGAGATCTACTAACCATGTGTAGTTGAGTCCTGTTTTCTGCAAAAAATATAAAAGAATAAATTGTAAATGCTGTTACTCCTGCCAGCCCTACTCAGCGAACACAGATCTGGGAAAGTGGCTGGTGGCTGTTCCTGGCTGGAATATTTTCAGCACAATCGTGAAATGATTTTTTCATCAAAGACTCTTGCAAAATGTCTGAAAGCAGCAGGGGTGCGCAGCAGGATGGGGCTGCAGAGGGGTCCGTGAGGGCAGGGTGTGGTAGAGAGGGGGATGCACAGGAGTCCCTTAAAAGTTGGTTTTGCCTGTAGAACATTTGTTGCTGTTGATGATGACAGAGAAGGTGAGACAGCTTCACTCTCAGGTCCCAGGCTGAGCTCACAGAAGATGTAGGTAGGGATTGAAAGTTTGATTTGTAAACTGAGGCAGTGTCCAAATGGCCTAGGTAAAGTCATTTTTACAAGCACAGTTCAGAAAGTTGTGTGACAGAGCCCAGAGCTGTCCTCAGTGCACACTTAGTGAGATGTCAATGCAGTTTGATGACTCTGAATATTTCCCCTTCAATAGCCATTCACTGGTTTTATTATTGTGTCGGTGCTTTAGTGCCTATGAGCACCAGTCCTGGGCCAGGACCCCAGTACGTAAGGTGCTGTACAAAAACAGAACAAAAACACCACCTCTATTCCACAGTGTACCTCACTGCTTGCCTAGAACCCAGTAGCATGGCTTCCTTTCCTCCTGCTCTAACCCTTTGATCACATTTCTCTCCAGTGCCAGGAATAAAACTCACTGGGGTTCTCTCTGATTCACAGCCCATTCAAATGCCCGTTTCTTCCCCTGCACCCCCAACATCCGCCTGATGTCCATCCAGCCTGGCAGGGAATTGCAGAGCAGGTTGGGTTTGGGTGGCTAAAATAAACACATAACTGAACTGAACCACTCCAGGAATTTCTTAATGATTCCCCTTGTGCAGACTCCTTCAGTCTCCAGAGAAGCAGCTCTCTTGATCCTGCTGAGAAAAGCTGAGGGAGATTTCAAGGGATCTCTGATCCAAGACCTAGAGTTAGTGAGGAGGGCAGGTATTATATAAGAAGATTTCTGGGGCTGTCTCATTATTGGAATCAGGTCCAATTCCCCTGCCTGTCAGCAGAGCAGTGATCGGCTCCGAGATGTGACTTCACCAAGGCTTCCTCACATGGTTGGAGGAGCTGATTCTGAGACCACGTACACGGCAGATTTTGTGAGGTATTGACTCTTGACTCCTACAATGTGCCATGTGTTACTAGGGACAGGCATGATTATTTCAGGGGGAATGCAGGAGATAAAGTGTGATTGGAGATACTAGCCGACACTATGACCATCTGAGGTCTTCCTGTGACTAATGCTGTGTCCCCAGGTTCTTCCACAACAGGGGCTTCGTGAGGCTCAGATCTCCAGGGCAGGATACTGCTGGAAAAAACACCCCAGAAATAACCCAGGGAAGGGCCCAGATTGATGGATAAACCTTTAGTGATTTTCCCAGCATGGGCTTCATTATTTCCTTCTCTTAATATGTCCCAGGTTCTGTAGCTCTGCAGCAGCTGTAGACTGGTGTGGTGAAACGGGACCCACATCAGAACTGAAGGTGGAATTTGGACTCTGGATCTCTTGCGCTCCTTTAAGAATCCCAGCCTCAGAGCCCAGAAAACAATCCAAGTTCACATGAAGGGCTAAATTCAGAAAAGAATGTAGGCACGTCACTGTGACTTTTGGAGTCTAAGTCCAACATTTTGGTGCCACTCGTACTCACAAACCCAGCTTGGCTGCCGCCTGGCCCTGTGGGGCACCTGAACTCACTCAGCACCTAGATTTGTGATGTAAAAGTTCCTATGGTATTTAAGTTTCTGCCTCTGGGAATATGTGCTACTGCCTTTCACAGGGCATCCAGACATCTGAGCCCCTTTGTGACCCACAAAGCAGGGGAAGATAGATGGAGGAATGGCTATTGTCCCACAAGGCCTGGTCCATCAGCTGAGCTCAGAGCTCATCTACTGGACCAGGGCCCATTCAGAATGAAGCCAGAGGAGGTAGTTGGGAAATGTGCCTGGGGAGCAAGGGTTTGAACGGGGTCTTCCACAGCCCAGGTGATGCCCTAAGCACTGGGGTAAACACTATAAGCTGGCAGATGCTGATGCCACCTCCTCTGGCATGTCTTGCCAAAAAAATGGCACAGACTCCTAGCTACAGGGGAGGGGTCCTGGCTATAGGTCCCTGCAGCCAACTCCAAGCTCTGTGAGAAGGGTAGGGTAGAGCACACATCCTTTCCTGTGCCATCTCCCATCACAAACACAGGCAGGGAGCCCCTCAACCCACTGGCTTTGGTGAATCCCATTCTTAGGCACTTACCTCTCCCCGTTGGCTAGGGAGCCTGGCACCGAACTCTGGCTCTGTGAATCCCTGTGATTTTGTAGGTGTCTGAAACCCGATGTCCCATCGTGAATCTAGCCCTTAGGTCCTCAGATGGTTAAAAGTGGCTTATATCACATAGCTTAAGGTGCAGCCTTGGCTAATCTAATGATTCCCTTTGTGTGTGTCTCTTGGTTGTGCTCCATATAGATTTTTATGTGTCTGCTACAGGGCTTTGAACTAAGGGGTCTTTTCCTTTATGGAGACCAGCTTTTAGATGATGAGGTCATTCGTTTAATCTCATGGACGTCCCACTAAAATGGCCTCAATTTAAGCTCTCCACAAGCCTAGTGAACCTAAAAGTTACAGTGGTGGGCAATGTCTTCATCTTCATTGCCTTCATTCAAATAAGTCTGCAAAAATACTGATATGGCACTTGACACCATTGTGTCTGAGTTCCTCACAATCCTTCAAGAATTTAACTTCACCACCCTCCTGAAAAGTAGGAAGACTTTGTCTTGTTCGGGCACCAACATCTAATGATGTTCTATGGGAATTGGGCACCTATCTTGCTCTCACTTGAAAATCCCAGACTGAGAGGGTGTTTGGATTTCCCATGATTTTCCAGAAGCTGGGAATGGTTGACAGGGAATGGATCACTTGATGATTACCTGTTCTGATCATTCCCTCTGGGATACCCAGGGTATCTGGTGCAGAAGACAGGCTACTGCACTAGATGGACCTCTGGTCTGACTCACTATGGCCACTCCTATGTTCTTATGATCACAGAGAATGTTGACGGCAGGACAGAAATGGAACCCATCACTGCACAGTCACTGGCAGTAAATCTTGTCTGATTGTGAAAAGGTAAACGATGGTGTGAGGTTTCTTACTTTTTTTTCAACTTTTCATAATAAAATGCCAGACAAAATGAATTTTCTTTCTTTAACTTTAAATCAAAATTTTCTTCTGTCAAAATAAATATCACTGTCAAAAAAAGAGGTTCATATGGAATCAAAATATTGGATGGGAAAATGGCCTTTGTGATGGAAATTTATGGTTTTCCATGTGAAAAAAATTCAAACTAAAATGAAATGTTTCCTTTTATGTACATTACTTTTTGTGTTGTTTTAGCTATGTTGATCCCAGGATATGAGAGAGGCAAGGTGGGAGAGGTTATATCTTTGATTAGAGCATCTTCTTTGGTGGAAGAGACAAACTCTGTAGAGCTTGAAAACTTGTCTATTTCACCAATAGAGGTTGGTCCAGTTGAAGATATTCCCTCTCCCACCTTGCCTTTCACATTTCACTTGGATTCCTTTCTTAATCATCTTCATACAAATTGTGAGAGAAAGTTATTTCACTATCTCACACTTAAAAAAATTCACATGCAGAATTTTACAGTGGAAAAAGTTGGATAAAGTAAAGCAGTGAAAGACAAGGAAGAAAGAGATTGAAAATCCAAAATCTGAACATTGCATACTAAAATCTGGCAGATCTGCTGAACCATTGTTATTATTTCTGTTCAGTTTCCAGGGTTATTTTGCAGACATGAAATGGATCCGCAGAACCTCACTACCACAGTGACTGAATTTGTTCTCTTGGGGCTCACTCAGAATCATCAGTTGAAATATTTTCTCTTCATATTCTTCCTCATAGTGTACATAACCACCTGGCTGGGAAACTTCACCATCATCATCACAGTGATCACCGACCACCGACTCCACACCCCCATGTACTTCCTGCTGGCCAACCTAGCTTTCATGGATGTCAGTGAATCATCAGTCAGTGCTCCCAACTTGCTGTCCGGTCTCCTCGCCAAGCGTAAAACAATCTCCTTCAATGAGTGCATCCTCCAGATGTTCTTTGTCCATTTGATCGGGGGCGCGATTGTGTTTTTTCTTGTGGTGATGGCGATAGATCGGTACGTGGCCATATATAAACCGCTGAGATACCTCACTATCTTGAACCGGGGTGTGTGCGTGGGGCTGGTAGCACTGTCATGGCTGGGTGGGTTGGCTCACTCTGCTGTTCAGATTGGATTGCTCATCCAGCTACCCTTCTGTGGGCCAAACATTCTGGACAATTTCTACTGTGATGTCCCACAGGTCATCAAACTGGCTTGTGCTGATACCCATGTAGTCGAACTGCAGATGGTCTTCAATGGTGGAGTGCTCCTCATTGTACAATTAATTTGTCTGCTAATTTCCTACACCATCATCTTAGTCAAGATCAGGACACATGTCACAGAAGGGAAGGGCAAGGCTCTGTCCACCTGTGGAGCCCAGATTATCGTGGTCTGTTTACTATTCATACCCAGCATCTTTATCTATGCTCGGCCCTTCAAGGAGTTCACCGTGGACAAAGTGGCCTCCATCTTTTTCACTGTAATCATCCAGATGCTGAACCCAATTGTCTACACACTGAGAAACACTGAGATGAAAAAAGCCATCAGGAGATTGATGAACAGAATCCTGTTCTCAGGGAGGGAACTAAAGGCATCGTTTGTCTTTGAATGATTGTTTTGTTTAGAAACCAGACCTTAGCACATCAGAGGGTAGATGTATTCTCCATGTGAAATGCGTGTCCCATCAAAGAGATCACATACCACATGCACCTGAAAAACTATGTTCAAGAATAAATTAAAGACCAACAGTCACAACCTCCGTTGAAATCTCTGGGGCCAGCGTGTTCAAAGCACCATAGCTCCATGGAGCCAAAGAAGCCCACCTGGTTTAAATCAGTGTAGCTATATTGGAGTCAATGGGTTAGACCCCCAGCAGATGTAAAGCTTCATAAATCCATTGGAGTCAATGTGCCAGGTGCCCGGCTTATGAAAAACAGTTCAACTCACTGAAATGTTTTCCACCTGCTGAAGATTGGGACTGCAGATATTTTGTTTTTCAAACCTATGAATATTTTCAAATACTGAAAACAAAATCCTACATATCAGAGTCTCCTCAGGAGAAGAAACAACTTTCTCAAATATGTTGAAAAAATATGTATCCTCAATATTTCTTAATTGGAATGTGGATTTTACTCTAGAATTGTCCCACAGCTGAATATAGTATTCTCATATTGTATGGCTCAGTCTTTTTGCTCACCCACATTTTCTTGTTGCATTTCTCATATGATTTCTTAGCAATATGAGTTAATTCATTCAACCTTTATGTTTCTGTTCCTAGCATCACAAGTTAAACTTACATTTTTTCTTGGTTACTGTGTCTCAGAAACCTAATGCAAAAGTCTAATTTTAGACTGAACTCCTCAACCTATTTTTTTATGAAAACAAAATTAAGGCATCTTTTTTATTGAAATTTGAACATAAAGTGAAAAATTTTATCACACCTTTTCCAGAACTTTGGAGAGAGAAAAATAAAAATTATAAAATTAAAATAGAATGAAGTTACTCTTTGGGCTTTCCTTTTCTTCCCCGTTTTCTCCTCCTCTCTTTCATTTTTACTTAGAAAAAAGGGTGAAAGTACAACAGGAGAAATATGGGCCAGAAGTAGTTAAAAAAACAACCTGAAGTGCTTTTGAAAGACCATATTTATCTGCCTTGGAGATGGAAACCAGGAGCTAAGCACCGAAACAGAAAAATAGATAGACAGCCTCGGCGAAAAGCGTAGTTGGTGTGAAGTCCACAAGGTCAAAACATTTAGATTCTGTTGCGAAATACGGTGGGTAATTCTAAAGGGGAATATGATTTTCTGAAATAGGCCATCCCACAACCTTACAGGTTTGAATTCTATTTTACTCTATACCTATTCGAAGTTTTACATATGGATCTATTTTATTGAATTGTAAATTAGTTGAGGTAGGTGTCAAAGTTAGACTCAGGACTCACAGTTTGTCAGACCACTCTGTTTTATTAGCACAGCGCTCTGCTAATAACACCCAGATAATGTGAGCACCATGCAAGACACAAAGTATCTTATTTATACAGATAAAAGGGGGGGAGCACTTAGCAAGATAACAAAGGAAGCAGAATCTGATAAGTTTACCTGGGCTAGGCATGCATATTTTATTTCCTTACTAACTATTACCGAACTTCTGTTAATGTTTCGCCATTAGCACCCTTGTTTATGCCTAATGTTTCTTTTCCTGGCACCTGTATTGCAACATTTCTTATTTCTGCTTAAAGGTACATACAACATTTCTTTAATCCATTCTTATTTTTACAATATAATTCATTCTACTTTCACTTAGGTCTATTCTATTCTATTCTATTCTATTCGTACAGTTGTGTCTATTCTATTGTATTTCGAACGAGTACAGGATGATCTATTGTAACCTATTCCATTCTATTCTAAACTACTACAGGTGGGTCTATTCTATTCTGTTCAAAGCATGCATAAGGAACTCATCACAACTGATACTGAATACCCAGTGAAATGAAGAAAAAGAATATTCTAACTGAGATATTTAGACCAGGTCCCTCACTGACACAATAATTTGATCATGTTCCTGTTGAGCTAAAATACTGAAATTTGGAGACATTAATTGAGTCCAAAATGGAATCAAATTTGAAGTTCACTTTTCAGTCAGAGGTCATCAAAGTTCATCAGCATTTTCATATTCCCCTTGTTCCTCTCCACTGTACCCAACTCACTTCCTGGACCTGGCATAATCCCAAGATGCCTTTACTACTTCTCCCCACCTCTAACCCTTTGGTCAGGCTTCTCTCTCAGACACATGAAGAGGACCCAGAGGATCTGTACGGCTGTCCTGGCAGAGGTCAGCAAGCTGGGTCACTAGATTTCCCATGCTCATGCTCATCACTGGGCCTGTTCCTGTGTTACCTTGTTCCTACAGCCCCTGCCTTGCAACCAGCCTTGCATTTCTCCTGCTCCTGCCTTGAGCTCCTCCTTGCCTGTTACCCTGCTTGCTCCAGTTCCTGCCCTATGGTTTCACCCCTGGCTTTGGTTCTGGACTATAGATACCCGCTCTGACCACTAGGCTAGACCGCCCTCATCTATTTCGGCTGTCATGAAGAAACTTGAGATTTTCTTCATTGAGATGCTAGACAAATACCCCTGTCATCTCGTTTCCCAAATATCCTCCTTGTGACAACCCGATAAGTCCTGGAGCACTGGGGAAGTTCTCAAAGACTGGAAAAAAGCTAAGGATGTGCCAATTTTTAAAAAGGGTCATTGGGATGACCTGGGAAATTGTAGTCCTATTAGCCTGCAATCAAGGAAGGGGGGGGCAGCTCCCTTTTATGGACACCCAACCAGCCAGTAGCTATAAAATCCCTCTTAGTAGCTGTTTGCTCTACCTGTAAAGGGTTAAAAGTCTCACTGCGATGCATAGGTAAAAGGACGTGAGTGGGCACCCAGCCAAAAGAGCCAATGGGAAGGCTAGAACTTTTTAAAATTGAAACAAAGACTCCCCTTTTGTCTGTCTGTTGTTGTTTTCTGGGGGAGAAGCAGACGGCAGAGCTATGTTGTAAGAATCTTGGGCCAGGTATGAAAAAATCATCAGTATAATACCTGGAAACTACTCATTTGAAAGTAGATCAAGAAATGTCTAGGAAGATGTGATTAGGTTTGTCTATTTTTATTCCTTTATGGCTTGTGTACTCCTCTGTGCTAACCCCCTTTGTTTTGATTTTGCTTGTAACCTTTAAGCTGGACCTCAGGAAAGCTATTTTTGATGCTTAATCCTTGTAAAAGCAGCAAAGAGTCCTGTGGCACCTTATTGACCAACAGACGTATTGGAGCATGAGATTTTGTGGGTGAATACCCACTTCATCGGATGCATGTAGTGGAACTTTCCAGAGGCAGATATAAATATGCAGGCAAGAATTAGGCTAGAGATAATGAGGTTAGTTCAATCAGGGAGGATGAGGCCCTCTTCTAGCAGCTGAGGTGCGAACACCAAGAACACATAATAGCAGATTTAAAGGTGGCCATCCTGCAGCAAAAAAACTTCAGGACCAGACTTCAAAGAGAAACTGCCGAGCTTCAGTTCATCTGCAAATTTGACACCATCAGCTCAGGATTAAACAAAGACTGTGAATGGCTTGCTAACTACAGAACCAATTTTCCTGCGTTGGTGTTCACACCTCAACTGATAGAAGAGGGCCTCATCCTCCCTAATTGAACTAATCTGGTTATCTCCAGCCTGATTCTTGGGTAGACAAATCATGTTTTCAGCAATAAATAAATTGGAAATACTGTTCTTCTACCAGCCCTGCTCAGTGAACACAGATCTGAGAAAGTGGCTGACGGCTCTTCTTGGCTGGAATAGAGTCAACATAATTGTGAACTAATTTTTCATCAATGACCCCTTTGCAACATGACTGAAAGCAGCAGTAGTGCACAGGGGTCCATGAGGGCAGGGTGTGATAGAGAAGGGGCTGCACGGGAGTCACTTAAAACTTGGTTTTGCTTGTAGAACGTTTGTTGCTGTTGATGGTGACAGAGAAGTTGCGACAGCTTCACGCTCAGGTCCCAGGCTGAGCTCACAGAAGATGTAGGTAGGGAATGAAAGTTTGATCTGTAAATTGAGGCAGTGTCCAAATGGCCTAGATAATGTCATTTTTACAAGCACAGTTCAGAGTGCTGTACGGCAGAGCGCAGACGTGGTCCTCAGCGCACACAGGTGGGATGTCAAAGGAGTCAGATGGATCTGAATGTTTGCCCTCAACAGCCATTCATGGGTTTTATTATTGCTGTGTCTGTGCTTTAGTGCCTAGGACACCAGTCCTGGGCCAGGACCCCAGTGTGCAAGGTGCAGTACAAACACAGAACAAAACCACCACCTCTGCCCCAAGGAGTTTATCTCCATGCCTGTCATAGGTTTCACCCCCACTCTGGACTTTAGAGTACAGATATGAGGACCTGAATGTGAATCCCTAAACTGAATTACCAGCTCAGATCTGGTTTTGCTGCCACCACTCCCAAGTACTAACTCCCTTCCCTGGGTAGGCTTGAGAGACTTCTTCACCAAGTCCCTGGTGAACACCGGTCCAACCCCTTGGATCTTAACACAAGGAGAATTTAACCATCCCCCCTCTTTTCCCCTACCAATTCCTGGTGAGTCCAGATCCAGTCTCCTTGGATTTTAACACAAGGAAAAATCAATCAGGTTCTTAAAAATAAGACGTTTTTTTAAAGAAAAGAAAGGTAAAAATAAAAAAACCCTCTGGGAGAGATTAGCATACCAGCTACTCTCACAGACAACAGATTCAAAACACAAAGGATGTTCCCCTGGGCAAACTTAGTACACAAAAATATTACCAATTTGATTATTCCTCTAATTGCACAAAGTCACAAAAAGAAAATAAACATAAACCTATTTATTCTTTTCTAAAACTTACTACTCTGATAAGAGGCTGGTTCCTTGATCTTTTCCACTCCGGCTGAAACTGAAATGTTTATCTAGAGTAGATTAAAGTTGATGATCAGGTTGAAGCTTTAACTGAGGAAGAAAAGGGTAGAATTTTTGTGAGTGATGGATTGTTGCCTAGTAAAGCTTGGGAAAGTAAGCCTGACCCAGATAAAAGTGATGTGCTTAAAATAGCTTGGTGTAATAAGACACTATTTGTGGAAAACAGAGATTTAGCGAGGGGAAGGCAAAGAAAGTTTAGATGAGCAGAGGCAGCCTTCTCTACTGATGGCTTTGTCTAATCAGCAGTTTGGAAGGGAAGGTTAGGAGAACGTGAGTATCCCTACACCTTACCTGTTACCAATGTGGAGAACTGTGACAGTGAAGGAAATGTAAAAGCAGCAGAGAATCCTGTGGCACCTTATAGACTAACAGACGTTTTGGAGCATGAGCTTTCGTGGGTGAATACCCACTTCGTCAGACGCAGGTAGTGGAAATGTCCAGGGACAGGTATATATATGCAAGCAAGCTAGAGATAACGAGGTTAGTTCAATCAGGGAGGATGGGGCCCTGTTCTAGCAGTAGAGGTGTGAAAACCAAGGGAGGAGAAACTGGTTTTGTAGTTGGCAAGCCATTCACAGTCTTTGTTTAGTCCAGAGCTGATGGTGTCAAATTTACAGATGAACTGAAGCTCAGCAGTTTCTCTTTGAAGTCTGGTCCTGAAGTCTTTTTGCTGCAGGATGGCCATCTTAAGGTCTGCTATAGCGTGGCCAGGGAGGTTGAAGTGTTCTCCTACAGGTTTTTGTATATTGCCATTCCTTCTATCCGATTTGTGTCCGTTTATCCTCTTCCGTAGTGACTGTCCAGTTTGGCCGATGTACATAGCAGAGGGGCGTTGCTGGCATATGATGGCGTATATTACATTGGTGGACGTGCAGGTGAATGAACCGGTGATGGTGTGGCTGATCTGGTTAGGTCCTGTGATGGTGTCGCCGGTGTAGATATGTGGGCAGAGTTGGCATCGAGGTTTGTTGCATGGATTGGTTCCTGAGGTAGAGTTACTATGGTGCGGTGTGCAGTTGCTGGTGAGAACACGTTTCAGGTTGGCAGGTTGTCTGTGGGCAAGGACTGGCCTGCCACCCAAGACCCGTGAAAGTGTGGGATCATTGTCCAGGATGGGTTGTAGATCCCTGATGATGCGTTGGAGGGGTTTTAGCTGGGGGCTGTATGTGATGGCCAGTGGAGACCTGTTGGTTTCTTTCTTGGGTTTGTCTTGCAGTAGGAAGCTTCTGGGTACACGTCTGGCTCTGTTGATCTGTTTCCTAATTTCCTCGTGCGGGTATTGTAGTTTTGAGAATGCTTGGTGGAGATTTTGTAGGTGTTGGTCTCTGTCTGAGGGGTTAGAGCAGATGCGGTTGTACCTCAGTGCTTGGCTGTAGACAATGGATCGTGTGATGTGCCCAGGATGGAAGCTGGAGGCATGAAGGTAGGCATAGTGGTCGATAGGTAGTGAAGGAAATGTTCCTGTGTCTGTTAGGGGTAATGACTTGCCCATGAAGGGAGCTAACCCAATCTCCCAGCCATTGTCTGTGACTAGCCATGTGTGCTGGGACACAGGAAAGGCTATCCCAAGCTGTTTGTCTGGTAAAGGGGAATGTTTCTCCAGCTCTTTCTGGTCTGTAAAACACACAGAAGAAGCCTGTCAGCCTATGAGGGTTGAAAATGTATCAGTTGAGCAAGAGTTGATTCTGGATACAACTAAAGCCAGGAAGGAAGTGGTCCTAAATTTGTGTCTGCTGGGGATGATGACATTGTAATTAGGTGGCATCCAGTTAATGTCATAAATAGGTCCCAGAGACCAAGCTATTCTGGTGTTTCTATTTTGCCTGTTGCTAGTGTGTTTCTGGGTAAAGATGCAACAACCTCGTCTGATCAGGGTGGTATCATACCAAGGAAAGCATGAAGGTGAATTGATTGTTACCCACTGACAGTGTGGAAACTTATAACAGGGAAGAGAATTCTTCTCATCGTTTGATTATAAAGTCTAGTAGTTTAGCTGAAAGGGGGTTGTGTGAAAATCCTCCTGATGGGTCAGAGGCGATTCTGGATGTATGTGAAACTCAGAAGGAGTTTGGTGATTTTTCTGTTGTGCCAAAATCAGTTCTGGACATAAATAAATCTCCGAAAGAATCTGTTGCAATGCAGGACATTGCAGAAGAAAAGGAATTTCTTGGTGAGGTCTTGAAAGTCTGTGAGAAGGAATTGTTTCCATTGACTCTTAATGGGCCATTGTTGATAGTAAACAGTCTCTCTTCTTAGGAAAGGTGTTGGTGCCTAATGGGCAAAGTCTTTCAAATGTGTATGAATCTGCTGGCCTTGCTTTAGAATGGGGATCGGCAACCTGTGGCACGTGGCTCACCAGGGTAAGCACCATGCCAGGCTTGGTCAGTTTGTTTACCTGCCATGTTGGCAGTTTAGGCCGATTGTGGCTCCCGCTGGCTGTGATTCGCCGCTCCAGGCCAATGGGGGCTGCAGGAAGTGACATGGGCCGAGGGATGTGCTGGCTGCTGCTTCCTACCACCCCCATTGGCCTGGAGCAGTGAACCGCAATGAATTGGATGTTAATATTAATGCGAATGTTAACTGTTGTGACTAATGTGTTGCTAATACCAAGAACTGTAAAAATTAACAACGTGCCTAATCTTTTGAGAAAAACCCTTGAACATGTTAAGAGTGATACATAAGAGCACACTTCATGTTAAAAGATGTCATGATACTAATAGTTCACAGTTAGTGCCTGTAACTCATCTGAAAATTGTACACAGAAGAAAAGACATTGCAGATCTAATGTATGGTATGAGAAGGGAAACTGAGGCACACTACCATATTGGTTTCATGGCTAAATGCCAAGATTCCTACACCATAAAGAACCTTAATATCTACATGGACTAGTTCTTAGCTGGGTTCCAAACATTTGCCTGAGATCTCTCACTCTTTAACCTAAGGAAGCCAGCAACTTTGGGCCTCTGGGAGAGATTGTGACCAAGGTAAGGGTCAGTCACCATCTTTCTGGAAGACTGTGGGTGAGAGAGACTATCTCAATCAAAGCCTTGAATCAAAACTTTCTAGATTTAGATTTAGACTTTTAGCTCTGTTTTCACTTTTGTTTGCTGGCAAACATTTCTTACTTGGTCTCTCATATTTGAATTCACTAAAAATCTTGTCTTTTTTGTTAATAAATTGGTTTTATTTGAAATCTAAACCAATCCAATGCTGTGTTTCAGCTGAACTGTTTGGTAACTAAAGCTTAACTAGCAAACCGTTGAATATTGACTCTGTACAGGAGCAATGAACCTTTAATAGCTGCTGGACAGTGCAGAACATGGATTTGGGGGAAATTTGGGAGTGAGAGTGTGCTGGGGTCAACCTGCAAGTAGCAACCCAGGCTGGTGGAAGCCACAATGTGTCTGGTGCATTACTGACAGGCTGCTGGGGTCAGAGATACAGGGCCAGTGCTGCACCTCTACACAGACACTCAGGATGCAGCTCGCATGCTGCTAGGCTGGTTGTGAGTGTCCTAGGTTGGGACCTACCTCAGCAAAGCATTGTGAGGCACACAGGGTTAAGGAGCAGGCTGTGACTCAAACACTCCCTGGTCTGGATTGCACCCCAGAATGTGACAGACACACACCCCCAATGAGAAACCTGGACTGTTAGAACCCCTGGACTCCCAGAGAATCCACATTCTTCCCAACCCTGAACCTCTGGGGCACATGAGGAATCTGTGGCTTGCACGAGGTGGGCACCATCAGGGCTTCAGGCTGATAAATGGAGACAGCTGTTAACGGGGGACATTCTGAGAGTGTAGGTTGCTACGGTTCATGCCCAACCACCTGAAACTGGGGATAACCACTGGGGGAGGGCAGGCGTTTTGCTGCAGCAGGACTCTCACCACTGGGGTTGAGGACACAGTCTGGAATTTGGTAAACTAAGAAAGTGTCCAAGCACGTGTATCAGTTAACACAGAGTTAGTACTAAGATTACATCATAACTATTATCATCATGTTTTCCTCTTTTTGGGGCCCCTGGAGCAGGGTCCTTCACTTACTCCGGGGGCCCCAGAAAACTCTCGTGGGGCCAAGGCCCCTAGAGCTTTTTCCGCTCCTGGTGTTTGGCGGCAATTCAGTGGTGGGGGGTCCATCTGCTCCAGGACCCGCTGCCCTGAACACTCGCAGTGGGGGTTCTTCTGCCCTGGGATTCATCGCCAAAGTGCCGGGTCTTCGGCAGTAATTCGGCATTGGGAAGACACAGTTCTTTAAGCATATTTCAAAATACAAATATATTTTTGTAAATTTTCAAAAAAAAATTGTGATTCCTGGTTTTCTTTCTCATCAGTTTCTATGTCTTCAAAGGTTAATTACCAAAGAGGTGGTTCTGCACTGAAAAATATTTAGGTAAAAATGGGCCTTTCTTCCTGAACAGAGCTACAGTAAATGGGTATCAGACTTGGATTTTCTGGTCCCAAAAATGAGTTAAAACTGTCTGAACTCCTGTAAGACCTTCTGACCAACACTGCACTGAGAGAACAGCTGCATGCTATTTCTGGTAGTAATACTTTGAAAAGCACTGGTATTCAGCTGAGGTGCCTAGGGGCAGAGAGAAAAGGGGTCGGGGATGCAGAGGCATTACTGAGGGCAGGGCTCAAGAGGATGGGATGATCAGGAGTTACTGAGGTCAGGGTGTGAAAGGAAGGAGAATGGGCAGGGCTCACTGAATTCTCTACATGTAACAAATCTGAGGACTCTGCCCAGCAGGCCAGCTACAGTCCAGAGCAGCTTGCAGCACCTTTGCAGGGAATCGCTAAGGGTAAGGATTGAAGAGCCAGCTGTCATCCTGCCATGAGTTCCAGCACTCCGTTTGTGGGGGAGCTTGTGACTGAAGTTACATTAACTAAAGGGTGAATTCACAGCTGTCATTCTCAGCGATCTCTGTGATTCCACCACTCATCAGGACCTCTCTGTTTCATGGCACAAGGCAGGAAAAGGGAAATGGGGTAGACAGCTACAACTCAGGAACCCAGTGGTGCAATGACCCCAGATTTGGATCACTAATGTTGCCCTATCCCACGATGAGACACCAAATTTGAAAACAATCCGAGTGATCGTTTGGATTTTAGAGCACTTACAAGAGTTAAGTTTTAAAGCACGTAACATGGCTGGAATGGAAAGCCAGGGCCCTTCCTCTGTGCTGGTGCATACGGACTGTTCACAGGGTACCTTTCCTTAAAAACAGTGAGGGACCTGAAGCTTGAGGGAATAAACTGGGAAGATTGACCCGTATCACAGTAACAGTCTGAGCCCCAGCACTGTGCACAAAAACAGCCCTAGAAACTTTTTATCTCTGCAACCCCTTTAGCTTAAATAACTTTTTTAAAAATTGCTTTTTTCCCCAGGACTTTTATCTGTGCAACTCCTAGCTCAAACGACCCTAAATCTGGGTCACTAACTCTACCTAGAACCCAACTGAAGACCACCAAATGTCAAAGCATGAAGTGAAAAGAAAGCATGTCAATGGTAGTGTTCTTAGAATGGTCCAATCTTAACCTGTAGGCATGAGACAACTGTGACTATGCTGGAGCTGCTACGCCACCATATTAAGCAGTTTATTTCTCAGCCGGGTACACATCTCGCAGATTTCTGCCTATTAACCATCAACTCGGAATATAAAACAGGACTTGAGTGTTAAATAATGAGAACTTGGGTGGAGGAATAAACATCAAACGAGGTTTCGCAGTTCAGATGTTCAGCTCATGTAAACGGGCCTGGCTTCACAGCAGTTTGCCAATTGCCACCATCTGGGGATCTGGGCGTTTATGTTTGTTAAGCCTCTCTGCCAGTTCTGCAACCAGTATGAATGAAACATTTCAAAATGTCATGCAGCATTGCTCCTGCAGCCTAATGCGCCTTCAGGGTTGGCTGAGGTAAGAAAATAATGCAATTGCTCAGAAAGCAAACAAGAAAGAGAAGTTGGATCATTCATCCCAATACAAACTGAAGGTCAGATAGAGAAAATCTTAACAACACTGAATTAATTCCTCCCAAGCTCTGCCCTGGTGGGAATGACTCACGGCATAACCTTTAAAAGTTACATTCTTGTAATTAATCCCATGGGAAAAAGAACTAAAAATGCACAAACAGAGTGACTCATCTTTGGTTTAAACTCACAGGCAAAGAATATGGATTTAAAACTGTGCAATGGGCCAGCTTCCCAGCTGGAGTAAATCAGCCATTGCTCCATCAGAATCAAAGGGCCAGATCCCCAGCTGGTGAAAATAGCTGTAGGTACAAAGAAGATTGTGGAACTTTGTCAATACACACCAGCTGAGGATTTGGTCCTTAGTTGTTGATATGTGCTTACGGGTTCCTCCTAAAACCCTAATTCAACCAGCCAGGGCAGGCTGAGCTGTGGGTTCCTCTGCTGGCTGCATCCCAAGAGCTGTTGATGCAATGCAAGGGAACAACATCTCTGCTCTGGCAGTGGTAAGGATGTGGTGTTAATGAAGGAACAGGCTATTCCAGAATAGCTGTGTTTCTGGTGCCACTGGGCTCTGAGCTATTCCAGGTCACATGATGCTACAGTAAATATATTTTTTAATTATGTCAACCCCTCGGAACACCCTTTGCGCCTCAGCCCTGCCTTGTTTTTTGCCAAGGGTCCTTCCAGGGATTCTACCACTGTGTGAGATCCAGGGCAGGTGCTGTTCCCCTCTTGGGGATTGGGCTCAGCTAGGGCAGGTTGTCAGGGTGGTTTGCTCCAGAGGTGAGAGCAGAGCTGGTTTCACAGCCCTGGAGACCATATTCACATATTTAGTCCCACAGGAGGGACATCCAGTGCTGTGACCATCTCTGGAGCCTGCACAAGCTCCAATCAGCTCTAGAGATAGGAGGGGCTTTCAGTCCCTCATCCTATTTAGTCCATCACCTCTCAGCCAGAAGGGCAGCAGGGAGCATCCATTTGTGGAGTGGATCCTTGTCTGCTGGGAACTGCAGAGAGACCCACAACTCCAGTGGAAGAACATAGAAAAGGCTGTGGGCTAATACAGTGATGGGGGCATGAGAGACAGACAGCTCAATAATGACAAACTAATCAGAACCCTGGAGGATCAAATGCTTCGCTAGCTGTGAGAAATTCCACACAAATCTGCATCGTAAGTTTGCTTTTTCAACTAAATATGTTGATGTGTTAATATACAGGGCAGATTTAAGAACATAAATGTGCATGACAGTCGGAACTCTTGAAGACTTTTACTATCAATTTAATCTGGCACCAGCCAGACTTATTTATTTGTAAATTTTGCAGCAGCAAAAATAGACTTTTCATCGAAAATGGAAAACCCAAACATTTTTTGTCATTCTGGGAAGTGAGAACAAGGCAATTTTAGGTAAGAGCTGTTGAAAACCGAAAAGCTTTAGCCTCTGATATCCTTGAAAAACAAAATACCTATGGAGGACAGCAGAGGTTTTCCGTGAAGATGTGTTCAATTGAAAACTCAATTTTCCTTTGAAATAATTAAAGTGGAACAAGTCTGATTGCCCTTAAATGGAAACTTAGATTTGTGCTAGGAAGCGGAAAATTAATATTTTCAATTCATATTAAAATTTCACCCCCAAGTTCCTCTGCCCCATCCCCTATTATTTCTGTTACAAAGGGCTAGTTGCAGGTTGGTTAATCTGAGTGAGGAGCGAAGCTGACAGCCAGAATATATTTTGAACATACTAACGCCTTGAATCGAAAACACAGAGTCAAAGCTCCCAGCCAAAACCTGTCCATCTTGGCTATGCCCTAGGACATACCCACTGTATTCTCTGTCCCACACTGCAGCCAGCTGAGCGGCAATGCTGCCAAGCCGTGCTCAGAACATACACACAGTACGATACTGGCCATCCACCCCACAGCTCCCACTCCGAGAAGACAAACCAGAGAAAGGGGTGTGGGGAATCAGTGGTACAGGGAGGGGAAGTGACTTGCCCAAGATCACACAGCAGGTCAGTGGCAGAAACCAGAAGAGAACCCAAGTCTCCTGCATGTACAGACATAACGTCGCAGAGGGAAAGGATACAACACAGCAGGAATGGAGGGCTGCTACTAGTCCGTCATCACCCAGAGATGGAAATGCAGTGGGATTTGGCGCCTTGAATAATAAGAACATAAGAATAGCGGCACCGGCTCAGACCAATGGTCCATCCAGCCCAGTATCCTGTCCATGACAGTGGCTGGTGCCTGAAGCTTCAGAGGGAATGAAGAGAACAGGGCAATTATCAAATGGTCCATTCCCTGTCACCCCTTCCAAGCTTCCAGCAAACAGAGGTTTAGGGACACCCAAAGCACGGGGTTGCACCCTGACCATCTTGGCTATTAGCCATTGATTGACCTGTCCTTCATGGACTTGTCTAGTTCCTTTTCTAACCCAGTTATATTTTCAGCCCTCACAAAATCCCCTGGCAATGAGTTCAACAAGTTGATTGTGTGGTATCTGAAGAAATTCTTCCTTTTGTTTGTTTTAAACCTACTGCCTAGTTATTTCATTGGGCAATGCCTGGTCCTTCTGTTCTGTGAAGGGGTGAATACCACTTTCCTATTCACCCTTTCCACAACATGCATGATTTTATAGACATTTATCATATTCCTCCTTAGTCAGCTCTTTTCTAAGCTAAACAATACCAGTCTCTTCATATCTCCTCATATGGTAAGCTTTTCCATGCCCCTAATCCTTTTTGTTGCTTTTCTCTACATCTTTTCGAATTTGAAAGTATCTTTTTTTTTAGATGAGGCAACCGCAACTACACACAGTACTCAAGGTCTGGATGTATCATGGATTTATCTGCTGGCGTTATATTTTCAGCTTTATTATCTATCCCTTTCCTAACAGTTCCTAACATCTTGTTTGCTTTTTTTCACTGCTACTGAACATGGAGCTGATGTTTTCCGACAACGAACCACAATGACTCCAACATCTTTCTTGAGTTGTAATGGCTAAGTTAGACCTCATCATTTTGTATGGAAAGTTAGGATTATGTTTTCCAATGTACATTACTATGCGTTTATCAGTACTGAATTCCATCTGCCACTGGATTGCCCAGTCACCTAGTTTTGTGAGATCCCTTTGTAGCTTTTCATAGTGTGATTTGGAAGTAACAATCCTGAGTAATTTTGTATTGTCTGCAAATTTTGCCACCTCACTGTTCTCTCCATTTATGAATATGTTGAACAGCACAGGTCTCAGGCAAGATGCTTGGGGATCCCAAGTATTTACCTCTCTCCATTGTGAAAACTGAATATTTATTCCTACCCTTTGTTCCCGATCTTTTAGCAAGTTACTAATTCATGAGAGGATCTTCCCTCTTATCCTATGACTGCTGACTTTGTTGAAGAGCTGTTAGTGAGGAACTTTGTCGAAAGCTTTCTGGAAGTCCAAGTGCCCTACATCACCTGGATCACGTTACAGTAGCTACCCTGCAGTCATCTGGTCCAGAGGCTGATTTAAGTGTTGGTTTATTTACCACATTTAGTAGTTTTTGCGATTTCATATTTCAGTTCCTTCAGAACTCTTGGGTGACTACAATCTGCACCCGGAGACTGTTTAATTTATCAATTTGTTGCCAAACCTCCACTACTGACACCTCAATCTGGGACAGTTGCTCAGAATTGTCACCTAAAAAGAATGGCTTGTGTGTGCGAATCTCCCTCACATCCTCTGCAGCGAAGACTGTTGTGAAGAATTCAATTAGCTTCTCTGCAATGGCCTTGTCTTCCCTGATTGCTCCTGTTGCACCTTGACCATCCAGTGACTGCACTCATGTTTGGCAAAGCCTGCTGTCGAAATACTTAAGCAAAATTGCTTAGCTCTTCTGTCTTTTGTTGGTCGCTTTTCGTGTTCTTTTCTGGCCTGCCTAATTACACTTTTACACTTCTCTTGCCACAAATCAATGTGTAAATCGGTAGTTGGCTATTTACATAGTCTTGGGGTGGAATCATTACAGACAAGCTGCCACATAGGAGGCTGGGTGAGTTAATGTTGAACTGTGCTGGAAAGTAGGAATCACTATTTCAGAAATGCTATGACTATTAGCCATGTTGGTGTTTACATTTCATGCCCAAATTTTGAGTCTTCTGTTTCTCACAATCGGGTACCATATTGGCTAGAAATGTTGGATTTAATTGTACTTTGTCCCAGTCTTAATACTTCATTGGCCAGATCCTCAGATGGCGTAAACTGACCCACTGCCCTTAGCTTTAAAGGCGATAATCCAGTATTCACCGATGTGATAATGCATCTCACTAGTGCTCTGACTCTCAGGGTGTCATAGCTTCCTACTCAGATTTGAACCTTAGCGTTCATAACCTGAGAAGCTAGCATGAACCCTTTAAGCTTAATTACCAGCTTAGATCTGATAGGCTGCCACCAACCAGGAATCAGTGCTTGGTACATGTGGGTCCCCCAAAACTTCCCTGTGGGACCCCAAGACTCAGATGCCCTGAGTCTCCTAACAAAGGGAAATAAACCATTCCCCCCACCTCTCTCCCACCCAGAATTTCCTCTCTGGGCTAACCTGAGAGTTACTGATGCAACCTCTTTACATCACAATACCAAGAAGCATGTCTCCTCTCTTCCACAAAGAGACAAACCCAAAGACAAGGAAACAGAAAAGATTCTATCTCTCTTCCCCCTTAGCTTCTTCCCGCCCTGGGACACTAGGAGAGTTAAACACTGAGAGTAGTTCTTCCCCTCCCCCCGTCTTTCCTTTCTCCCACCAATTTCCTGGTGGGTCAACTAGAAAAAAAAATCAACAGGTCTTAGAAACATTAACCCTTAGCTATCTGTTTATGACACAGGGGTAAGGAGCACTCTCAACTTCTAGTCAATGGAAGTGAGAAGAGCTGTGCACCCTTGACATTCCCATCCTGAGATATTACGGAGAGATAATTAGGTCATTTTCTCTGTCCTCTAATCTTGCCCATTGCCCTTGTCTTTCCATCCACAGGCAGGACACAGTGTATGGAGAGGGAAATGTCCAACCGAACCACCGTGACTGAGTTCCTTCTCCTGGCATTCTCTGACGTTCGGGAGCTGCAGATTTTGCACTTTGTGGTGTTTCTGGTGATTTATCTGACAGCCTTGATGGGGAATCTTCTCATCATCATAGTTGTTGTCTTTGACCACCACCTTCACACCCCCATGTACTTCTTCCTGATGAATTTGTCCATTCTAGACATCGGCTCCATTTCTGTCCCAGTCCCCAAATCCATGGCCAATTCCCTCATGAACACCAGGTCAATTTCTTATTCTGGATGTGTCACACAAGTTTTTTTCTTTATGTTCTTTGCTGTAACTGAGTACTCCTTACTCACCATCATGGCATACGACCGATACATTGCCATCTGCCAGCCATTGCATTATGAGAGAGTGATGAACAGGAGAGCTTGTGTCCAAATGGCAGCCAGTGCTTGGACGAGTGTTTTTGTCTACACTGCACTGCACACCGGGAACACCTTTGCACTATCCTTCTGTGGAGGCAACATGGTGGATCAGTTTTTCTGCGAAATCCCCCAGCTCCTCAAGCTCGCCTGCTCTGACTCATACCTCCGTGAAACTGGGGTTATTGTCTTTAGTATATGCTTAGCCTTCAGCTGCTTTGTCTTTATAGTTGTGTCATATGTTCAGATCTTCACTGCAGTGCTGAGAATCCCCTCTGAGCAGGGCCGGCATAAAGCTCTATCCACATGCCTCCCTCACCTCACTGTGGTCTCCTTGTTCTTTTTCACTGTAGCCTTTGCCTACCTGAAGCCCTCCTCCAGTTCAACATCAGGTTTGGATCTCATGGTGGCTGTTCTCTATTCTGTGATGCCTCCAATGATGAATCCGATCATCTACAGCATGAGGAACAAGGAGATCAAAGCTGCCCTGAGGAAACTGATGGCAGGGAGGTTATTCACCAAAAATGAACTGTCCATCTTTCATCTTTGATTGGGATATCTTCCTGTGTTTCTTTTTAAATATAATCAAATGAAGGCATTATTGTCTCCTTGAAAACATGTTTTGAAATCTGCTTATGCAGAAAGGGGCATTTACACTGGTTAAAAATGCAGACTCATGTCAATGGACTTCTTATATATTTACAACTGTATGTATATAAGACCAGAATCTATCTATCTATCTATCTATCTATCTATCTATCTATCTATCTATCTATCTATCTATCTATCTATCTATCTATCTATCCTGTACTGCCACCCACCATCACACCATCTCAGCACCTTCCACCTAAAATGAATAGCCATGATCAAGTTTCTAATGAACTCGATGAGCTCTCTGACCCTTTTTCCTTTTGTGGGTATATATGCTGCATTGGATACCATGACTTTGGTGAATTGTTTGCTTGTGTGACAGAGTGTGGTATGATGGTGTCATGTTGTGAACTTTGTTGTATATGTGGAAGTATTGTCAGGGTGACAGGACAAGTCTGACCTGGCTCAATGGCAGCCTATCATGCTGTATTCCAGTCAGATGCCCTGCCTGGGAGAGGTCTTTGACACTTCACTGAAGGACCATCATTTAGAGCCTATCAAGACTAGAGTCTGCGGCCATAGATCTTTTTTGTGTCTCTGCTACTTGCCAGCCCCAAGAGAATATGATTTTTCTATACAGGGGGTCCACACTCATGGAAGTTGGAGATGGAACTTCACAGTTTGAACCCATGGCCAAGAGACTGGGGCCCACTTAACAATGCGATGCCCCTGTTGGGGTCGCATCGGTCCATCCGTGGCCACGTGTAGTAAAGACTTTCAGGAACAAGATGGCAGAAGAGACTCTGCCCAGCTTGAAACATGGGTGAACCCTGAACTCACAGATCAGGCTGGGGAAGGTGGTGTCCCCGAACTGTCTTGTTTTACAGATCTGTGTTTGTCGAGGGCTTACGGCATAAAGTTTCCCTTTGATACCCCCGTGTTCCTTGCCTTCCTGCCATGTTCTTCTTAAAGAGATTCAGCTAGAAGCCAAAAGGGACCACAGGCTAGATGAAGCTCTAGTGGAGTGTGTGAGTGACTAGGGGCTTGGGAGAACTCAGACACTGGTTTTGAGCTCAAAGGCAGCTGGACAATGGCCTCCCACAGTCAATGGAAGGGGATCAGAGTGTTCCCTAGATCCCCAGAGCGAGAAACACTGATGAGATTCTACCCAGGTGCATTTGCCTTGGAAGGACGTGGTTCCCACTGACTGGGCCCTCTTGCAAGAGACAGGTGATTGTATAGCTGGATAAAGGGCCACGTTCCAACACCCCGCTTAGCTGCCTTTTATTTTGTTTTATTGATCAGTTGGTCAATTTGGTTTAGTTCTTTTATTCTTTTGGGGGGGAGGGGAGGAAAATTATTGTTACATAGGGGTGTCATGTGTGGTCTTGTCTTTGGGAAGCCAATGTGTGAACTTTGCTGTTTGTTCTTTCTCTGAACGAGATGAAGGTTTGCTTTCCACGGTGACCAAAGGTCAGAAAGGAGCCTCTGCAGCTTTCTGGATGGCCGAGTTTCCGTTGAAAGGATTATTTGGACGGTGCTGGGATTGCATGGAATTAGTAATGACGTGTTGGGGACCTCAAGCCTTTGATTATTTTAAACCTAAAATAAAACTCCAGCCACACTCTAATTTGTTCCTTTAGATGGAATAAATGGGTTGAAGGTGTTAATATAACCCAGTCACCATCCAACACTTAAACTGTGTTAAGTTCTGGAGCTTGGTGTCCAGAGATCCCAGCCTGCTTTGCACCATGGCAAACACACCTTTAAAAATCCTGTTAAACTTTTATTAACTAAACTGACAGGAAAGGAAACCACTCAGAGTATTTGAAATGTAAAGTGCTAAGTCAGGCGTTCATTTTAGGGACACCCCTTGTTCCCTTTCACATTAGCTGCAAATATCTGTGATCCCAGGTGGTATTTGGGATTCAGCTGAGGCCAGTAGGGGTGATGATGTCATCTGGGCCCTTCTCCATTGCCCAAGCGAAGGATGACATAGATCTGGGGTCCCAGGAGACGGTAGGAGTGGCAGACAGGATGGTGAAGCTCAGTCCGGAAGACTCCATCTGTTCTTCTTTTTGTTATTTCTGTACTTTTCTCACAACATTTCTTTCAGGACCCAGAAAGGGAGTGATGGGTGGATAGATTTTCCCTTGTTATGTTGTATGTGAGTCTTACCATTTTGCATGAATGCTGTGTGTGCCTCAGTTTCCCTGTGTATTGCACCAATGTCTAGGTGATGGGAAAAGGGTGTGTGGCTTTTGTGGGGGCTGCTCCAGCTGCCTGCATGGATGCTATGGCTGCCCCTTCCTAACCTGAGACCCAGGAGGGAGATGTGACCAGGTTACTGCTCAGGAAGCAAGAAAAAGCCTGGAGGAGAGCAATGGGCAAGGCAGGTGCCAGACAGCTCGAAGCGAGTCAGTGTCAGCTGGCTTGGGGTGCAGGGGGGAGGGCCAGAGCCCTGGCTCTGGGCTCCCCCCTGCACACCAAGATGAACTTGGCTGAAAGTCACTGATTTCTGTGGTAAGAAGTTTTGTCCTATGCTGTGTCCCTGTCGACTGATAAATCTTCTGTTTTACCAGCAGGCTCAGAATCACGTCTGACTGTGGAGTTGGGATGTAGGGCCCTTTGGCTTCCCCAGGACCCTGCCCAGGAAGACTCACTGTGGGAAGTGCATGGTGTGGAAGGGGATGCTGAATGCTTCAAGGTCAGACCCAGGAAGTTCAAAGCTGTGGAAGCTTATTCCCCCGGAACCAGGCTGCTCAGGGAGAGGAGGCTCCCCCAGAGTCCTGACTGGCTGCATAGGGAGTAGTTTCAGATCATCGCCCTGCTGACTCTGTGACAAACTGTCCATCTCCTCATTATTTTCTCCTCCAGTTAGGCTTAATATCTGACACACCAATTTTGGCTCATTAGGGTTTCTTTTCAAAGAGAACTGGAGTTCGTTCTTCTATACAATCAGCAGAGAATCCTGTGGCACCTTATAGACTAACAGACGTTTTGGAGCGTGAGCTTTCGTGGGTGAATACCCACTTCGTCAGACGCAGGTAGTGGAAATTTCCAGGGGCAGGTATATATATGCTAGCAAGCAAGCTAGAGATAAGGAGGTTAGTTCAATCAGGGAGGATGAGGCCCTGTTCTAGCAGTTGAGGTGTGAAAACCAAGGGAGGAGAAACTGGTTCTGTAATTGGCAAGCCATTCACAGTCTTTGTTTAGTCCAGAGCTGATGGTTGTCCAGGATGGGTTGTAGACTCCACTGGCCATCACATACAGCCCCCAGCTAAAACCCCTCCAACGCATCATCAGGGATCTACAACCCATCCTGGACAATGATCCCACAGTTTCACAGGCCTTGGGTGGCAGGCCAGTCCTCGCCCATAGACAACCTGCCAACCTGAAACGTATTCTCACCAGCAACTGCACACCGCACCATAGTAACTCTAGCTCAGGAACCAATCCATGCAACAAACCTCGATGCCAACTCTGCCCACATATCTACACCAGCGACACCATCACATGACCTAACCAGATCAGCCAAACCATCACTGATTCATTCACCTGGACGTCAACCAATGTAATATACGCCATCATATGCCAGCAATGCCCCTCTGCTATGTACATCGGCCAAACTGGACAGTCACTACGGAAAAGGATAAATGGACACAAATCAGATATCAGGAATGGCAATATACAAAAACCTGTAGGAGAGCACTTCAACCTCCCTGGCCACACAATAGCAGATCTTAAGGTGGCCATCCTGCAGCAAAAAAGACTTCAGGACCAGACTTCAAAGAGAAACTGCTGAGCTTCAGTTCATCTGCAAATTTGACACCATCAGCTCAGGATTAAACAAAGACTGGGAATGGCTTGCCAACTACAAAACCAGTTTCTCCTCCCTTGGTTTTCACATCTCTGCTGCTAGAACAGGGCCTTATCCTCCCTGATTGAACTAACCTCGTTATCTCTAGCCTGCTTCTTTTTGCATATATGTACCTGCCCCTGGAAATTTCCACTACGTGCATCCGACGAAGTGGATATTCACCCACGAAAGCTCATGCTCCAAAATGTCTGTTAGTCTATAAGGTGCCACAGGATTCTTTGTTGCCTTTAAAAGGGACGTATGCTCCTAAAGTTTTAAGTGCTTTAGACACTTCAGTATAGGTGAGTCTATTCTATTCTATTCTATTCCACTAGTACAGGTGTGTCTCATCTCGTCTGTTCTCTTCCACTAGTTCAAGCTTATCTAGTCTATTCTATTCTATTCCATTAGTACAGGTGTGTCTATTCTATTTTATTCTATTCCAGTGGTCTCCAAACTTCTTTGATCGCGCACCTCCCTCAGTAACAATTTTTTGAACATGCACCCCCAAGATATGTATATTTATTTATGTAAAAATTATATGTATGTCCTACTATACTAATATATTATGGACGTTATAAAACATACAAAAATAGCAATTAAAAAAGGATGAGATAAATATGAAATAAAGAATATTTTTAAAATATTTTTATCGTATTTTGTTTATTAACACTACAAAAAACCATTTTGCTCTCGCAAAAAATATGAATAATAATATTTTTAGTGAGAGCAATGTGATGAATATCCTTCATTATTTCTGAAAATCTTGGTTTAACACTTTGTGATATAGCAATTCGAAGGTCTGGGATTAGGGTTAGGGTGCGAGAGGGTGCTCCGGGAGGGGTGTGGGATCTAGGAGGGATTTAGGGTGCTCAGGGTGGGGTGAGGGATCTGGGAGGGAGTTAGGGTGCATGTCAGGATCCTGGGGCCCCCTTAGCCCAGGACCCTGCAGCCCCTAAAGCCCCTGCGTTCCGGGTGACCCTGCCTGTGGGGGAGGGGAGGCAGCTTCCTCACTCACTCGTTCCCTCCCTTCTCCAGCTGCCCTTCCCCCCCCAGTGGTGTTCCTCCTGCTGCGCCCCCCAGTGGATCCTCTTGCGCACTCTCTGGGGTGAGCACACCCCTCTTTGGAGACCACTGATCTATTCAACAGGTACAGGTGGGTCTACTCTATTCTGTTCTAAAGAGGTACAGGTGGAGCTATTCCAAGGTTTTCCAAAGGGATTAAAAAAACATTTCACAGGAAATTTCAGACAAATCTTTCACCAAGATCTATGAAAACTCATTAAGAGTGCAAAGAGAACTGAATCCTGGCTCATCTCGAAATAAATCGTTCATTATGAATTATTCAGCCAGCCTCAGTTATAATCCTCCAGATTTTGGTAAAGTGAGGCACAGAGAGCTGAGCTGATATAGATGCATAGCTGGGTTTAGATGACAGGAGTTCCTGGCATCTCTCTAGATGGCTGGCTCTACTTGTTATCATTTCAGGCTGGGGTTTTCAAGGGAGTCTAAGAGAGTTAGGAGCCCAAGATGTATGTGTCTTAATCCTGTAGGCGCCTTTGCAAACCCAGCCCTCATTTTCTGAAATTCAAGACAAGCCCAGGCCATGGAAGTTAGCAATAGAAACGTGAAGCCAGGATTACAAAAGAGTTTAGGAACCTACAGAAGGAGAGAGGAGCCTGTTGAGATTTACAATAGCATCTAAGCAGGTTGGGCACCTAGCTCCCGCTGAATGACCATGGGATTTAGCCACTTAGCTCACTTAGGAGCATTGATAAATCCCAGTAGGTGCCTGTCTCCCTCTTTGTAATCCCAACCCATAGATAACGCAGAAGCTGGGCTGGAATCAGGGAATCCTGAGGGGCGATCACAGGCTCTGTGCTATGTGGGGGTCAAACTAGAGGACCAGAATGACCCTTTTTAGCTTTGTCACCTAGGCATCTATGCGCTGGCCTCTGGGCCTCTGCTGCTGAGCCGTGCAGAGCTCCAGGGAGTGAGTCCCACTAGCCCTTAGGAAATAGACCTGGATAAATCACCTTCCCCCAGCATCAGTCCTTTAATGCCAGTGCAGCTCAAAGCCAGCTCCACACAGGGCACCAACAAGCGTGAGCCCAGTTTTGTCAGTTCACTCTCAGATTGAGGGGTGTAGGATTCTCAGATACCTCTGCCTTCAGCTTGTAGATTCTGGGATGCCGATGGATATTGAAGGGAGAATCCTGGTGCTGAATGACTGCATGCATCATATGTAGGGAAAAAATTCACAAAGAGCAGTACAGTAAGTTTGTTATTTCAATTAAGTATATTGGGGGATCAACATACAGGGGAAATTAAGGTGATAAATATTAATTATAATGCAAACTCATTAAGACTTTTCTCAGTTTGATCAATACCTACTGCTGATTGGTATTTTCCCACCCTTCAGGAAAATTTTGACTTTTCATAGAAAACCCAAAATCTTCTTTTTCCCCCATTTTTTGGCAAATGAAAACAACTTTCTGCTATAAACTGGATTTTTTAAAATCGCATAACCCAAACTCTGTGGTTTTTGAGTTTTCGTTTCTTTTCAAAGCAAACCAAAATGTTTGAGAGAAGCGGACAGATTCTGAGATTCATTGTTGTTTCGCAGGAAAACCAATCTCCGTTTCAAAGAACGCAGCTGAAAATTCCCAACCTGCCATACACTTTAAATAAATTGGGGAATATTATTATTGCCTGATTAGACCTTAATTCCAAACCCATTTATTCTGTTGCATCTGGGCAATTTCTCTTTCAATGAGATAGTTGTGCAGAAGTAACGACTGAATAACCAGTAAAGTTGCTAGCGCACAATGTTTTGTAGAGATTAGCCCCTTTAAACCCTGAGTTAGAGTAGAACCGAGCAGCCAACACCTGTCTATCCTGACCCCATTCAAGGGCATACGGGAGCTCACTGGGAGTGGATCCCAGAACTACTTCTCCAGCGCCACACTGGTGCTAGCTGAGTATAAACAGAGTAAATTACACAAAGCAAGATATGTGGCCATGTTTTCAAGGGGATTTAGGCACCTACTGTGATTTTCAGATGCACCAAGGAGCCTGGGGTTGGGTGTCTAAATGGTTTCTCAGTACTTTAAAACTGCTGCACAGCCCCTTTGCAAAAGACCTTACAGCCCTAGAAGATAAGGCAGAGAAAGGGAGGGAGGGGAAACAGAGGCAGAATGAGGGGAAATGACTGGACCAAGGTCATACAGCAGAGCCCAAGTGTCCCGGCAACAACTGCACCGCACAGCACAGAGTAATTGAAACCACATAGCGGTAATGGAGTGCTGCTGCTAGCCTCTTGTTACACGCCAGCAGAAGGGCAGCTGGGAGCTGATGCCAGAAATCAATTTGAAAGCAGGGTGAAGGCCGTTCAGGCCCAGAGCTTGGGGTAGAAAAGTTACAGATGAGTTGCCACTTACGACATAGGGTGAGTCTATGCGATATTGCCCGGCAAAGTGGGAATCAGGCTGCGCTGGCATTTTAGTAGACCAGTTTCGTCGCCAAGTTGTGAGCTTGGAGAGGGGCGTTCTTTGCGAGAGGAGTTGGGTTTGGATTGTGCTTTGTTCCATCCTTCGTATTTCATTTTAACAACCCACACCCTGGGCCAAATGCTCAGATGGGGTGAAGTGGGGAAGCTCCATTGAGTTTAAAGGAGCTGACCCAATTCACATTAGTGTGATAACAGAACTGATGGATCATCAGAGGTGAGGAGCATAAACAGCACCTGATCATTGCAAGTGACGAGTGCTGAGCACCTTGGAATTCATACGAAGAGATATAAGGAGAAGGGGAATCACCGCAATTCCCTCTGTCACTCTTATCCTGACCATTGTCCTTCTTATTCCCTCTACAGCCATCACATGATGTTCGGAAGAAGGAAATGTTCAACCAAACTACAATGACCGAGTTCCTTCTCTTGGGTTTCTCTGACATTCGGAAGCTGCAGATTTTGCACTTTGTAGCGTTCCTGGTGATTTACCTGGCAGCCTTGGTGGGAAACCTTCTCATCATCACAGTCATAGTCCTCGATCTCCAACTTCACACCCCCATGTTCTTCTTCCTGATGAATCTGTCCATCCTAGACCTTGGCTCCATCTCCGTTACCATCCCCAAATCTATGGCCAACTCCCTCATGAACACCAGGGAGATTTCTTATCCTGGATGTGTCGCCCAAGTCTTTCTCGTCTTCTTCTTTGCTTCAGCAGATTTTGCCATACTGACCATCATGGCATATGACCGATACGTGGCGATCTGCCAACCACTGCACTATGAAAGAGTGATGAACAGGAGAGCTTGTGTCCAAATGGCAGCCAGTGCCTGGATCTGTGGTCTTCTCTACTCTGCCCTGCACACCGGGAATACGTTTGCAATAATCTTCTGTGGAGGCAACATGGTGGATCAGTTCTTCTGCGAAATCCCCCAGCTACTCAAGCTTGCCTGCTCTGACACATACCTCAGTGAAGTTGGGCTTATTGTCTTTAGTGTGTGCTTAGCCTTCAGCTGCTTTGTTTTCATAATTGTGTCGTACGTTCAGATCTTCAAAGCAGTGCTAAGAATCCCCTCTGAGCAGGGCCGGCAAAAAGCCTTCTCCACCTGCATTCCTCACCTCATTGTGGTCTCCTTGTTGCTTTGTACTGCTATCTTTGCCTACCTGAAACCTACCTCCAGCTCAGCCTCAGGTCTGAATCTCATGGTGGGTGTTCTCTATTCTGTGTTGCCACCAATAATGAATCCAATCATTTATAGCATGAGAAACAAGGAGATCAAAGGTGCACTGAGTAAATGGATAGGTTGGAAGTTACTCACTAAGAATAAAATGTCCATATTTTCCCTTCAGTAGCAATTTCATTATGAGTTTCCTTATGAATATAATCAGCTGATGATATTATTGCCTCCATGAGAAAATACTGTGCAAACTGTTTATGCAGAATTGGGTATTTACACGTGTAAAAGTCCAGACAAACGTGACTCAAGATAAAAGATTAAGGTTTACACCAATCTAAGTAAGAGTGGAATCTATCTATCATATCTGGCTATCCATCACCACGCTGTCGTGCCCATAAAATGAGTAGCCATAGCGTAGTCCGTTCTGAGGTCTATGGCTTTTCTTATTTTGGGGGATTGCAGTATCAGTGTATTTGTTATTTGTGCTTGTGTTTGTTTGTTTGCCAGATTTTTAGATTATTTTTGTTTAGCTGGTTGGTTGTGGATTTGGTTTGTTTTTTTGTTCCAGGAGGTCTTGGAGGTGCAAAGGGGAGATGGTGAGTGTTTGGTTAGGCAGAATTTTGCACTCTCTTGGAGGGCCCATATGTCATCTCTCTGATGGGGTTTTCTGAGCAAGCTGAAGGTTTGCTCCCTGCAATGATAAAAGGGGGCAAAAGAGGTTTCTGCATGGCTTAGTTCCCACTGAAATGATTGGGTGTGTACTAGGGTATTATTGTATTATTGATGGAAAGTTAGGGACATAAGAACCTCAGCTGGGCCTCTTTTTATTATTTTAACCTAAATGAATATGCAAAAACTGTGTCATTCTTGCTATGGTGGAAAGGCTGGATTGGAGAGAATTTTTTTCCAGAATTTTCTAAGGAAAACCTGGTTCAGATAACAAGGCCAAACTGGGATTCCATGGAAATCACTGTGGTTTAGAACCTCACTTCGAGGACATCAAGCTCTCTCCAATAGCCGCTACACACAATGATCCAGATTTGGCTGACAGCACCCTGGAGAAAGTGAGTGTGACAGCAAGGTAATGGTCAGATTTCCCAACTCAGCTAGACCAGCCCCAATGCAGAGATGACCCATTGACATCACCAGTTTAATACTGAGGAGGTTCTGGCCCAAAGTCTCTGGGCTGCACTCAGTAGGGACATGAACACCTGTGTAATTTTCTTGTTGGCGTAATTTTGTTCTAAACTCTGTGATGGGGCAAGGCCAGATGGCTATAGTAAAATAGTGAGGAACAGGTATGTTAGTCCCAGGCTAAACAAATCCCTGGTACCATGGTAACCAAATGGCAGTTGCTCCAGGTTAATCAAGACACCTGGGGCCAATTAAGATCCTTCTATAAAGCAATGGAGATAACTAGGTTGATTGGGACACCTGATGCCAATCAAGGGCTGGTTGGAACTAGTTAAAAGCCTCCCAGTTAGTCAGTGAGGTGTGTGTCAGGAGCTGTAGGAGGAAGCTGCGTTGTTGGAGGAAACAAGCAGTACAAATCCATATCAGGTGCAAAGAAGGAGGCCCTGAGGTAATGGTGAAGGAGATAGTGAGTGGGGGCTGCTGTGGGGAAGTGGCCCAGGGAATTGTACACGTTCTATTTCAAAAAAGTCAACCACCATAGCTGCTACTATTAGGGTCCCTGGGCTGGAGCCTGGAGTAGAGGGCTTGTCTGGGCTCCCCCCCATCCCCTCCCTGATTAATCACTGGGACTGGGAGACAACAGAGACATGCGAAGGAGGGTTGCTTCTCCTCACCTCCCTTGCTGGCTTATGATGAAAATGCCTCAGCAGGCTGTGACCCTTGTCTCTAGAGAGAGAAGAGCTATGTGGAGGGTCACAGTGAGCCTCTGAGGCTAGTGAAATCTGCCAGGAAGCGCAGGGCCCACTGAGTCAAGGACAGAACTTTGTCATGCCTTGATGTAAGTAGAAAAGTGCCATCTCATGCACTGATCTGGTGTTCCACACGCCATCCCATGTCAATCTACTCACCTCCAAGCTGAGAAAAGGTCTCAGAAGTTGGCCTGTTGTTAGTACTGGAATACCATCTTTGTGCACGGCAGTGTCCACGGTATATATGACAGACAAAAGCAGAGTATGTGATTAGATAGACAGGCAGGACCATTCCTTGTCTTAACACCCAACCTAATTTATTCATAATAACAGATTTCTATTTGATTGTGAATTATGTCAGCTAGCTAGATAATGAGTAATCTGTGGAGAGAATTGTGCAGATTATTATGCTTCTTTTCCTGTTAATGATTGTCTATGTCCAGATCATAATTTTCTTATAAATACTCCTTATTAAACATTATTTATGACTACATCTTACTCCATCGCTCATTTACAAACAGTTCATTTTTAAGTATGCAGGGTTTGAACTTTGAGCTGTTTGACCGGATACATTTTTCACATGCTCTGGTTTGCTTCTCTGAACAAATGACAGTGTCACTCGGTATCCTTGAAAATCAAGAGGCCTAACGTCAGCTGGTTTAAAGTGCCATAGCTCCAATAAATCTTGGAGAATTTACACCAGCTGAGGATCTGCTCCAAACACTCATGATTATGAATACAAGACTCATTTCTTTTGAGTATTCTGTACAGAGGCCCTGATTCCACAGCTTCTTCAGCACATTCTTAAATTTAATCATATGAGTGGCAACACTGAAGATGTAAATTTAAACTCATGATTAAGTCCCTGTTGGAAATGGGTTAGGAATATGGATAGGGTTTAAGGCTAACACCAAACTGGTGTAAACCCTGATACTGTCTCCATTTCTTTCCTTTCTCAGTCAAATTAAAGCCCTAAAATTGATGCATGGGAATTACTCTCCCCTTCTGGGGTCCGGATTATTAACATTAAATAAAAGAACAGGAGTTCTTGTGGCACCTTAGAGACTAACAAATTTATTTGGGCATAAGTTTTCGTGGTCTACAGCCCACTTCATTGGATGCACAGAATAGAACATATAGTAAGGAGTTATATATACACATACGGAGAACATGGAAAGGTGGGAGTTGCCCAACCATTTAAAGAGGCTAATTAAGAGAAATTTTTTTTGCATTGATAACCATGATGGCCCATTTCAGACAGTTTGACAAGAAGCTGTGAGGATGGGGAAATAGATTCAATGTGCGTAATGGCTCAGCCATTCCCAGTCTGTAATTGCAACTCAATTCAAGCTCAGCAGTTTCTCGTTGGAGTCTGTTTTTGAAGCTTTTCTGTTGCAAAATTTAAGTCTGTTGCACCCTTAAGTCTGTTACTGAGTGACCACAGGGTTGAAGTGTTCTCCTACTGGCTTTTGAATGTTATGATTCCTGATGTCAGATTTGTGTCCATTTATTCTTTTGCATAGGGACTTGCCAGCAATGCCCCTCTGCAGGGGCGGCTCTAGGGATTTTGCCGCCCCAAGCATGGCAGGCAGGCTGCCTCTGGTGGTTTGCCTGAGGAGGGTCCGCTGGTCCCACGGCTTCGGCGGACCTCCAGCAGGCGTGCCTGCAGAAGGTCCGCCGAAGCCACGGGACCAGCGGACCCTCCGCAGGCAAGCCGCCAAAGGCAACCTGCTTGCTGCCCTTGCAGTGCTGGCACAGCACCCCCCTGCGGCTTGCTGCCCCAAGCACGCATTTGGCGTGCTGGGGCCTGGAGCTGCCCCTGCCCTTCTGCCAGGTACATTGTCCAGACCAGACACTCTCTTATTTTACAATGAGTTTCTGTAGAGGCAACATGGTGGATCAGTTCCTCTATGAAATGCCTGAGCTGCTCAAGCTCGCCTGCTCTGACATGTACCTCAGGGAAGTTGAGTTATTCATCTTGAGTGCTTGCTTAGGCTTAAGCTGTTTTGTTTTTATAATTGTGACATATGTTCAGATCTTCACCACTTTGCTGAGAATCCCCTCTGAGTAGGACCAGCATAAAGCCTTCTCCACCTGCATCACTCATCTCATTGTGGTCTCCTTGTTTGTTTCCACTGGCATCTTTGTCTACCTGAAACCCACCTCCAGCTCAACATCGGTTCTGGATCTCATGGTGGCTTTTCTCTACTCTGTGCTGCCACCAGTGATGAATCCCATCATCTACAGCATGAGGAACAAGGAGATCAAACCTGCCCTGAGGAAACTGACTGGATAGAGGTTATTCACCAAGAATAAAATGTCCATATTTCTCTTATGAACATAATTTTATCCATGTTTCTTTACAAATACAATCAATTTATGACATTTTCCCCAATAAGAATATGGTGTGTGAATTTTTTTTAATGCAAAATGTTATATTTAAAGTGGTAAATCCAGGGTAACTTCACAAAGTCCATGAAGTTATTCTAGGTTTATATCACTATAAGAAAGACGAATATCTATATGTTTCCTGCTTTTATACTGCCACCCATTGCCATGGTATCTGAGTGCCTTCCACATAAAATACCCAGTGGATTTCATGCAGTGTCTGGTTCTTCTGCTTTTCTGTGGTCAACACTTTGTTTGTGGTCTGATGGCTTTTGGGTTTTCTGTTCACTTGTGTGGCAGACTGAGATATGACAGCATCAGATCATGATCTCTGTGTTGCACTATGTGTGGAAATATTGGCACGGTGACCGCACCAGCCTGGGTTTGCTCAATAGAAGACTATTGCTCTTTGCTCATTGCAGCTCTTCTACCTGAGAAAGGTGCATGTTACTTCGCTGAAGGACCATCGCTCAGAGCCATCAGGAGTGAACTTTGATTGCCTTTCACTTACATGCCCTGCTGCATGGAACAAAGGTTTTGCTGTATAGGAAGTCTGCAAGTGGGGGTTGGGGGAGCATGACTGGTGGGTCTGGAAGTCTCACTTTTAGCACATGATCCTTAGACAGTGGACCAAGTTATGTGGTCAGCTGACTCAGGCTCACAGAGCTCGCGCTACAGGGCTAGACATTCCCACTTGGGCTCCAAAACCCGGCAAAGGGGGGATGCGTCTCCAAGCCCGACAGGGACCGTCTACACTGCTATTTTTAGCTCTGTAGTGCAGACCAAGATCCAGGCTCTGAGACCTAGTGCCATTGGCAGTATAGACGTACCCAGCGAGGTATTATCCCTCTCTCCTGTCTGTCCCCACTCCCGTCTGCCCCCTCCCTGCTCTCCCATCTGCCTCCTCCTGTCTGTGGCCCCCTTCCTGTCCTGTCATTCTCTGCTCCACTCTGCCCCGCTTTCCCATCTGCCTCCTCCTGTCTGCGCCCCCCTCGTTCTCCTGTCATTCTCTGCTCTACTCCGCCCTGCTTTCCCATCTGCCCCTGCCCAGCTCTCCCGTCTGCCCCCTCCTGTCTGTCCCCCCATCACTCTCCTGTCAGTCTCCTCTCCACTCTCCTGTTTCTCCTTGCCCCGCTTTTTACCCCATAATAATCATCCATAAATGAATCATCCGCACCTCCCTTTGGAATTTTTTGGGGTCTGCAAGAGAAAAACAGTTGAAACCCCCTGATTTCCACCCGTTATGATTTTATAGACCCATATCACGTCCCCCCTTAGTCGTCTCTTTTCCAAGCTGACCTGTCCCAGTCTTTTTAATCTCACCTCGTACGGAACTTGTGTATAACTCCTCTAGGAGGGGGGATGATAGGGTGACCAGATAGCAACTGTGAATAATTGGGACATTTATATTTCAGAGCATGTGTAGAGTTGCCTGGATAAGACAACCCCCCTAATATCAGGATGTGTGCTCACACGAGGGGATAATAATGTAGTTGCTCTGGTTATCAGCCCCTTGAAGACCCCCCTGGAGTGGTTCTGATCTATTAGCTCAAACTGGATTCTCCAGGGAGCCAACGGGCAAAGGAAGGTCTGTAAATGAACCGCCTGGTTTTCAGTGGTCTTGGGCCTTTTTCCCAATGCACAGAGCCCCTGGTCCGCGGAGGGTCGCTGAGCCTTAGGGTGCGGTTGCGAGGACTTGGCCGGTGGGGCCTCCCTAAGCCCGGCAGCTTGTTCTGAGCTGAAGTTGTGATGAACAGAGAACCAGAAGGAAATCTTGTGGGTGAGGTGTTGAAGGAGGGCTCCTGTTGGAGGGGATGAGCGGGGTGTGTGTGTGTGTGTGTGTGTGAGAGAGAGAGAGACTGCTGCCCCCTCCTGGACAGGCTGAGCTCTCCCTCTGTGTGTGTGTGTGTGTGTGTGTGTGTGCTCCCCCTCCTGGACAGGGTGAGACCCCCCCCCCGTGTGTGTGTGTGTGTGTGTGTGTGTGTGTGTGTGTGTGTGTGTGTGACTGCTGCCCCCTGCTGGACAGGGTGAGACACACACCCCGTGTATGTGTGTGTGAGAGAGAGACTGCTGCCTCCTGCAGGAGAGGATGAGCCCTGCTGTATGGGTCTTTGTCCCTGCTGAAGGGGCTGACCGCCTAGAGGGATATGATGGGGTTCAGTATTTAGAGGAGAGGGCACATCCTGTTGTGACTGTGACCCTGGTCCTTGCAGCATAGCACCCTCATTGTATCAATTTCACCACCCAGGGAGGTCTCCCAGCCATATGCTGACCCTGGCTGACTGGCTCCGCTACTGCTGTGAACACAAGCAGGCAACGACAGACACGGGCTAGGGACCAGCGTGGGGGGGTTTGTCATTTACGGAATCCAAAGAAATTCCCAGGATGGGAACCTGGGGTAAGAAAAAAAATTCATGTCTGATCACCTGCCCCGCCCTGTGCCTCAGTTTCTCCACCCATCACAAGAAGCTCATGAATCCTGGTCCCGCCTCCCATGGAGGAGGTTGTGATGGTTGACAAGTGGCTCTGGGCTGTTCTGCTCAGGTTCCCTCCCAGCTCCTGGACGGTGCAACCCTGTTACACTAGTACCTCTGGGTTTGCGCAGATTCCCCCCTTGCAACCTTCCTGGCTTCTTCCCTACAGAGATGGGAGTTGGTGGTGAATGAGAAAGCCGAAGTGGGGGAGAAAAGGAGAGGAGGAAGAGAGAATAGAAGAGAGGAAAAAGACCAGACTCCTGGGTTCTCAGAAGCCCTTAGAAAGGGGCGTATTCTCTTGGTTACTGTGGCTAACTCCTTGGTCATTCTACCACAGACAGATTGTGCCATTGTTTCGGGCCATTCACTCTGCTCTCCCTGGCTGCTTTCCTGTGGTTGACATGCTCCTCACGTAACCTGTAATCTCTGTCAGGTTTGTCCTCTGTGGTCCCTGAGAACAGGAAGGAAGCCAGGTTGCTCCTCACCCCACCCCACAGCTCACTGTGACTCAGCTGCAAAGCTAGGGCCCTCTTCTGAGTCCGTTTCTGCTCTGATATGGCCCCAGGGTCGGGACTGGCTAGCTCAGGGGAATGGGACAAGGGGCCCTTCCCCTCTAGGGAGTGCTGGCTCTGATCTGGCCCCTGTGTTGGGGGATGGTTTGCTCAGGGGAATGGGACATGGGGCCTTTCCTATGTAGGGGGCATTGGCTCTGGTCAGGGTGCTGGCTCTGATCTGGCCCCATGTCAGGGGAACCAGCTGACTCAGTGAAAGAGGATGATCTGCAAATCAAAAACTTGTGTTTGCAGCACGGGCCAAAGCTTGTTTCAAAAATTTCCTCCTCACGTGCTGGTTTTGGCAAAATTGAAATATTTAGAAAAAAGTTTCAATTTTGGCAAAATGTCACTGAACAAACCTGCCTAAAATGAAGCACATTTGGACTCTTTCAAAACCGATCGCTTTGATTTTTCATTTTGGCGTGAGTTGTTGCAGCAGAAATGTTTCTATACGAAAGGTTTTTAAAGATCAAACTCAGAACAAAATCTTCTGGCCCTGTTCCAGCTGACAGGTCATAAGAACGTAGGAACGGCCATGCTGGGTCAGACTAAAGGTCCATCTAGTCCAGTATCCTGTCTTCTGACAGTAGCCAATGCCAGGTCCTTCAGAGGGCATGAACATGGCAGATAATCATCAAGTGATGAGGCCATCTGAGATCTGGGTTCCTTTTTGGCCAGCGCTGAGTTAGATGGGAGAGCTCACTAGATGGTCAGAACAGCCCCAAAATCTTGAATTATGGACCCCGTAGATTCACAGGAGGATGCTGATAAATTGAAGAGGGGACAGGGAAGAGCTACAAGAAAGATTCAAGAATTAGGAAACCTGCCTAGAGTGAGAGACTTCAGGAGCTTGATCTATTGAGATAAAAAAAGAGAAGATTATGGGGTGACTCGATCACAATTTATAAGTGCCTATGGGGGGAAGAGAAGTTGGATAACTGAGGGTTCTTCCTTCAGCCTATGAAGATCTAACATGATCCAACAGCTGGAAGTTGATATTTTACAAATTGAGCCTGGAAATAAGGTGCACATTTTCAACGGTAAGGGGAATTGAGCGTTGGAACCATATCCCAACGTCTGTGGTGGGTTCTCTGTCCCAGCAATGTTATAATCAAGATAGGATGTTTCTCTGAAAGATCGGCTTTCAGAATTATGTGTTGTAGCAGGTCAGGCTGGGTCCTTGCAGTGACCTTCTTGGGATCACTGATGAGTTCTTCTCAGACTAGTATTTCACGGGACATTTTGAAACTCTTGTTTTTGTTTCAGAAGGGGAAGTAAAATTGATAGATAGATCTACCACTAGTCAGTATGCCTGGTTCCTTTGCAGCTCTAGCAGAGATGTTGGCTTCATGGTGAGATCAAAGGGAACGGCACAGCTACCTCTACTGCAGAAGGAGCCTTGTGACCCTCCACCAGAAGGGACCATCATGATCATCTAGTCTGACCTACTGCACCTCACAGGCCACAGAACCTCACCCACCTGCCCCTGTAATAGCCCCCTAGCCTCTGGCTGAGCTACTGACTTTACTGTCGACTTCTTGACAGGCCCAACACCAGAGCCAGTTCCATCGAACAAAGCCAACCCTGCTCTCATCTTTGGCCGCTTGCGCTGTAGCTGGTTCTCTATTCCTGGTCTCAGCACAATTTGGGGGACTTCTCTTTTCTGGGTGGACTTCTCTTTTCTGGTTCCTTTTTTCTTTAGAAAAAGAAACCCATGTGCAACGCAATCCCCTTGGTCATCAACTGCATTCTTCTATTTCTTCTAGTAATGGTTGCCAGCCTCTTTACTGGCTTTCGTGAGCTCATACTTGTAGTTAACCTTTTTATTGTACTCCAGAACTGTGGATTACTTTTGTAACCACGCAGATCACTTTAGTTCCCAGCATTCTGTGAAAGTTTAGACATCTTTGCCAAGAACTAGGTGTCTATTGTAAATCTTAGATGAGACAGAACAATGGCATAGCCGTTAGAATGTGTTTAAAAATGAACCTTTGTTTTTTAATTCGTTTTAGTTCATCTTCATTTATCTCCTTTGAACTCATGCTCACAGATTAGCATAATACATTGTAACTTTATGTTTACTTAATATTTAAATATTTTATTTACTATTTAAATATTAGTTTCCCATAGTTGTCCTCTGACTCCAGATTAAATTGGCTCAATTAATTTTCTTAATTCCTTCCCTTGTGTAACCCTGAAAGCCAAATTGGGTCCTTTCTGCTTCTTTCATCTTCAGCTGTAATGCATTCAACACTGCTGGTGATGTCTGAGGCCAAACAGAATAGAGCTTACGTTCCTTCACTGATATTGGTTCTTGCACCACTAAGAAAAAAAAAAACGTGTTTGTACTCATAAAATAAACAGATTTGACCTGAAACAGAGAAAGTGGAGGCCTGCGACTGTGGTGATGTTTTTGCAGAGCCGCTTTTCTGACCGCAACTGGATTTTAGAGAAAAACCCACATTTATTTTGGCCAGGCTGGACACACAAGATATGCCAGTGAACAATTGTATTCTCCACCATCCCAGTCAGCAGCTAGGAGCGTGAGTGGTCTGGAGGGTTGAGTCACAGAATGGGGATCCAGGCTGAGAGACATTTCCAGCCCTAATACTAACATGTTCTGACATCTTGTGACAAGTCACTTCAGGGACACCATTAGAAAAAGGCAGAGATATGGGAAGAAATATCCCTAGAGCCCCAGGCAGGTGCAGTAGACTGGCCCAGGAGCCTGGTGTGTGCCTGGTCTGAGCCCCAGAAATCTGCCAGAGAGGGGCTTTGTGCAGCTGGTTGGCTGGCGGAGGGGAAGTGCTTGGTACGGCCCCCAGGCAGGACACGAGGCCGGTGCCTGGGTAGAGAACTCAGATTCCAGCAGCACAGGGATCAGCTTAGCATGGAATTGACTTTCCTTCTGCCTGTGCTGGGTGAGAGGCTTTCTTTCCAATCGCTGTCCTCTTTCTTTCTTTCTTTCTTTCTTTCTTTCTTTCTTTCTTCCCAGAGTTCTCACTCTCTCTCTTCTCTTTTTCAGCCTCCCTCCACATTTTCACCAGCCTGGTGCCACCCACAGATAAAGGGACTGTAATGTACCCAGTGGTGCTGTATCTGCCCTGGGATATTTCCTTGCGTGGAGTCGGGGGCTATGGGCAGGGGGATGGAGGCAATCTGTGTCAGGGTTTCCTCCTCGCATTTCCTCTCCCTCTCACTCCCCGGTGATCTCCACCTCTGCACTAACCCCTGTGTTTCCATTCCAGCCCCCCTATCAGCCCCCACACTCTTTCTGCACCCCCCACACCCAGAGTTCTTTTAGGGGGAGTGTCTGACCCTCAGGTGCTTGGCTTTCGGGGCTGAGGAGCCGACTGGGTACCAGTTCTTCGACCAAAGTGAGGACCAGCTCCTCGAAACACCCCCGGATCGCTACAGAGAAGCCTGGCTTCATCTTACAGCTCAGCTGGCCACCAAGGGGGCCAACAGTTGTGAGTACTGTAGGGGGGCATCCGAGCAAGAAACTCCATCTGGGAAGAGTCAGCCCGTCTCCATTCGAGTGAAGGGTACAGTAACTCCTCACTTACCGTCTCTGGTTAATGTTGTTTCATTGGTGATCTATTAGAGAACAAGCAGGTTTAAAGTTGTGCAATGCTCCCTTATAATGCTGTTTGACAGCAGGGGTGGCTCCAGGCACCAGCGCAGCAAGCACGTGTCCGGGGCGGCAAGCTGTGGGGCGCGGCCTGCCAGTCGCTGTGAGGGCGGCAGTCAGGGTGCTTTCGGCGAAGTGCCTGCGGGAGAACGCTGGTCCCATGGCTTCAGTGGTGGGTACACCGAAGGCACGGGACTAGTAGACCTCCCACAGGCAAGCCACTAAAGGCAGCCTGACTGCCGTGCTTGGGGTGGCAAAATACCTAGTGCTGTGCAGGTGGTGGGGAAGAGGGATGCTGATGTCAAGGTGTCCCCCTCCCCCCGCTCCTGTACCCCACCTCCACAGAGTGGGTGGGGGGACACAACAGGGCTCAGGATAGAGGGAGCTTGCTGGCAGCAGCTGCTGTCTCAACTTGCTGATCTACTTAAAAAGGCACGTACTTAGAGTGGGGTCAGCGTAGTTAAAGGGACAATGCATGTCTGTCTCTCACAAACACACACGGTGTGTGTCTTTGTCTCACACACACATGCAACTTCCAACCCCCAGCCATTGCCATGTGTATACTGTGTCTCCTCCCTCCATCCCTGCTGCCTTGTAGAGGGTGAGGCTACATTAACAACAATGTGTTAGCCCCTGAGGGCTCAGCCAAGTGCTAGTTCATCATTTAGCAGCAAGGCATTCCCTGGGAAATATCCCACCCTCTGACTCCACCACCTCAACCTAGCTTCACAATCAGCATTGCTGTGTACAGTATTCAATTGTTTAAAACTTACATTGTGTATATATGTGTGTGTATATGTGTGTGTATATCTATATCTATATCTATATCTAGCTATATATCTATATCTATATCTATAAAAAATGTATTGTGACAAATTTCCTCCACTACCTTGGTGGGTCCTGCGCTTATTGGCAGATTTGCTCACCTCGGTGATCATCCACTACACCTAGGAATGCCTGGACTTGTTTCTTGCGACGTGGTCAGGGCCAATTTTGGATGGCCTCCAATTTGTTCACTTGGGGTTTTACCAGACCTTTTCCCACAATGTAGCCAAGATATTTGGCCTCCATAAACCCTACAGCGCACTTGGCTGGGTTTGCTGTAAGGCCAGCTCGCCTGAAGGTATCAAGGACTGCCTCCACTTTCTCTAGGTAAGTTTCCCAGTCTGGGGTATGAATGACGACATCGTCCAAGTAGGCAGCTGCATAACTGTTGGACTTTTGCCTAGCTATTGTAATAGGTTCTCTGGGCCTCCTGTGCCTTTTCCTAATGTTCTCGTACAATAGAGGTGACACGGCTATCCGGTCTCTCTGTATTACATGTTCTATTATATTTCTCCCCTCATTGGGTTCCTCTTCCCAGATCTCTTTGGCGATGTCTAATATGCCACAGGGGTGGAGCCCATACAACAACTTGAAATGGGAAAACCCAGTTGAGGCCTGAGGTACCTCCTGGATAGCGAACATAAGTTAGGGTAGTAGGGTGTCCCAATTGTTCCCATCCCGACTTACCACCTTCCTTATCATAGCCTTGAGGGTTCGGTTAAACCTTTCTACCAATCCATCAGTCTGTGGATGGTAGACTGAAGTTCTCAGGGTATGTATATGGAGCAGTGTACAGAGGTCCTTCCTTAGTTTTGACATAAATGGGGTTCCTTGGTCTGTTAATATCTCCTTTGGTAGCCTCACTTGGGCAAAGATCCCCAGCAGCTCTTTGGCTATCATTTTAGAAGCTGTGTTCTTCAGGGGGATGGCTTCTGGGCAGCGAGTAGCATAGTCCAAAACAACAATTATATATTGGTGGCCCCAAGCCATCTTCTCCAGGGGTCCCACTAGGTCCATGGCTATTCGCTCAAAGGGGACCTCTATGATGGGAAGGGGTACTAAAGGTGCCCTCAGGTGGGGACGGGGACTGTGCAGTTGACACTCCAGGCAGGACACACTGTACCTCCGCACTTCTTCATGTACTCTGGGCCAGAAGAACTGTCATAGGACTCATGCCAGGGTCTTCTTTACCCCCAAATGCCCCCTGAAAAGATGACTATGAGCAAGACTTAATACAGCGTTCTGGTGTTTTTGAGGTACTAGGCTCTGTTGTACTTTCTGCCCTGTACTGGTGCAACCCGGTATAAGAGATTCTTCTTCATTATGAAGTAGGGTCTTGGTTCCTGGGTTTTCCCTTCCATGGGGACCTCACCTATTTCAGTCACCTCCTTCCTAATGTTGTCGTACCTTGGGTCTTCAGCCTGTTCCCGTCCAAAATTTCCTCTCCTGGGGCTAATCTGCCCAAGATCTAGGGGCCCAGTCTCTGTTGCCTCTACTGGTTCAGAAGCGTTAGGGTGGGGGTCAGACTCGGGTGCTTCTCCCTCCTGGGTGGCCTCCTTTCAGCTGCTCGGGTCCGCCTACCTATAAGAGAGACCCTCTGGCTTTGAGTCAGTATTCGGGTTCCCAAGGCTTTAGCTGCCCTCCTTTCCCTTTTCGACTTTCTACCTTGTCTGGATATGGAAAACAAATCTGGGGATATTTCAGAGAAGACTGGGGATTGACAGTCTACTGTGGATTACAGAGCACAGGTCTGCCCAGTTCCCCAGGTTACACTGCATTGGCTCCTCAGCACTGGGACACAGTGCAGCTATATGTCCCCACTTCCCGCAGGCATAACATCTGTATGAAGCCCTAGGCATTCCTTAGTCTCTTGGTTTGGGCAGTCTAACATCACGATCCTCTTCTCCCTCAGTGCTCCGACTCTTTGTCCACCTGGGCCCTCCTGGTGGCCCAGTCACCCGAGCTCTAGGGCTTGGTGCTGCTAGTTTAACCCAGGGTGCCTCTTCCTTAACTGGTCAGGTCAGCTCCCTCGCCGTCCTTCGCCTCTCTACCAGTGCAACAACCTCATCATAGGTGGAGGGTTCGTTCTGGCTTACCCAGGTACGAAGGTCTGGCGGTAGTCCCCTCATGTATCGGTCGATGACCAGAACCTCTAGTATCTCTTCCGGACTCCAGGACTCCGTTTGCAACCACTTTCGTGAGAGATGGATGAGGTCATACAATTGGGACCGCGGGGTTTTGTTTTCCTGGTACCTCCACTCGTGATACCGCTGGGCCCGCACTGCGGTCGTTACCCCAGATCTGGCCAGGATCTCTGCTTTCAGTTGAGGGTAGTCTGCTGCAGCCTCTTCAGGCAGATCATAGTAACCCTTCTGGGCCTCCCCACCCAGGAATGGGGCAAGGATGCCAGACCACTGATCTCGAGGCCAGGCCTCCGTAGGGCTGTCCTCTCAAAGGCCAGAAGACATGCCTCTACATCATCCTCCTGCGTCATTTTCTGCAGCCAGTGGCTGGTCTGTATGATCTGCATCCCATCATGGCCGCGGTTCAGCTCTGTAAGGGTCTTTACCTGGTTTACCAGTTCCCGCAACATAGCTCGGTCTTGAGAAGCCTGGTTCATCAGCAGGCAATTAGTCTCTTGCTGCAGCCACACTGCCTCCTGTTGGGCAGCTGCCTGGACACAGGTAGCCTCCTGCTGGGCCACTGTAGCTTGTATCAATGCCCGTACTAAGTCATCCATTGTGGTGAAAAAAAATAAATAAACCCTCTACCTTTTTTTGGTTGTTAAATCACCCTCCTTCTTCTGCTGCGCTGTGCACACCAAATCCCACTTCTAACGCCAGTTGTGACAAAGTTCCTCCGCTACCTTCATGGGTCCTGCACTTATTGGCAGATTTGCTCACCTCGGTGATCTTCCCCACAGTCTGGGTCAACTCCTCCTGTGTCTGATCAGGAGTTGGGAGGTTTGGGGGGAACCCAGGCCCACCCTCTACTCCGGGTTCCAGCCCAGGGCCCTGTGGATTGCAGCTGTCTAGAGTGCCTCCTGGAACAGCTGCATGATAGCTACACCTCCCTGGGCTACTTCCCCATGGCCTCCTCCAAACACCTTCTTTATCCTCACCACAGGACCTTCCTCCTGGTGTCTGATAACACTTGTACTCCTTAGTCCTCCAGCAGCACAGCCTCTCACTCTCAGCTCCTTGCGCCTCTTGCTCCTCACACGCACTTGCTCTCCTCTGGCTCCCCCTCGTCTGACTGGAGTGATCTCCTTTTTAATCTCAGGTGCCCTGATTAGCCTGCCTTGATTGGCTGCAGGTGTTCTAATCAGCCTGTCTGCCTGAATTGGTTCTAGCAGATTCCTGATTACTCTAGTGCAGCCCCTGCTCTGGTCACTCAGGGAACAGAAAACTACTCACCCAGTCACCAGTCTATTTGCCCTCTACCAGACTCCTGTACCCCACTGGCCTGGGTCTGTCACAGTATGTATAATGTCTTTTGTCTGGCAAAATTTCCCTGGAACCTATCCCTGCCACTTACATTAATGCTTATGGAGAAATTGGATTCACTTAACATAGTTTTGCTTAAAGTAGCATTTTCCAGGAACATAACTGCTGCATTCGGCGAGGAGTTACTGTATGTCTTTGTGTTCGCATCTTCATCCCCCGTTGGAACTGGGCCTCAGGGGGTTAAAACTGAGGGTGACAAATTCAGACAAATTGGTGAGAAATAGAGCAGAGACACCCCAAGACTGCTGGCTGATCCCCCATAGGATTTACCAAACCAGCCACAAAAGTAAACTCCTGGTTCACCACACTGGCTAACAAGAAAACATAAAGGCAGTTTTCTCAGTTCTTATATCACCACCGAAAACACTGGATTCAGAGATGAGTGGTTCTCATCAAATAATAGCTTCTTCTAATCCCAAAGGACTAGCCACACACCCAGGTCAACATATAACTTAGATCTTATCCAAAAATCACGCTGGTGCCAATCCTTTAGTATCTAAAATCTAAAGGTTTATTCATAAAAAGAAAGAAAGAAAGGAAGGAAGCTGAGAGCTACAATTGGTTAAAAGAATCAAATACATACAGTAATTGCAAAATTTTTGGCTCAGGGTTTGTAGCAGTGATGGAATAAACTGCTGGCTTGAGTCAAGTCACTGGAACATCCACAGCTTGGATGCAGACATGCCAAACCTGCGAAAAAAATGCAGAAATTGGGCTTGTTTTTGGCTTCATTGGCTAGTGACTTGCTTGTTGGCTAGTTTCTGGCTCATAGCTTGTTGCTTCTTTGGCTTGTTGTAGCTTGTTGCTCCTGTTTTTTGATTGGATCCCGGCAAGCAGGGTTAAGTGGAGGCAAGGTCGAGAGAGAGTCGGGGGTGCAGAGCAGGCCCACCACAGTCCTAGACTGCACACGAGGGGATCTAGTCACATAGCATGTTGAGATTCTTAGGGATTAGCTTGTTTTGGCCTTTGTTTGAAATGGGATTAGCTTGATTTTTGGCTTATTATTAAAATTGGGGGGCTTATTTACTACATGAAAGTCAGCAACTGTCTTTGGATGAGTCATTCAGTTATTTGTTCAGAGCTTCTGTTTGTAGCAAGGTCTCTCCAGAGGTAAGAAGCAGGATTGAAGACAAACTGGAGGTGTTTCCAAGGCCTTTTATAACTTTTGCCTCGTGGAGGGCATCCCATTGTTCTTACTGTGGAAAATTACAGCAACAGGATGGGGTTTTGAGTCACATGGGCAAGTCACATATTCATGCCCAATTTCCCTCAGTCATTGCAAGAAGCCATTTTCCTACATTCCAGACAGCACATTTACACGACAGCCCACTCAGTGTAGATGGGCATCCCCCCTAGTCCATTGTCAACCAAGTGTTTCTTGATGAACCACTTAGCTTGAATAGTCCCTCCAAGATGTGCTGGACACTACCTTGTGGGCACTACCCCAGGAGCCAACATTTGAAATCAGGTATAGAATCAATATTCATAACGTCAAATATGAAAATGATATATGCATGCAAATAGCATAATCATAACCAGCAAATCATAACCTTTTCATAGATACCTCACTTGACAACCTTTGTACAAGATTTGCTGCAAATATATAACAGTGGTTGCAACAATGATCTATATGGTCAGATTTTAATCAGATAATATCATACCTACCCCCTGAAGCCTCCTCTAATCTGTCACTTTGTCCTAGCAGTATTGATCCCAGGATATTAGAGAGACAAGGCAGGGGAGGTGATATTTTTGATTGGACCAACTTCTGTGGGTGAAAGGAACAAGCTTTTGAGCTAAGGTTGCCCATTTTGGTTGGACGTATTCCCGGAGGTGTCATTGCATGACATCATAGTTAATGACAAATTATTCTCTAGTTTCTGGAGACCCCAGGACAATCCTGGAGGGTTGGCAACCCCTTTTGGGGCTATACAGAGCTCTTCTTCTGGGCTGGGGAAGGTTCTCAGGGTGTCACAGTGGAACGGCTACATCCAAGTTGGAACCAGTTATTCGGCAATAGGAGTTAATGCACATTGCGAACGACCATTTAAGGTGAAGAGGGCAGTGAACACCTCTGCAGTTATAGGATGAAGGAGGGTTAGTGGGTGAGAGACTATTGCAATGACCCATAAATCCTGTGTCTCTACTGAGTCCATGAATTTGGGTGTCTAGCAAAGTCATGAATTGAAGCTCCTGGGCTCATCCTTTGAAGGCATTTCCTTTCTTCTCAGTCCTGGTCCTGAACAGAAACCCGACCAATGCCTTCAAAAGAGGAGCTTAAAACCCTAATTTAGCTCGGCCTTTTCTGTATGAGCTGTGGGAGGGAAGATTGCTCAGTGGTTAGAGCAGCCCCCTTAACGGGCGCTTTGAAAGCATGGCGGAACCCAACTCCCACTGAAATGGAAATTACCATACATTTTTAACTGTGAGGGTAATTAACCACTGGATCAGTCTCCCAAGGGCCATGGTGGATGCTCCACCAGCGGCAATTTTTAATTCGAGATGAGATCTTTTTTCTAGAAGATCTGCTCTAGGTATTATTTCAGGGCTCTTCTCTAGCAAGGCTGATAGAGGAAGTCACACCAGATAATCCCAGCGATCCCTTCTGACCTTGGAATCTATGAAGCCATGAAATCCATGGGAGGTCGCCACCTACCTCTGTCTTTCGGCATCTAAATAGCTTTGAAAATCATAGTCTCCATTTCTCAGAGGTATTTAGATACCTCAAGAGGGCATCTAGGTCCCTTGTGGGGTTTTCAAAAGGGCCTGAGCCATGTAGGCAGCTAACACCATTGTAGGCTCTTTGTGCAACTGTTATATGGGAGGGAGTCAGGGAGCGAAAACAAGGGGCAGGGCTCCATCACTGTTATAAGTGGGAGGACTTTGCCCTCCCTCTTTTTACCAGCTGTAAGGGCGAGCGGGCAGGGGTAGGGGGCAGAGCGGAGTGAGCTGGGAGTGAGAGTCTTTGGGGAGTCACTGTTATATATTTGCAGCAAATCTTGTACAAAGGTTGTCAAGTGAGGTATCTATGAAAAGGTTATGATTTGCTGGTTATGATTATGCTATTTGCATGCATGTATCATTTTCATATTTGACGTTATGAATATTGATTCTATACCTGATTTCAAATGTTGGCTCCTGGGGTAATGCCCACAAGGTAGTGCCCAGCACATCTTAGAGGGACTATGGTGTGGGAGTTGGGCCTCAGGGGATGAGGCCACACAAGGGCAGGGCCTCGGATGAAAGGGCAACTCGAGAGTGGGGGCTCAGGGAGAAAAAGCAGGGCAGTGGTTTGGGTGCCCAAGGTCCACCCACTAGAGAGCGCCTGTTGCTCCGGGGGAAGTAACAGCACTGCCTTCCTCCTGAATTAAAGACTGGGAGGCACTCAGATACTGTGGCTGTAGAAGCACCACAGTTACATTTGCCATACAGAGTCCCCTTTAATTCAGGCCATGGGTTCTCGGTGAGCTCTGATGAGGACCTCAGGAAGGACCTGAATGGGCCGCAGACGGGGGAGGGGTCCCCCACAGCCTGAAGGGACTGGGTTGGGATTGAAGGTGTTTGTCCTGTGTTTATTAGGATGGATAGGTGCTATTGATGTTTCCCAGATGCTCCTGCGGCCCCATCCCTCTCCTCCCTCTCCTTGAATCCCCAGCACCGGGTGAACTGTGCTGGTGACTCCGTGGGACTTGTGTGTTCAGCACCCCGTTTGGTTGACAGGGTTAAAGGTTTCCAGTACTTTGGAGGTGGAATAGTCTTGTTGGTGCTGGCTTCATCCAAGAGCAGCTACACCTACAACTTGAACATCACTGAGCAGACGGTATCTGGGTCGCACAGCTGTTCCTACTGGGTCCGTCCGTCCGGACGGAATGTCCCAGCCAGGAGGAGTGAGCCAGTGGCCATCACCATGAGCAATGAGCCCTGTCTGTCTGTAATACCCCTGAGAAGGGCAGGGCTGGCTTTAGCCAGTGCAGGGCCCAATTCGTGGGGGATGTACTCTCCGGGCGGCACTTCGGATTTCCATGCTCCGGTGGTGGTAGCGGGGCCGCGGGGTTGTGGGGCTCCGACCGCGGGAGCTGGGCAGTTGCACTTGCCACTCTCATGCCAGGAGACCGGGGCCGCGGGGTTGCAGGACTCTGGCAGAAGGAGCGAGGATGCAGGGTTGTGGGGCTCTGGCCAGAAGAGCGAGGTTTCGGGGTCGCGGTGCTCTGGCCAGGAGAGCTGGGCCGCAGGGTTTCGAGGCTTTGGCCGGGGGAGCGGGGCCGCGGGGGAGCGGGACTCCAGCCGGGAGATCGAGGCGGCAAGGTTGTGGGGCTCCGGCCTGGGGAGCGGGGTTGCGGGGCTCCGGGGAGCGGGGCCAAAAGGCAAAAGCTGACATTAACATTGTTTCAGTCTGTGTGTTACTTGACACTGTGCATTCATTGTCACCATAGAAGGGAAGGGCTCTGCATAGACGGAAATTTGCCTGGGCACCGGTAGAAAATGTTCAGTAAAATTTGCTTTAAAAATTAAACCTGGCGCTTTGTCATCTTGTGTCATCATTTTTATTTCTTAGCTTTCAGCTATTTAAGTGAACTCCAAAACTTTCACACTGACTGTTTCCTATCTGCCATTGTATCTCTCTAATCTCCTTCAGAACCATCATTGACTTTTTTCCATTTTAATACTTTCCCATAACATCAGAGACAGTGAGAAAAATAGCAAATAAAGGTACATGACTATTTTTTTATCTCTATAGAGAATGATAGATATACATGCATCTGTCTCACATAGAGAGATGTGATGTATTCCCTGCAGCCAGGGCCAGCTTAAGCAAGTGCAGGGCCCAAATCGGACAGTTTTGATGGGCGCTGGCAGGGATGACTAAAAATATATACATATGTAAAAAAACACATGGGGCCTGTATTCACTGGGCGGTAGTCCGAGTCTTTGGTGGCACTTCAGCGACGGGTCCTTCACTCGCTCCAGGTCCTCAGCAGCACTGAAGGACCAGCCACTGAAGACTCAGAGTGAGCGAAGGACTCGCCACCAAAGTGCCACCAAAGACCCAGAGCGAGCGAAGAACCTGCCACCAAAGTGCCACCAAAGACCCAGAGTGCTGCCAGGTGAGTAAAAAAAAAAGGCTTCTCTAGCCAGGGAAGGGATTCTCACTGGGCCTGGGGCCCTCTTAGGCGTGGGGCCCGATGAGGGGGAATTGGTGAAATAGGCCTAAAGCCAGCCCTGGAGGAGGTAGTGTAGTTCTTCTGTACCTTGTAACCAGCATACCAATTTTGACAAGTTTCCATGTCCCCTTTTTTGCTTCATGTCCCACCTTCCAGCCTTATTTAGGGACGTGTGCACTTCTGCCATGTTGGGCATTATGAAAAAAAGATTCATGTTTTATTTTTCCTTTCTGTGGGGAATTAGGAAGCTTGTGTGTGTTTTCACATGTTCAGGTTAGAAGATTTTTGAACAAAAACAGGTGTTTACACATTTTAAATAACAGTGAGTAAAGGGCAGTTGAGCCCCTTTTAAATCATTTACAAAAGAAAGCGGATTCTCACCTAGTGATCAAGAAAGGAAAAAGGTCAGAGAGGAAGTTTGAAAACTTCAGGAAAGGAGAATGACAAGGAAAGAGTTTCAAAACTGCAAAAAAGGGACAGGACAGAAAATGCTAAACCTGCCGGAAAGGAAGAAAAGGAAGAAGGTGAGTTTTAAATCAACCAGAAAGGAAGCGTTAGAACACCAGGAAAGCCCTCCGGCCTGTCACAGAGAGAGAGAAGATCAAGTGAGATAAAACGTTTGAAAGCAGCAAGAAAGCTCTGCCCTGTCTCCAGCAACCCACCTCGGCCCAGTGACCAGTCAGCTGGGTGATGCTTTAAGTGTAATGAACTGGGACATATAAAGGCCAACTGCCCAAAGAACCCCAACTGAGTGCAGTTCATTACACCACCATCAAACCAAAGATCCCCAGGCCCAGATGCCTCTCAAATACCCTCGGAGAGAAAGGAAACCTTGAGAGTGGGAGGAAAGAAAGTTATCGTGTGGAGAGATACGGGGCACAACTGTCAGCTATCCACCAATCCTTAATGGATCCCAAAATCATCAACCCAGAGGCCCAAGTGACAATTCACCCATTCATGTTAAAATCTGTAAACTTGCCTACAGCTGAACTGCCTGTCGAGTACAAGGGCTGGTCAGGAATGTGGACTTTTGCAGTCTATGACAATTATCCCATCCCCATGCTACTGGGGGAAGACTTGGCCAACCAGGTAAAGTGGGCCAAGAGGGTGGGAATAGTTACACACAGCCAAGCCAGGCAAGCTTCCATACTCATCCCTGTTCCTGAGCTGTCCACAAGGGCCCCGTCTGTGTTACCAGAGACCCAGACAGAGGTGGTGGAACCGGATCCCCTGCCAATGACTGCAACAGCTATAGTGCATCCAGTCCCAGAACCGGAACTGGCAAAGCAACCAACACCAGAACAGTTGCCAGCACTGACTCCAGCGCTTGCAAACCCATCTACAACTCCAACGCCAGAGGGCACCAGAAGGCCTGAACTGGCAGAAGCAAGAGGCTCAGCCAGAGCCTGAAATATCACCTAGTGCACCAGTGGAGAGCGGTTCACAATCAACGAAAACAACTCCACCACCTACATCTCTTCCAGAGGGACCAAGCCCAAGTCCACAGTCTAAGGAGGAACTGGTGTCTCCAGCCTCAAGGGAACAGTTCCAGGCTGAGCAGGAAGCAGATGACAGCCTTCAGAAAGCTTGGGTGGCGGCACGGAGCACCCCACCACCTCTCAGCTCTTCTAACTGATCCCGGTTTGTTGTAGAACAAGGACTTTTATACAAGGAGACTCTTTCTGGTGGACACCAGGAAGACTGGCGTCCTCAAAGACAGTCGGTAGTTCCAACTAAGTACCGGGGAAAGCTCTTGAGCTTAGCTCATGATCATCCCAGTGGCCATTCTGGGGTGAATAGAACCAAAGACAGGTTGGGGAAGTCCTTCCACTGGGAGGGAATGGGCAAGGACGTTGCTAATTATGTCTGGTCTTGTGAGGTGTGCCAAAGAGTGGGAAAGCCCCAAGACCAGGTCAAAGCCCCTCTCCAGCCACTCCCCATAATTGAGGTCCCATTTCAGCGAGTAGCTGTGGATATTCTGGGTCCTTTCCCAAAGAAGACCCCCAGAGGAAAGCAGTACATACTGACTTTCATGGATTTTGCTACCCGATGGCTGGAAGCAGTAGCTCTAAGCAGCACCAGGGCTAAAAGTGTGTGCCAGGCCTTAGCAGACATTTTTGCCAGGGTAGGTTGGCCCTCCGACATCGTTACCAATTCGGAACTAATTTCCTGGCAGGGACCATGAAAAATCTGTGGGAAGCTCACGGGGTGAATCGCTTGGTTGCCACCCCTTACCACCATCAAACCAATGGCCTGGTGGAGAGGTTTAATGGAACTTTGGGGGCCATGATACATAAATTCGTAAATGAACACTCCAATGATTGGGACCTAGTGTTGCAGCAGTTGCTTTTTGCCTACAGGGCTGTACCACATCCCAGTTTAGGGTTTTCACCATTCGAACTTGTGTATGGCCATAAGGTTAAGGGGCCATTACAGTTGGTGAAGCAGCAATGGGAGGGGTTTACGCCTTCTTCAGGAATTAACATTCTAGACTTTGTAAGCAACTTACAAAGCACCCTCCGACACTCTTTAGCCCTTGCTAAAGAAAACCTAAAGGATGCTCAGGAAGAGCAAAAAGCCTGGTATGATAAACATACCAGAGAGCGTTCCTTCAAAGTAGGGGACCAGGTTATGGTCTTAAAGGCGCTACAGGCCCATAAGATGGAAGCATCATGTGAAGGGGGCCATTCATGGTCCAAGAACACGTGGGAGCTGTCAACTATCTATAGCATTCCCCACCTCAACCCTAAAGCCTAAAGTGTACCATGTTAATTCTCTAAAGCCCTATTATTCCAGAGACTTAAAGATTTGTCAGTTTACCACTCAGGGAGGAGATGACGCTGAATGGCCTGAAGGTGTCTATTATGAAGGAAAAAGTGACGGTGGCGTGGAAGAGGTGGACATCTGCAGCGACAGCAGATCAAGGAGCTGTGCACTAGCTTTGCTCCAATGTTCTCAGCCACCCCAGGACAGACTGAACAGGCATCCAGTAATAATACAATACTTTCCATGCACCTAGTGCAGAAAATGAGTCCAGATCAATGAGAAAGGAGAACATGATTTTCCATTTTGTTTCTGCAATCCACTTAGGTGGCTGGTCTCTTTCTTCCTAGATGACTGGAACAATTTCTCTCAAGGGTCTATAGGACAGATTGGTGCCCTAGGAAAGCAGCATCAGGGCCTTCAAATATTGCTGCTTCCAATGGTGGCATATAGCTCATTGCTAACCCAGCATTCATCCCATAAAAGCGATTGAAAAGAATTCTTTGAAGTCAGAAGTTCTCTCCATGTGACCTTCCCTGGAGGTCATTTGACTCTATTACCTCTGATGTTTATTTGTCTAAAAATAAAATCAATCCTTATTCACGTGCTCTTCTCGATAATTGAAGATGCTCGTTAGCAGAGGCACCAAGGGAGATTTCACTTCTTGTTTGCAGCAAAAATGATGAAACAGGAGAGGCATTCAGCCTCTGCTAAGAATACAAGGCATGTTGCACCAAGGATGTCAGCAGCACCAGAATGTCCTATTCTATGCGATCAGGTCTCGTTACGGAGAGATTGGTAGCCCGTGTTCTAGGTGTGAATAGAAGACTGCAGAGCCTGAATATTTGTCTGTGGATCATTGAATGAAGCAGTTACAACTGAGATTTGGACTTCTTCTGCACCTGAGTTAAGGTAAACAATCTCCCTCCTCTCTTTCAACCTACAATAAAATTACACAGTAAAGAAAATCTTTTCCACTGAGCCTGTCTGATGTAGGATTTTTCTGCCCAGGATCTCTACATAAGTCACAGAGTTATGTAAAGACTGAACTTGTTTGGTCCTGTTTTAGCTCTCATGTGCCTAAGTTCCACTGAAGTCAGTGGGAATTAGGCACATGCTGTCTAAATTTATGCACTAAAGTGTAGTGCAGAAGAAAGAAGGAGATAAACATGTTCTAAGGTTCCTGACTGTATCGGGGCCTTAATATTGTAAAATACTTTGAAGATGAAAAGGGCTCTATATATGTAAATATTGCAGACTATTTTAGTGATAAAAGGAGAAACATCTAAGAGATTCAGGGTTGTTCTACAGCAATCTTATGGTGATTGAAACTTCAACCTCTTTTTGATAAGAAAGAAAGAAAGAAAGAAAGAAAGATGTACGTTTGTTTAACTTTTCTATTCACCGTACTGAAATGGAAGTTTTTCCCACTGTAAGGGCTGATCATATTTTTCAGGAGTTTGTCAGTAATAAGCTAACTGAAAAATGTGAAATATTTTTGTTCTGGACATTTCAATTTTCTCCCCCATTTTTTCCCCAAATTTCCCATAAAATGTTTTTTTAAAGCCATCTTTGGCTAGAAATAATCAGGTTTCCATAAGTGTATGGTTTTCAAAAAGCATTTTTTTAACTGAAAACTGAACTGAGACATTGAATATTTTAATGAAAAAAGAAAAAAAAATAGCCCCCAAAATTTTGATCGTTTTCAACAAAAATGATTTTTAAGAAAAATGAATAATTTCCATTAAAATATTCCTTCTGTCAAAAACTCATTTATCATTTAAGATATTTCAATTAAAAAGTTTTGATTAACTAGTAAGCAGTTAACAAATATACATTGTGAAGTTCCCTTCAATGAAACATTATTATTAGCACAAACCCAGCTAGCTGGAGAGCAACTGAAAGATGGAGATTTATCTTCCAGATGCCACAGTGGTGACTACCAGCCTCAGCTGTGCAGGAGACTCTATAATAGGCAGAAGAAATCTTACTGTCGAGCCCCAGACTTATGTACATTCCTCTGCCCTAGTACACTGCAGGGGCTTGAGGGATTTGAATCCACATATGTGAACACCAGCATTCATGGCATCTCCTATCATAGATAAGCAGCAAATAAGAATGGCCATAGTGGGTCAGATGAAAGGTCCATCTAGCCCAGTATTCTGTCTTCTGACAGTGGCCACTGCCAAGTGCTTCAGGGGGAGTGCACAGAACAGGATAATTCTGGTGTGATCCTCCCCTGTCTTTCCTTCCTGGCTTCTGCAAGTCAGAAGTTCAGGGTCACCCAATGCATAGGGTTGCATCCCTGAAAATCTTGACTAACAGCCATTGAAGGACCTGTCATCCATGAGCTTATCTAGTTCATTTTTGAATCCAGTCATACTTTTGATCATCACAACATCCTGTGGCAATGGGTTCCAGATGCTAATTGTATTTTTTGTGAGGAAAAAAATACTTCCTATTTTTTGTTTTAAACCTGCTGTCTATTAATGTCATCGGGTGACCCCTGGTTTTTGTATTACAGGAAGGGGTAAATATTACTTTTCTATTCACTTTCTGCACACTATTCATGATTTTATTTACCTCCATCAGATCTCTGCTTAGCCATGTCTTTCTAAGCTGAACAGTTCCACCAGGTCCAGTTGATCACCAAAGTCACATAAGAATTCCTAGTCAAAGCATCTCTTCAGCTGAGATTTGACAGCTAGCTAAATTATACAGATGCCAAATTTCCCCCGAAGTTATTGAGATCTGGTCGTCTGAATCCCCTGTGTGATTTTGAATATCCCAGACTTCACTTCTATTTATTTACTTTATTTTGATTTATAAATTGCCAGTGATGGGGTATCTACCATGACCATTCGTATATTGCTCCAATGGTAAATGTATGCCTTATTTCCTTTCTGAATGAAGGGCCATCTGCATCTTAGAAATACAAGGGGAAGCTCATGATGCAGGACAGATTGAGTATTCTGGCACCTATATTTCTCTTCAGTGAGTAATTAAATGTGTGAGAAAAGAGAGAGTGGAATAAGAATCCAAGAACAATGAGAGACCGTTGCTCCAAACTTGAAATATTCTGGCATTTCAGGTAAGCATCATCTTCCATATTTAAGAAATGTTTTGTTATATGTCAATAATTTCCTAGAGCGAAAAAATAAGTGAGAACAACATTAAAACTACTGTGTGAAATCACAGTCCTGTTGAACAGAGCCTACTAAAAGAGCTTGGCTTGTTAAACCTAACAAAACAAAGGCTGAGATTTCTCTCCATAAATGCATCAGGGAGGTAAATACAGTGTAACAAATGGAGATAAACAGGCCAGGAATAAATGTAGTCTGGATTTATGACTTATATTGTCTATATAAACATTGAGTTCATGGCAAGTTGGGTGTGAATTACCCCAAGCTACCCTTCCATAGACTAACTGTCCCTGTGGACCTTCCTGACATTCACTAACAGTTCATTACTGTGCTAGGAAAAGGGATTAGATGCCTGTCAGCAGGGTCCACTTGGATAGCTACTCCACAGCAGGCTAGTGTGTAGTAGATTTGCAGCAATTTGCTGTGAACTAGTTGTTCACCTAGACAAGCCCTTAGACAAAGATTTCTAACAATCAGAAGAGGGAGGTTCTGGGAAAGCCTCCAACAGGAATTAACAGGAGCAAACAGTTTAACTAGTTTTGAGATGAGATTTGATAAATTTATGAATGGGATTACACGAAGGGATTGCCAGTGACAGCAGGGGGAATGGGCTCCATGACTCAGTAGGGCCCTTTCAATCCTGTGTCCTACATTCCTAAGTCAATGGCAAAACTCCCAGCAAACATTGGATATGAGATATCAATGAGTCTTATAAGGAAGGCACCTCGAAGAAATATGGAAGGGGCTTATGTGAAACTGATCAGTGTAGATATTTGGCTAGACTGGGAATATCAGATTCTCATTCAATAACACATGTTTGAATGTGAACCTTAGCAACACCTTCTAACATGTTTGCTGGTTATGGTTAACCCTAGTAGAAAGGGGAAAGGTCATGGCTGATGTGATTTTACCTATATCCACCATATCAAGACATAACTTCTCTTCTCAAATGAAGGAAGCCCTATGATACAACATGACTAACTCATGTGATTTATGTGTAGTGCTGGGGAGGAGCTGGTGGTTGTGGTACATGTAGGTACCAATAACATAGTGAAAGATAGAACAGAGATCAGGGAGGCCAAATTTAGGCTGCTAGTTAAGAGATTAATGACCAGGACCTCCCTGCTAGCATTCCCTGAAATGCTTCCAGTCCCAGGCTCAGGGACAGAACTGCAGGATCTCAATGTGTGGATGAGACAATGGTGTAGGGAGGAGGGGTTTAGATTTATTAGGAACTGGGGAACCTTTTGGGATGGGGGGAGCCTATCCAGGAAGTATGGGCTTCACCTAAACCATAATGGAACCAGATTGCTGGCACATAACATTAAAAAGGTTGTAAAGCAGTTTTTAAACTAAGGGCTGGGGGAAAGCCAACAGGTATGGAGCAGCAAGTGGTTCAGACAGAGACATGCCTTAGGAGAGGATCTATTAATGGAGATTTTCTATATCCTAGTAAGGAGGACGGGATCGAAGATGATAAAATACAGGTAGGAACAGTCAAATGAAAAGACTCTCATTCAATTACATCATGTAATGGCAGACAGCTAAAAAAGTGATAAAATCTTAAAGTGCTTACATACAAATGCTAGAAGTCTAAATAATAAGATGAGTTAACTAGAGTGCCTTGTATTAAATGAGGATATTGGTATGATAGCCATCAGAGAAACTTGAAGGAATGAGGATAATCAATGGGACACAGTAATACCAGAGTACAAAATATACTGGAAGGACAGAACAGGTCGTGCTGTTGTGGGAGTGGCACTATATGTGAAAAAAAGCATAGAATCAAATGAAGGAAAAATCTTAAACGAACCAAACTGTATCTTAGAATCTCTATGGATAGTAATTCCATGCTCAAATAATAAGACTATAGCAGTGGGGATCTATTACTGACAACCTGACCAGGATGGTGGTAGGGACTGCAAAATGCTCAGGGAGACTAGAGAGGCTATAAAAACATAAAAAAAAAAACCAAAAAAAAAACCCCTCAATAAAAATAGTGGATTTCAACTACATCCATATTGACTGGGTACATGTCACCTCAGGACGAGATGCAGTAATAAAGTTTCTTGACACTTTAAATGACTGCTTCTTGGATCATCTAGTCCTAGAACCTATGAAAGGAGAGGTAATTCTTGATTTAGTCCGAAGTGGAGCACAAGATCTGGTTGAAGAGGTGAATATACCTGGATCGCTTGGTAATAGTGACCACGATATAATTAAATTTAATATTTCTGTGATGAGCAAAACACCACAACATCCCAGTACTGTAGCATTTAATTTCAGAAAGGGAAACTACACAAAAATGAGGGAGTTAGTTAAACAGAAATTAAAAGGTATAACACCAAAAGTGACATCCCAGCAAACTCCATGGAAACTTTTTAATGACACCATAATAGAGACTCAGTAGTGAGAGGCAAAAAAGAAGTTAAGTTCCACTGAGAAAAAATAGAAAGGATCATAAACTCTGGCAAATGAAGAGTAAAAATATAATTAGAAAAACCAAAAAAAGAATTAAAGAACAGCTAGCCAAAGACACAAAAAGTAATAGCAAAAAATATATATAAGTACATGAGAAGTAGAAAACCTGTTAAACAACAAGTGGGGTCACTAGATAATCGAGATGCTAAAAGAACACTTACGGATTATAATGCCATTGTGGAGAAACTAAATTAACAGCTCAGGATGAGAGGGAAATTCCCAAACCTGAGCGATTCTTCTTAGACAAATCTGAGGAACTGTCCCAGATAGAGGTGCTATTAGAGGAGATTTTGGAACAAATTGATAAACTACACAGTAATAAGTCACCAAGAGCAGATGATATTCACCCAAGAGCTCTGAAGGAACTCAAATGTGAAATTGCAGAACTACTAACTGTAGTTTGTAACCTATCAAGTAAATCAGCTTCTGTACCATAAGATTGGAGAATAGTTAATGGGACCCCAATTTTTAAAAAGGGCTCCAGAGGTGATCCTGGCAATTACAGGCTGGTAAGTCTGACTTCGGTACCAGGCAAACTGGTTAAACCTAGAGTAAAGAATAAAATTATCAGACACATACGTGAACATTATTTCTGGGGAAGAGTCAACATGTTTTTGTAAAAGGAAATCATGCCTTACCAATCTACTAGAATTTTTTCAGGGGGTCAACAAGCATGAGGAAAAGGGGCATCCAGTGGATATAGTGTACTTAGATTTTCAGAAAGCCTTTGACTAAGACCATCACCAAAGGCTTTTAAGGAGAGTAAGCAGTCATAGATTAAGAGGAAAGGTCCTCTCATGGATCAGTAACTAGTTAAAAGATAGGAAACAAAGGGTAGGAATTAATGTCCCCCAGGGGTCTGTGCTGGGACTATTCAACTTATTCATAAATGGTATGGAAAAGGGGGTAAACAGTGAGGTGGCAAAATTTGCAGATGATACAAAATTACTCGAGATAGTTATTTCCCAAGCAGACTGTGAAGAGCTACTAAAGAATCTCTCAAAACTGGGTGACCGGGGAACAAAATGGCAGATAAAATTCAATGTTGATAAATGCAAAGTAATGCACATTGGACAACATAATCCCTACTATACATATAAATTAGCTGTTGCCACTCAAGAAAGCGATCTTCTAGTCATTGTGAATAGTTCTCTGAAACCATCCACTCAATGTGCAGCGGCAGTCAAAAAAGCGAACACTATACTGGGAATCATTAAGAAAGGGATAGATAATAAGACAGAATAATATCATATTATCTCTATATAAAACCATGGTATATCCACATGTTGCATACTATGTGCAGATATGGTCACCCCATCCCCAAAAAGATATATTGGAATTACAAAAAGGTTTAGAAAATGGCAAACAAAATGATTAGGGGTATGGAATGGCTTCCATATGAGGAGAGATTAATAAGACTGGGACTTTTCAGGTTGGCAAAGAGATGATTAAGAGGCAATATCATAGAGGTTTATAATATCATGACTGGTGTGGAGAAAGTAAATAAGGAAGTTTTATTTACTTCTTCTCAGAACACAAGAACTAGGGGTCACCAAATGAAACCAATAGGCAGCAGAGTTTAAAACAAACAAAAAGAAGTATTTCTTCACACAACACACTGTCAATCTGTGGATGTTGTGAAGGCCAAGACTATAACAAGGTTCAAAAATGAACTAGAAAAGCTCTTTGAGGCTAGGTCCATCAGTGACTATTAACCAGGATGGACGAGATGATGTCCCTAGCCTCTGTTTGCCAGACGCTGGGAATGGGAGACCGAGAATGGATCACTTGATGATTACCTGTTCTGTTCATTCCCTCTGGAGCACCTGGTACTGGCCACTGTCAGAAGACAGGATAGTGGGCTAGATTGACCTTTGGTCTGACCCAGTATGGCCGATCTTATGTTCTTATGACTTCATAGGTCTTAAACTGTGTATGACTGAGTATTGTTTCAAAGCCAAATCATTTTTTTTTTGCCATCTAACTGAAGTCTAGGTGAAATGTGAATGACAATGTTAGCCTTTGTGTGTTACTAAACACAATGTTAACTTCCCCCTCTCTTCTCACGCTAGACAACCCTTAATGGTAAAAGGATTTTAGCTAACTTGAGCTTGGAACAACTCTCAAACTAATTATAAGTGTTGCCATTTCACTGATAATACCTTCATATCCTCAGTCTATGATTTATATTGTTCTCCATCAGATGGTGGCCAGGAAAAAGTACAGAATCTCCGTAATGGACAATTATGGATTCATTAACAAACGATGGAAGTTTCTTCAAAACTGCCATTTGCTAATGTTTGCCTGTAACTTGAACAATAAGGATGTAATTCTTTTATCAATTTCTGTCCTAGCTACTAGGATGATCTGAGGAATGGAAAACTTGTCTTATGAAAGGAGACTCAAAGTGCTTGTCTTGTTTAGCCTAACCAAAAGAAGGCTGAGGGGGGATATGATTGCTCTTTATAAATATATCACAGAGATAAATATCAGTGAGAGAGAGGAATTATTTAAGCTTAATACCAATGTGGACACAAGAACAAATGGATATAAACTGGCTATCAGGAAGTTTAGACTTGAAATTAGATGGAGGTTTCTAACCATTAGAGAAGGGAAGTTCTGGAACTGCCTTCCAAGGGGAGTAGTGGGGGCAAATGACATATATGGCTTCAAAACTAAGCTTGATAAGTTTACGGAGGGGATGGTATATTAAGATAGCCTAATTTTGGCAATTAATTGATCTTTGATTATTAGCAGGTAAATTTACCCAGTGGTCTGTGATGGGATGTTAGATGGGGTGGAATCTGAGTTACTACAGATAATTCCTTCCTTGGTGCTGGCTGATGAGTCTTGCCCACATATTCAGAGTTTAGCTGATTGCCATATTTTGGGTCGGGAAGGAATTTTCCTCCAGGGTAGAATGGCAGAAGCCCTAGAGGTTATTCGCCTTCTAAATCTAAATACACAAGAAAGGTTAATGATGGGAGGGGAAGCAAAGAGAAAGAAAATTTAAAGTAAATCATAATCTTTATTTTTTGATCATATATTTCCTTTTCCCTAGATAAAACCACTGTGAATAGAGATCAGGGAAATCAAACATCCATCACAGAGTTCATCCTCCTGGGATTCAATAATATCTCTGAATTACAGACTCTTCTCTTCCTGCTCTTTCTAGTGATCTACATTGTGACCATGACCGGGAACATCCTCATTGTTATGGTAGTTATGGCTGATCAGCATCTTCACACCCCCATGTACTTCTTCCTGGGGAATTTGTCCTGCTTTGAGATCTGCTGCACCTCCACCATCCTGCCCAGGATGCTGGCCAGTCTCCTGACTGGGGACAGAACCATTTCAATCAGAAACTGCTTCTTGCAATATTATTTCTTTGCCTTCCTGGTAGTTGCTGAGTATTATCTCTTACCTGTGATGTCTTATGATCGGTATTTAGCCATCTGCAAATCAGTGCATTATTCAGCCCTTATGAATGGCAAGGTCTGTGCCATGCTAGCAGCTGCTTCTTGGGTAAGTGGGTTTCTGGCTAGCACAATAATCACCTCCATGATGTCCCAATTCATTTTCTGTGGCCCTAATGAAATTGATCATTTCTTTTGTGATTTCAACCCAATAATAAAACTGTCCTGCAGTGACACCCATCTGGCTGAACTCGCCAGCCTCATTGTGGCCTCAATATTCACCCTGCTCCCATTCCTTACCCTGACGTCCTATGTTTATATCATTCTCAGTATCCTGAGGATCTCTTCCACCACCGGCAGGCAAAAGGCCTTTTCCACCTGCTCCTCTCACCTCATTGTGGTGACAATTTTCTATGGGACCATAATTATTGTGTATCTGCTCCCCAAAACCAACACACTGAAAGCCCAGAACAAAGTGTTCTCAGTCTTCTACATTGTTCTGACCACCCTGGTCAATCCACTCATCTACAGCCTGAGAAACAGAGAGGTCAAGAAGGCCCTGTAAAAAGCGGTGAATACATTCATATTTTCACAAGACTTGAGATAGTGTGACCTGCTTGTTCCACCTTAGAGAGAAAATGGGGGAAGGGAACACTTTTGGAAACATTTAATGTTTTAGTTGAATAGGGAAAGTGAAAAAGATGGAGTTTTGCCTTTATTTTTACTCTTATCCCCAATTTTGGAATGGAAAAAATTAAACAAGCGGGAGACTTTTCCCCCCCTATTTTACTTCAATTTCTTAGCCTGTAAGAATGTGAAAAAAGTTAAAAGAACATTTAAAGCCGAGAGAAAATATTTCTTCTCACTGGAAAAGGAACAGACTTGTATCTCACTTTTCTGACAATAATAAATTACAGAGAGGGATGGAAAACCACACCTTTTTTTCCACCAGAAAAATATTGAAATGAAAATGAAAAAATGAAAGGGAGGGAAAGTAACACTTTGTCCTCACCTTGCCATTATTAATGCACATTTCCAGGGGAAAGAAGTAAAAACTCAAAGTTCAGGTTTTTTTCAGTAGAAGAAAAGGTGGGCAAAGTTGAAATGTGAAAGTGGATGGGGGAATACCCCAAAACAGAAAAAAAAAATCAACCAACAATAGGGAAACAAGTAGAAATATTCAGACAAAATCAGAAGTTTGTTTTCTTTCAACAATTTTCACAGAAAAATGTCCCTCAGCAGCTCTGACTGGGGGGAATCTGAGCTGATTTATTGATTCTGTGAAGAAGGTTCTAGTTAGCCATTATCTGGAAAAATTGAGGGGATCATGAATATGTAATCCATTATACAGGAAGGTAAAGGAAACAGCTTATTTTAAGCACTTCACTACAATGGGATGAATTGTGTGCTTAAATTAACCATTTTTTTCAGCGACCTCAACACAGTGTTTTCTGTCTGCTTCTGTATTCTAACTCCCTCCTTAACAGCCTGAGAAACACTTTGTGAATCAGGGACACACTGACTGTTCTATTGCTCACTCGGTTTCAGGACTAATATTTGCAGTTTCACTGAAGCTCAGGATGCTACTAGAATGAAATTTTGTACCCATTTTTAAGGGTCTGATGATAAGTGTGATGTACATGATGTCTATGTCAGATTTTGAGACATCAGAACAAGAACAAACTGGATATTAGGAAGTTTAGACTGGAAATTAGACGAAGGTTTTTAACCATTAGGGGAGTGAAGTTCTGGAACAGTCTTCCGAGGGAAGTGGTGGGGGCAAAAGACTTATCGGGCTTTAAGACTAAGCTTGATAAGTATATGGAGGGGATGATATGATGGGTTAGTTTAATTTGGGCGATTGATCTTGGCTCATCGGCAGATAAGTCTGCTCGATGGTTTGTGAGGGGATGATGGATGGGATGAGAACTGAGTTACTGCAGAGAATTCTTTTTGGGTGCTGGCTGGTGAGTCTTGCCCACATGCTCAGGGTTTAGCTGTTCACCATATTTGGGGTCGGGAGGGAATTTTCCTCCAGGGCGGATTGGCAGAGGCCCTGGAGGTTTTTCGCCTTCCTCTGTAGCGTGGGGCGTGGGTCGCATGCTGGTGGATTCTCTGCAGTTTGAGGTCTTCAAACCACAATTTTGAGGACTTCAATAACTCAGTCGTGGGTTAGGGGTTGTTATAAAAGTGGATGGGTGGGGTTCTGTGGCCTGCCTTGTGCAGGAGGTCAGACTAGATGATCATGTTGGTCCCTTCTGACCTATGATTCTATGATTCTATGATTCAGTACAGAGAACTAAGATTGTGCTGGCAGGAAAAGAACTTGCAAAAACAACTCCACGGTCAATGAATTTTAAACATACAATAAAAATTGAAGTGAATGTTATCAGTTTCTATAGATATATCATATTAAAATATTTTGATTAAAAATGACAATACAAGAATACTAATTCAATTAATATGCTCATTTTGTGTCATTCTTGTCTGGGGATGTTTCACAGCCTTTTTCACCTCAATTTTAGGTCTTTGTGAGAATCTTCTGCAATGAAAAAACCAGTTCACAATGAGATAAATGCACCCGTCACCCCCAATGGACATCATGGATGAAGAGGGACGGGGATGGAGAGAGTGGGGAAAACAAACATAACAACAACAACAACAATAAAAATAATGTCTTTTCAATGATAAAAGCAGAATATTTCATTCAAAATATACAATTTCAATTGAAAGTTTTCCATTTTAAAAAGGCCATTTTCCAACATTGTTTCCACTTCCAAATGAAAAAATTTGAGCAGTTCTACGTTTCTTTTCATTCTAACCCAATTTTTTCTTTTCCTTGAGAAGGAAACTTCAAGAAATGGCCCCAGTTTCAGGCCTAGGTGTGGTAGATTTTCTGGCTGAGTTTGGAAGGGGAGGCAAGTGTGGATGGGGAAAACAAATGAATATTCTCTGCCTCACACCTAGCTCTGTCTAGGATTGAGCTGTTTGATGATGTGTGCTATACTAGGGTTTCTTCACTTTGAGTTTATTGGATCTTTTCCTATTGGACTGGTCAAGTGGATGATGAACTGGATTGGGTTTAAGCTTAAGTGGGGATTAAAGAGACATGAGTTCTGTGCCCAACTCAGCTACAAATATCCTGTATGATTTTAGGAAAGTCCCTCAATCTTCCCTGTGCCCTCAATCCTTATCTGTAAAATGGGCTTAATGCTCTCTGATCTCGCATGGGGGTTGTGTGAAGAAAATCCATTAACGTTTGGAAGATGCTCAGATAGTCATGAGGGCACCTACACAGAGACAGAATTCTGCACCCCCTTATGTTCCCTGGCACATCTCCTGGACTGGGATGTTTCAGCATTGAGCTTGTTAGATGGAGCGGGATTTTCCAAAAGCCGCTAAGCTGTTTAGGAGCCCAAATCCCAATGACTTTAGAAATGGGAGTTAGGCTCCTAAACCACGCAGGTGCTTTTGAAAATGTCTCCTGGAAGGCCTGATTTCCAGCAGCTTGGCACCTACAACTGCGGACAGATTTCCCAAAAAAACTTCACTCCTATTTTGGCAAGGAAAAGAGACAGGTGTTCAAAAACACCGATCAGCCAGCAGCTCCTGAGTCAGATTTTTGACACAGCTCATTACCCACCACAGTGAGAGGTTTGGATAATATGGCCCTTAGTTTGTGCCCTTCCTTTGCCCTCCTGGGTTTGGCCGATCTGGCTGACTGCTCCCTGAGAGCATGCCTACACTGCAGTTAGACTCTCATGGCTAATCGGTGCCAGCTGACGCTTGCTGCTGGGCTATTTAATTGCAGTTGTAATAAGCCTTTCCCCCAAATCTGGACCTTAGCGTCCAAAAATCTGGGTGCTTGTATGAAACTCTCCCAAGCTTAATTACCAGCTTGGATCTGATCTCGCTGCCACCAGCCAGGAATTTCCAGGGCCTGACTCCCTCTCTGGTCTGCCAAAACCTTCTCTGGGGTACCCCAAGACTCAGAAACCCTGAGTCTCACACCAAAGGGAAAACAACCTCCTCCCCTTGTCTCCTCTTTATCTCATCCCCAGCTCCCCCTCCCTGGGTTATCCTGGGTGATACTGTACTTAAACTCCCTGAATGCAAAACAGAGAGGGCAATTTACCTTCCCCCCTCCTTCTTCCCCTGAGGCTATGCATTCAAACCTAGTCAAGCTAACACAAAGAGATTTCCCCCCTCCCTTCGTTCCTTAGCCTTAACCAGAGAAAAACCTCAAACAGGTTTTAAAAAGAAAGCTTTATATAAAAAAGAAAGAAAAAGACATAAAAATATTTTCTGTATCAAGGTGACAATTATACAGAGTCAATTGCTTAAAAGAAAAAATATGAATAAACAGCCTTATTCAAAAAGAGATATAATTTAAACATTCCAGCACACACACATGTAAATACAAAACAAAACATATAAAAGCCTATTGTTTTGCTACCTTTGTACTTACAACTGGGAAACTGAAGATGAGAAGCTTACAGATAGAAAAAGATCCCCTCTCATAGCTGAGAGCCAGACAAAGACAAAAAACCAAAAAAATTCCCTCCCCTGAGCTTTGAAAAATCCGGTTTCCTGATTGGTCCTCTGGTCAGGTGTTTGGTTCCCTTTGTTAACCGTTTACAGGTAAAAGAAACATTAACCCTTAGCTATCTATTTATGACAGCAGTGCAGACTTCCATTTCTGGGCTGCAGTCCCTGCTTTGGGACCCTCCCACTTCACAGGAGCCTAGAACCCAGACTCCAGCCTAAGCCCAGAACTCTACTGTACCATGAAACAACACCATAGCCCAAACCCCATGAGCCCAGGTCAGCTGGCATAGGCCAGTCACATGTGTCTAACTGAAGACATTCTTCCTTTGCTCTGCCTCTCCATCCTGGTCTGAGAGGTCAGACTTAAATGTGCAGATCATCTATCCACCAGCTCCCTTGGCCCTATAGGAAGCCAGAGGAAAGACTCACTCATCCTTCCCTTCCATTTCCTTGGGCCTCAAATGGAAAGCTGCTTCTTGGCTTAGGGGGTTTAATCTGCACTTGATTGAGATAAAAGCAGTAATTTCCGAAGGACATGGTTACAGCAGAATCTCGGCTTTAATTTAAGAACACGTTTCTAGGTTTTTAAGTCATAGTGGAAAGCTCGAGGATGGCTCCCAAGTGTAACTGACACAGTGATATTTGCCTGAGTGTGCAGAGAGCTGAGACAATAGCTCTCAGTGGGGAAAACTGCACCATTTATCTCAATGGAGTGTTGGACCCACTGGCCTTGGAGGGATGGGGGTGAGGCTGGGCCCACTGTGATCTTCACCTCCTTCTACACTCACAGTGTCCTGTGCTGAGATGCGGTTGGTGGGGTCCTCTCAAGGCTACTGGGTCCAACACTCCATTGACATGAATGGTACAGTTCCCCCAATTGAAAGCTATTATCTCAGGCTGTCTGCACACTCAGGCCGATATTGCTGTGTTGGTTACATTTAAGCCAGCTTCTCCCCTCCCCAAAGAGTGATTGTCTCAGTCGCTCCACTGACTCAGGCAGGAGGTGTTGCATTGATTACACTCCGGTCGACTCCATCCTTGGAGAGCTATTGTCTCAGGCTCTCTGCACACTCAGGTAGATATCACTTTCCCAGTTACACTTGAGATCCATTTTCAAGCTTTTTCTTGTATCTAAAAAAACCTAGAAACTTCATCTAAAAAAACCTGGTCACGTGACTCTAGGAATTCAGACCATTTACTGCATGTGTCTTAATTCAAATGTAGGTTAATCTCCGAGCAAAACAGCAGCTTTCAGTTTGTGGTCTGAGAAAAGTAGAAGAAAGGATGAGTGACACTTTCTCTTGCCTTCCAAAGAGTCAAGGGAGCTGGTGGTGAATATATTACATCTAGAAAAGGTTAATTTTTTTATTTTGCCCAATTATTGATTTTGGTGAAATATGCATTTTTTTTTCCTGGCAATAAAAATGTTGTGGAAATTTTCTATTCACAATCATTGGTGCCTACTTAAACCTCCATGATGGGGAAAAATTTCTGGCCATCTCCAAGCCTGGTCCTTTTCCTTAATTGGACAACACAGGTTTGAGCTCAGTTTGGATACTCTATTGTGTCTTTAGAGGCATAAGATATCATTTGAAGCAACCAACCTGATGATAACATCATTCCTTATGTTTTATTTGTATGACATTCTCTGGCATTGATTACAAGCTTTTATTATGGAATACAAAGAAACAATATCTGGGAACAACATGGTTACAACAACACTGCAAACAATAGAGAAACAATGTACAGCTGGGGTTACAGCCATGGATTTGCTTTGATATTTAGTGGTTTGTGTCACTTACATGACTTGTCAGCTCTGTGCATTCTCAGACGCTACATATACACCTCACCCAGTGTGAATGGTTAGTCACCCCAAAAGAGAAAATACACCATCATCCTGTACGTGTCAGTGCTGAACATGAGAGGCTGACAGAGCTGTCCACAACCTCACTTTTTTGTGCCCTCTGTTAAATGGACACAGGGAGGGACAATAAAAGCTCACTAGCTCCAGGAAGATTATCTGCATTTATTTTTTTAAGATGTGTTCTGAGATTTTCAATGGGAGTTTTCAAATTAATTTCAATAGAGGCTTTTTGCCCAAATCACCCAGGAAGCTTTTAAAACCTCATGCTAAAGGCCAGAATTCCAAAGGTATTTTAGGTGCCTCATGGGAGTTTCAAAAGTATCTTGATTTCAAAATCCCACTTGGTGTCTAAACACCTTGAAAAATTGGCCCTTAGCTATTATCTACCCATCTCTACATTCTTTGTGAAAGCGACGTATTTAATGACTGCTTGGCTCAAGGCTTCCTGGAAGTCTCTGTTTCTCAGGCTGTAGATCAGAGGGTTTACCAGAGGAGTGAGGACCGTGTAGCAAAGAGAGAGTGCTTTCTTTAGCACTCGCAGTGTATCATGTTTTGGGAGCATGTAGACGATCATTATGGTCCCATAGAAAATTGTCACCACAATTAGGTGAGAGGAACAGGTGGAAAAGGCCTTCTGCCTCCCAGTGATGGAAGGGATTCTCAGGATGGTGGTGATGATACACACATAGGATGTCAAGGTTAGTAGAAATGGAGGCAGAGTGAATACACAGGCTAGGACAGAAGGCAACAATGCCATAAGGTGTGTGTCCCCGCAAGCAAGATTTACCAATAGGCCGGAATCACAATAGAAATGGTCTATTTCATTCGGGCCACAGAACATGAACTGTGACATGAACAATATAAAGATGGTAGTAGCCAATGAACCATTGACCCATGACCCAGCAGCCAACTGAAGAGAAAACCTGATATTCATCAGAACTGAATAGTGCAGGGGTTTACATATCGCTAAATACCGATCATAAGACATCACTGCTAGAAGACAGCATTCTGTACCTGCCAGAGAACCAAAGAAGAACAGTTGTGCAAGGCATCCACTGACTGAAATGGTCTGATCCCCAGTGAGGAGACTGGCCAGCATCTTGGGCAGGATGGTGGAGGTGTAGCAGGTTTCCAAGAAGGACAAATTCCCCAGGAAGAAGTACATGGGAGTGTGAAGGTGCTGATCAGTCACAACTAGCACAACAATGAGGACGTTGCCAGCCATGGTTGCAATGTAGAACACTAGAAACAGCAGGAAGAGAAGGATCTGCAACTCCGGGAGATCCCCAAATCCCAGGAAGATAAATTCTGTGATGGTCGTTTGATTTCTCCATTCTGTGTCGGCCATGGGTTGACATTAGGAACACAAAAAAACAAACAAACAAAAAAAAACTTTGCCATCAAATCAGAAGAACACTGTGTTAACAGTTCATAAAGAGTCATCAGTTAATTCCATAAAGATGCAAAATCTCCTTTCCCTCTCCTGGTGACCAGGTCTTACATTATTGTCTAAATTTAGACATCGGGGCATGTGTCTCATGCACACTGTGAGAGGAGCAATGGAAAATTATTTCTGCCTCTCTGCGGTGGAAGGGTTATCAGGAAAGTAATAATGATAGACATAACAGATGTCAGAAAAGTTACAAAGGGATCTGACTAAAATTACTGATTGGAAACAGAATGGCAGATAAAATTCAATGTTGATAAATGCAAAACATTGCACTTTGGAAAACATCATCCCAAATATACACGCAAAATGAGGGTCAAAGTTAGCTGTTACCACTCAAGAAAGATCTTGGAGTCATTGTGAATAGTTCTCTGAAACATCCACTCAATCTGCAGCAGCAGTCAAAAAAGCAAACAGAATGTTAGGAACCATAAGGAAAGGCATAGATAACACAACAGAATATATTATTTTGCTAATATATCAATCCATGGTACACCCACACCTTGAACATTGAGTGCAGTTCTGGTTGCCCCATCTCAAAAAAAAAGATAGATTAGAACTGGAAAAGGTGCATAGAAGGACAATAAAAATGATTAGGGGTATTAACAAGAATGTCATATGTAAGACACAAGAGGTAATTGTCCCACCCTATGTGGTGATGCTGAGGATTTAGCTGGAGTAAGGGGTACAATTCTGAGCACCACATATTAGGAAAGATGTGGAGAACTATGAGAAGAGTCCAAAGGAGAGCAACAAAAATGATAAAGAATTTAGGAAACTTCACCCATGAAGAAAGGTGAGAACAGAAGATTGAGGCTGGACATGATAATAGTCTACACATAGGTTAAAGGTTGTTATAAATAATGGGAAAAAATTATTCTCTATGTCCACAGAAGGTAGGACAACAAGTAATGGGCTTAGTCTGCTGTAAGGGAGATTTAGGTCAGATGTTAGGAAAATCTTTCTCTCTCTAAGGGTTGTTAAGCTGTGGACTAGGCTTCCAAGGGCAGTTGTGGACTCCCCATCACTGGAGGTTTTTAAGACCAGGTTGGCCAAACATCTGTCAGGGAGGGGCTAGGTTTACTTGGTCCTGTCTAGGTGCAGGGGGCTGAGCTAGATGATCCCTTGATGTCCCTTCCAGCCCTAAACTTCTATGACTCTATGAAACATTTCATTCTGACGAATTGCCATTTTCTGATGAAACTGAGTGTTGGAAAATTTCCTACCAACTTTAGTCCTTATCATTATTCCCTGAGAGTTCAGTGGATCCACAGAGTCTTGTAGTTTCCTGCTTCAGACAAACTGAAAGAGTTTGTTGCTTGCTTTTAACTCAGACCGCTTGTTCTTCAAATTCCCTCTGGCAGTCGAACTTTTTCTCTTATCAGCTCCTGCTGCTGCCTCCACTTCCCCCCTCATCCCTCCATCAAACCAACTTCCACTGTTGGTGCCTTTGAATTACCCTCTCCTTCTATGGTCTTCTCTATTGACCTGAAATAACTGTTTCACTCAGAGCCAGAATCTCCCAGCAAGCCTCTCCTTGTCCTCTCGAGGGTTTGCTCCTACACCTCACTGCTGCTAGAAAGGGTTTCTTTCCCACTCCTTTCTGACTCTGCTTCCGTCTGGATCCCCTGCAGAAATCACCCTGCAGCCCTCTCCTCTTTCCCTGGCTGTCAGACCCAGCTCTCTGACAGCTCCCCACATATATCTGATCAGGGGAGCTCAGCTGCCTCCCTCTTTTAGGAAGCCCCATCCCTGAGCTACCGTCTTGTCACCCAAACCTAAACTCAAAGGCTGGCTTCAGAGGACAAGGCAGAGGTGGGGGCAGAGCCCAGCTCCCTTCAAAGGCCAAGCCACCCTTTGCCATCCTGCTAATTTCTTCCTTACATTTTACATGTTGTTTTTATGGTCCTTCTTTCTGCTTCACTTTGTTTGGATTCCCATTATGATACTCCAGGCTTTGGCCTAGTCACACTGACCCAGAGCCCTGGCTGGAGTGAGTGAACCATAACTCCATTGGACTCTGTGGACCAGATCGCTAGCTGAGGACCTTTCACAAGACATGTATCTCAATTTTCTCACATTTAAATGGTGCTATGAACACTGACTGTCACTGCTGTGGGAAGGTGAGGCTAACACTGTTCATATTCACAAAGCCCATTCATGCCCCTGTCTGGAAGGTGGGATAGAAACGCAGTCAGGAAGATGGTGCTCACCTGTAACCACAGGACAGCTGAAGCTTGAAGCAATGAGCTCTTGTTTCTCTGTGTTCAGCAGCCAGGACACAGATTCATAAGCTGAATTTCTTGTCTCTCTCTCTCTCTGCAAAATCTGGATCTTCTCAGGAAAGACACCTGCATCTACCTGAATGGACAAGCAGCTGCTGTGTGCTGTGTTAGAACATGCTATTTGCTCTCTATTTGCACAGTGCAGAGGTTACCACATATTTGTATCCTTCTCCACGGCAGGCTGAGTTTCCCCTGATTCCACCTCCGAAGGGGCTGAGCCTGGGGAGTTAGTGCTGGGTTTTCTGTGCAGTCACTACAAACAACTGTCCTAATGCAACCAACTGCCCACACTCAGAGAACTCCCCTTTCTGATCCTGGCCATAGGAGATCATTGCTCTGCATGGTTGAAATGTAACACATTGCTAATGGAGTGCCTGGCCTTGCAGACACTGACATTGCTGAGTAATCTTTATGCATGTCAGTTGTCGCTTTGTCTTCAGTGGAGAAACTTCACAAGTAAGAATGGCTTGGAAAAGTAAAGCCTGTCAGATTGGTTTTTCAGATCATGCAGTTTAGCAAAAACAAAGGGTACAGAATGTTAATTTAATCTGTCGTTTGCAAGTGAAGGCTTTGTTTGAAAGGAAATCTTTCCGTCACACACACACACATTCAAAATACACACACCCAATCCCAATGGAAATACTTACCCCAAGGAACTTTGATGTGATTATTAATTTTTAATCTTTATTTGTTTGACAATAATCTCTGGCCTCTTCTGAATGACAGCAGAAACCGGGACTTGGAGATTGGTTTCCCATTGGAAGAGAATCCAGTGATGTGGAGTCTGGATTACTTTTTAGTGTAACTTGACACTACATGAACCAGTCCTGGAACAGAGGTGGAAAGAAACAACATGCATGAAATTCCTTCTTTTAGGGCTCTTGACCCATGCATCTAGGTCTGTTCCGAAGAAGCAGCTCTATCCTAATATTTGACTCTATTTATGGACATTATGACAGGAAGCAAACTCTTCTGCAGTTTGCAACATGTCACTGCAAAAGAAACTGAGTCACAAACTGAAGAGCCCTACAGCACTTCTTCAGAGACTCACAAGCAAAGGCAAATAAAAAACTTTTAAAACAATGTTTAACAGTGCCACCTGGTGACTACCTCTATAACTATTTTCTAATCATTCCCCTCATTTGCCAAAGCTTCAAGGCATCTCAGGGCTGTCTATGCCACCAGGGACTGACAGTGCAGTCCCTGATTCTGCTATCATTTGTGGAGACACTCACTGTAGCAGCTTCCTGCCTTCATACTGTTCTGTGTGGTTAGTAGCAGCAAAGCAGATTCTCTCCGGGGTTGCCATATGCTGAGTCCCTTTGCAATGACCGTTTCACAGGCCATCCCCAAGAATGGCCTCGGTTCTATGAGTGCACATCTGCTAGTGCACTATCAACCCCCCAGTTGGGTCAGGACTGTCCCTGTTGACTGGGGCTCTGGGTTCATTTCTTTGTGTTTGTCCAACTTCCCCACCTCCAAGGGCCCTGTGAGCCTGGTGCTGTTGCCTGGCCCAATCTGGTCCTTATCAGCTGGGTTTAGCCCATATAACAACGTTCCTGGTAAAATGTGAAGACATCATTGTTTGTGACTGGCCACATGTGCCCTGTGTGTGTGTAATGAACACTAGCTGGTTTGCAGGGGCCGTGAGGTGAAGATGGCAGTAGTAGCAAGCTCAGATTGACAGGTATTCTGTGCCAACATTCACTCACAAGTTATACCCAGAGGCAGGCATTTTTGTTGATTTGGTTGTGTTTTTCAACAAACATTTCTTCTCATGAATTTTTTTTTTTTTATCTTAAAAAATAAACAGAAATGTTGTGGGGCATTGGCTTTTCATTGCTTAAATTAAAACTGAAAATTTTTTATTTTGTTTTCAAACCTGAAAAATGAAATCAGGTTTTTTCTCCTATCTCATCTTTTTTCTGTGAAAAATGTGTAAAAACACCAGAAAAAATCCATGAAAAAATGTTAACAGAATGAAATGATTTTCTGTGTGTGTGTGAAAAGATTTTTCTTTCTTTCTCTTTCTTTCTTTCTCTTTCTTATTTTTTTTTTTAATTTTACAAAGGAAAAGAAATCCAGATTTTCTTTTTTGTTCTTGATTTTTTTCTCCCCTTTTCCTCCCACCTCCTTCTTTTACTGTAGAAAGGGGAAAAGAGCAGGAAACATCCTCAAAATGGAAAAACAAACAAACAAAAAGGCATTTTTTTATCATCCAAGAACTTGACAAAATATATATTACAAAAAAAAAGAATATTTAATTTGCTTGTTCTTCCCTATGTAAAATACTTATCAATTTTGACCAGATCGAGATGGAACTTTGAATATTGTTTGTCCAGGTTTATTATCTACAAAACGCTTTATCAGCATTCCAGACACTGTTTGGGTACACTGCCTGTTTGCTCATGACAAGGCAACAGCACATTCAACGGAAAGCCATCCCTTAAGTCATGTGAGCATGAATCAGCCAGCCCAGTACCTGAGAGAGAGAGAGAGAAAATCCTTTACTAACCCTTGGAGGCAGCTGGCTGAAATCCTGAAACATAAACTGCAAGGGATATAAGGCATAAACCACCCCTCCATAATTTCACACAACTGTGAAAATTTAAATTAATAACAATCTAAAAAATGCTTTAGAAAGCATTGATATCATCCCTCAGAACTATTTAGAAAAATGAATTCTTCCAAACCTTTGCACAACACGGGACAGAGTTTTCCACCACATGATTCCTGCACTAAGCGCATCACTTCTGGTTATATCTTCTAGGAAGAAACGTTCAGTCTTGACTTAAGGACTCCAACTGATGGAAAATCCACCACGCCCCTTGGAAAATCCACCACACCCCATGATGAGCTACTCTTCTTTTTCATCTCTTATGTCCTGGTCAGAGGACAATGATTGACTCAGTGAAACACCCCTGTGCAAATAATGGGCATTGGCCCAATCAGAGCTTGTCTGCTGGCCTGCAGTAGTGGAACTTTGTTAATGGGATTGCAGAGAAGGGATACATATTCTTGGTGCCACAGAACCATAGCTCAAGTTTTTGCCTGATGCACTGTTCTTTCACCCATATTTTCATAGGTATTTTATGGTCTCAAGTTCAGGAAGCTCGTCCTTTCTTTGGTGGGGACCCAGGGGTGTGCAATAAAATAAAATGAAGTAGAATAAAATAAAATGTTCAATTGCAAGTTTTCCACTTGCATCACTTGTGAACATATTTGATTTCATGCACATTTTTTCTTCCCAGAATGGGGACCAAGGCACAGCTCATATGAATTATTAGTATTAAGAGTTACCCAAAATCGTGAATTGTGTGTATGTGTGTTGGGAAAGACAGGAAAGATGGCGATTTTTTATATACAGAAACCCTGAACAATTTATGGTTGTTGCTTTCCCTTTAGAAAAGTTTTATTTTAATTTTAATTTTCTTTATTTTAGTAATGTCTACTTTAGAAATTTTGTTCTGTCAAGATGTCAAGCTATAGCTGTCTTTTTTTGCTGGAGGCTTACTGGATCAAGGGGTGAGCACTATGAGCTTTCTCACTCCTTATTTGAAAGTTTTTGAATATTTAACACAAAGAGTTTTTCTCCACAGTGTGCTTGGGAATTTGAGCTAAAACTAAGAGTCACAATTATATGGCTAGCTGCACAGCTGTCCACTTTCTAGTTTCTTTGAGAGCACCTCAGCAGGTGATAAGTCTGTTGCCCTTATCTATCTGGGGATGATATTTCCCAGTTTTCCATTCTTACATGAGAACCTGGGAACACTACTCCACATTTTGGGATTTGGTGCACCTGTGTTTCCTCCCTTTGGGGCTCTGTGACAAGTGATGACATGACCAAAAGCTTACTTTTATTTAGCAGTTGGAACAAAGCATTAGGGTAAAAAGGATTTTAAAACTGCAAACTATCTACACACAGAGTTGGCTTCCCATTTTTCTTAGAAAGCTCACAAGAGAGGTTGATGAAGTTGCAATCATCACAGAAAAGAATTTTGATTAGCAAAAGGGGCACTTTAACTCAAAGACCATTTCAAACTTTTTAGAGCTTTTGCCATTGCTCAGTGTGAGAGAATGTAACCATACATATATGTATTAATTGCATTCTTAGAATTGTATCGCCAGATAATATTGACTTTCCCACTGCAAATGTCATCCATGCTTTTCTCATTTCCGGGTTGGAATGCTGCAGAGAGCTCCTCAGAATTCATCATGGAGAAGGTTTCCGTTCCCTACGGCACAACAATCTGGAGGATTGGTCATTGATTTTTTTGCCCTAGGTGCTTCTACAATATACACTATAGACCAGGGGTTCCCAAAGAGTTGTCTGTGGCCCAAAGGTGGTCCACCAGCGAAACTGCATTCTCCAGTCAAGCTCTTGGTAAATCTTTAACTCCACATGACTCATGTAATTTAAGTAAAAGCTATATAAATGCAATGTTTTGAGCTGCATATATTGGATAGAGAATAGAGAAAAAACAAGCTGCAATAGGTCAAGTTTAAGTCTTGTGAGTCCAATGGTGCATTCACTGCAAGGTGACCTTAGCAACATATACACAGTCTGACTTTTACAACTGTAAAAAAGGCGGACTGTGTTTTTCAGTATTTCAATCTGACATGGATCAATTTATTTTCTGAAAACAAGAACGGTGCACTGGTGGAGAAGATAATGGAAATCCCAGACCATCTACAGCTACACAAAATGAGCCAGCCAAAAAAATAAAGTGGTAAGAAAATATGATGACAGATACTGGAAGTTTGGATTCTCCTTTGCCAGATTGGACAAGTACCTATTGCCTCAGTGTGCTACAATATAACTGTTATTTTATATTTATATTTACAATATTTAATTATTTTCTAATTAGTAGAGAGTAGGATTGGGTCTTCACTTACACAGCACAGAAATTCAGACTTTACACTAAAAAAATTGAAAACACAACATACTGTTCAAATTCGGAAAACTATTTTGATAACAATGTGGATTTTTAACAATTTTGTTAACAGTGTTGTGTTGCTTATTGTTCATTTTTATACAATATTGTGTTCTCCCTGTTTGAGCAGTACATTTTGCTCTTGACATTTTTTTAAGTGTAATTTTAGTAGAAGAGTTTGGTTTTAAAGCACTGGAAACTGGAGGTTTTTTTAATTGCAAATTCCTAAGGATTTCTATTATTACAATTGTTTACATTAAAATGCAAAGGAAAAATGTACATTGGTTACTTACAGTGTTACAGTTATATGTGTGTGATAATTAAAATTAAGAAGTTTCCTCAAAAAGGGTTAATGATTGGCCACACTGCCTATTGCAGCTTCATCAGTGGACCTCAGGGAAAAGTGTGGGAACTGCTGCTGAAGACTGTAAATGTCATGTTCCAGGCATAACACCATAGCTTAAAACTCTGGACATCCAAGGAAGAGGATTCATAAGAATATTGAGGTTAATAGTCTATTACCTTGCACCTTGTGCAGTATTCTACTCTATTCTACTAACCAGTACAGATGGGTCTATTCTATTCGATGCTAAAGTAACGCATATTGGTCTGCTTATTCTATTTATTCTATTCAAATTAGAATAGGTGAGTACATTCCATTCTATTAACTAAAACAGAAGAGTTTATTGTATTCTAGAACACATGGGTCTATTCCATTTTATTCATTTTGGTTCTAGTCAAGTCCAGTCTAAACAAGAACACACAGGTCTATTCTAATCTAGTCTAGTCTAGTCTAGTCTATTTCTTCCTTCACACTGGTAACTTGGCACCTGTGCAAGGAGAGTGCATGGCCATTCAAGCTATCTTTAGCTTCTTTTGCATGGTTGCAAAGGACTCCACAAGGTGCATGGTGATGCCAAATCAGGTCCACATTTCTCTAATGATCCATTTTATTCTCTTGACCTTCCTGTCTCCTTCTCTCTTCTTGTCCTCTCCTTCAGCTCCCTCCCTGTTCTTCCTGTCATCACCCTTACATGGCCTTAGGACCCAGTCCTGACCAATTAACTGCAGTGGGTGTTTTCCACTGAGTTCAAAGAGAGCAAGAAGGGGACCTAGAACATGACCCAGCAAAAAGGAACACAGGGGACGGGATTTTAATCTGGATCAGTTTGGGCCTGGCCCCACTAGAATTGATGAATAAACTGCTAGTCAGTGGAAGCAGAATTAGACCAGCAAAGGCTGCTGTTGACAATCCCACCAGATTCAAGAGGAGCCAGACAACTCCACTGGGGCAGATGGGGAACAGGATAACTCTGCCCTGAGGGCTCATGACCAAAGCTGCCACAGAAGCCTCCGCTGGGGAGGAAGGGACGATGAGCTGAGCCCAGATGGACTGAAGGTTCAGTTGTTCCCTGTTTTTCCCCCTTTGCTATCTCAAGTTGGACTGTGAGACTGTGGAGGGAAACAGATGGTAGGAAATGGTTCAGGGAAGCCATCTTGAGGCACACTTTGGGGCCTGACACAGGGCCTGGGGTCAAATTCTGGTGGAGTACGAGAACCCAAGCCCCCTACCAAATGCCCCTGGCTTATAGAGACACAAACCTCATGCCATCCCTCATTGGAGTAAAGAGAAGATACTGATGCTGAAAGCTTTGTGGCCATGATGAGCCACCTACAGGAGCCAGGAGATCGACTGAGCCTCCTTCTCTGTTGTAAGGACACAGAGACCTCTAACCTTCATTGGACACTGCTGCCCCAAAAGAGAGGTTGAGCTAAAATGGTGAGCCAGCTAAAGGGCCAAATAGCCACCCACTGAAAGGTAGGCTGTCTACCTACTGGAGGTGTTGTCGATGGGAGGCAGCAGACACCATGAAGTGCAAATCAAGGTGGTCACTGACCTACTCACTGGATGACCCCACCAGTAAGTCCCACCTTTCATCACAGCACGAAATGTATTTTTGAAAATTCCCATTTATATGACAAGTCATTTTTAGGTCAGACAATAAGGCTGTGGGATCCAGATTAGTAGACAAAGACAATTTGTTTATGATCCATTGTGTATGCCCTGTTTGAAAGGCAGGTAGAGAATTTCATATGGAGACATTGCCACAACTATGATATACAACTACAAGAAGACACACAGCTTCAGGTATGGAAATTAAAGCATTGCTTATTTACTGAGAGAATTCCAGCAGAGGTACTAAACCATTAGCCTACAGAATATTTAAAGAGACAGTGTATTTCTCTGATGGATTTCAATGACTCTGAAAGCAGTATTACAATTTAGTTCATTTCATCTGTTAATTAACTGAGTTACACTCTGGGGAGCCCATCACAGGAGGATGCCAAAGATGCCTTAAAAACAGAAACATTTAAAGACATACACATTCATAGATTGAGTACTGCTACCATGATGAGCACTGTCTACAAAACCATATAGAATAGAATAGAATAGAATAGAATAGATCCCTGGAATATGATAAGAAAGGAGCTCTTGATCTGGAAGGTACGTTAGATACTCTTTTGCCTGATGATTCTCAATGATCTTAAAAATACCTACTGTATTCTTGTAAAATGTTCAGCAGATGATCATTCTTGGCTTGCCTGATTTCTGTATTTCCTAGTTTTACCTCCAGCCTTGGGTGGAAATTACAAAAGTCATTTAATTGCATTAGCTTTCCTACAGCAATTAATTTTTTTAAATAAAGGAAGAATGTTAAAAAGTGAATGAATTGGAAAGAAAGGGAGAAAAAATTACTTACATAAACAGACATATGCTCCATCAATTTATATTTAGATCTTAATTTACTCCTCCATGTAACTTAACCCATGTTTTTCTTTCTGTTTCCATACACACTCTCCTCTTTATCTCTCTAGATTTTAGTATGTTGATTTACACATTTCTAACCCTTGATTCTATCTATCTATCTATCTATCTATCTATCTATCTATCTATCTATCTATCTATCTATCTATCTATCTATCCCCATACTCCCACATCTCTCTCTCTCTCTTTTCTCTCTCTCTTCTATTCTGTTCTATTTCTTGGCTACACTTGAGAGTTACAGCACTAGTGGTGGCTTTACAGCGCTGTAACTTACTCCCCGTCCACACTGGCAAGGCACATACAGAGCTGTATCCCCCCGGCTACAGCGCTGGCTGTACTCCACCTCGACGAGAGGAATAAAGAGATCAGCGCTGGTGCTGCAGTGCTGGGGTGCTAGTGTAAACCGTAATTAATCTTACTACACTGTAACTGACCTCCAGAAGTTTCCCATAATGCTTTTAAGTAAAGATAACACTCTTTGTTTTGTTGTGATGCCTCTCTTTGTTTTGTTGTGAACTCGGGGCTCCTGGAGCTGCTTATCTAAAAAACAAACACAGCTACTGTTTGCTCAAGCAGAGGCAGGCAGGGGGATCCCTAGTGTTTGCTTGAGGAGATAAGCAGCATGGCAGGTGTGGGGGAGTCCGTTTCGGAGTAGCTGCTTATCTGGTCTGTGCGGAAAAGGCTATTTGAATTTAGTGAATGAGAGAGGGGTGCAGGAAGGGGTCGGAATTTGCAAGGCAGGGAGCTCACACAGTGTTGTAGTAAGAGGAGGCCGTAAGACGTAAACATTGATATCAGAGGCCTGGTATGAGGTGTAAGGCCTGAACTAAAGAAATGGTCAAGACTTTGCTAACATAAAGCAAAGTGAAGCTGTGAGCCAGAGACAGGCCCTGCTCACAGAAGCTGGCAAGGAAAGGGCTGATGCTGCAAGAAGATACGTACCTAAAAGGTACTGAACACTAGAGATCAGAACATTCACATACTTGCACATTCCACACAGATAACAAGGAACAGGCTGACCCATCCCAATGACAGGGCCAAAAGGGGAATATGATGGATAGAGCTGTTTTGTTCAAACCAACATGTACAAGGTGAGAGGCGGCACCTTACTACGTAGAGGGGTTGTACCTTGCTACGTAGAGGGGTTGCACCTCAATACGTCAGGAGTGATGTGTAACTTGTTTGTACCTGTGTATAAGAATGTATCCCTGGGGCGATGTCTTTGTCTGGCCGAGGGGGCAGTGGAAAGTCCCGCCACTGACTGAGCCGAGTCCATTGACCGTGGGTACCTGGTAGTATGCCCTGAATTAGGCTAAGAAACCTACAGGGAACTATTATTGTATCCAATACAGCAATAAACCTGGCCGACGTGCCTTCGTACCTTACTAGACTCTGTGGTCATTGGGGGTTCTCTTTGTGTCTGCTGTGTCAGCTAGCTGCACAGAGCTGGGGCAGCACACAGAGGGAACACACGCACGCAGCTGAGTGATACCAACAAGGAGAGAGCAGAGCACCACACCGGTAGCATCTGACAACACCTCTCGACAACACTGGTGACCCCGACCGCTGATCTGGTGAGTAAGCGAGCTGTCCGCTGTAGGAATCGTGATCTAACATGGCAGAAAACCTTGAGTTAGGGAACCCCCTGATCCCCTCCCTTTTGATCCCCACGGAGTATAATAACTCCTGGACCCACTGGATTGCCAGTAAGGGGGGTCCATATGAATTTAAAAAAGAGAGTGGGGAAACACGGACTGGCATATGCAGAGCGAAGGTAGAATCCGAGGCTCTAAAAATAGCAATAAGATTAAAAAAGCAAGAATTTTACAACTACTGTCTATGGCAGGGAGATGGCTTAGACAGCATGCTGGCATGCTGGGCAAACAAGTAATGGAAAAAGCAGGGCAAGTAACTGGAACAAAGAAACAGTTAAAAGAATCAAAAGAAGCTACACAGCCCTGGAATGCTCCCACCTCCCTTGCAGGGTGGCAAGCAGCCCAGAGACAACCAGTAAAGGAACAGAGTGAAACACTGGAAACAGCTGTAAGGAACCTACAAAAAATACACGTGCCGTCCCCTGTTATAAATATTGATGGTAAACAGCAGGCTTCAGGTAGCTACCCTGTGCCTGAAGAATGGGGACAGAAGCGAAAAGAGGTGGTCCTAGTAAAAGTAAAAGATGAAGCTGGGTCCACTGCATTACAACCACCACCTTATGATAAAAGCCGGGTTCCAGTTAAACTTAAACCGGAACCTAGACTGGTGCCTGTCCGAACGGGACAAGTAAGTGCACAGAAGGAAAGAGTAGCAAACAATACTCTCATTGATTGGTAAATCAAATGAAGGAAAAAATGGAACAGTTCACAGAGCACATTAGGAGACAGGAGCTGCGACTCTATCGCAGGGGAGTGAATAAAAAAGAATTTCAAAGTGAAAAACTGAAATTAAGCGGGTTAACACCTAGAATTGATGCATTAACACATGGAGCTGCCCAGAAACAGTTAACTGCAGCAAAAAAGGGCACCTCCACCATCCATTTGGCATGCACACAAAAGTAACAGACACTGGGGGAACAAATTCAGGTTTTACAAGAGCAGGTAACTACCCTCAATCTCCTCTCAGAGCCAGGATAAAAACCAGGGGCGCAATTCCCAACTGTGCAGGTTCCCAATTGCTTTGACCCAAGGAACCACACTCCGCGCTCAGATCTGAAAATAGAACCTTCTTTCTCAAATATTTTTACATACTGGTTAAGTTTTGTCTTTTATCTGTTTTCTCAGTATGTTTTCTCAGTTTTCTAATTTGCTGCTGCTGCCTGTGCTTTCAAATACCTTGATAGAGTTAATCTCTCTTGGCTCAGGTCTCGCTACCTTCCTCAGTTGCTCTTCACCCACCCCCCTTTTTCCACCCGCCTCTCCTCACTTCTACTCTCTCTCTGTTTTAAACATTAAAAGTTATAGTTTTTACAGAAACCTCCATAAGATAAAGCAATTGAAAACAAAACAAAATAAGAAACAAAAAGAAAACAAGGTAAAAACTTTAAATCCAGTAAATTAATTATTTTAACCCTTCAGGAATGCAACAGCTGGAATGATTCCTAACTTTCTTCAAGATATGGTTGCCAAGCAACAGAAATGCACTCTTTGCTTCTAATCCTAACCACTAACTAATATTTGAAACATGGGCTTTTCTTATTTCCATATAGCAGAGTTTTAAAATAATGTTAAATATAAAGAAATGCAAAATTCCTTGTTACCAAATTAATACAATACATTTGGCAAATTTTAATATATTTTTATCAAATTTATGCTACAAGTTTTGAATAAGGTAATAACTTGTTTATTCAAATGTTTAACCCTTTTTACTTTTTATTTTTTGTGGTGTTATTTTGTATAGTTATGAACAGAATTCTGGCGCCATTTGTTTTTAATTGTAAGTTTGTCCGGTATGTCATGTGTGTGTGTCTTGTGTCTATGTGTGTGTGTCACGTTACTGTTTTTTTTAATTACTTTTATTTTGTTGCAACAAAAGTCAATTTTATGCCCTTTTTAAAAAAAAATGAGATGTGGTACCACACTTTTGAAATCATGGTTGGGGTATAATTGTAATATTATTAACATCAATTTTTGTGCAAAGTTCAAAAAGGTTTCAGTTACAAATATATGTACATATATTTCTGCCTCAACAAATAATGCAATTGCAAACAAAAAGAATTCTCTTTTATCAATTGCGGTTTTGTTTAAGTTTTTTTTATTTGTTATTAAAAGAAAAAAGGTGAGGGGAAACCTCAACATCAAGGTAAAAATAATATTAACAAAATATCAATTTCTTGTTTGGGCTTTTTATAAACTTGTGTGCACCTTTAAATATAGTTATAACAATATCATAGCCAATATGTTTTAAAATAACAATTGAGGCATAAAGCTAACCAAACAATTTCAGCAGGTTTCCACATTTTCAACAGGTTTCCACCTTTGGCTCCCAAATGTAACAAAGCAGTTTGAAAGTATACTCTCAAATACCCTTAAGGTATTTGCATGTATCTGTATTTAAAATTTAGTTTGGTTTAATGTTATAATTGGTTTAATTTTATATGCTTTTCTTTTGTTATGTTATGTTAATGGGAAGCAGTGGTTCTTAAGGTTTATGCTTCTAAACAGTTAACAAGAGTGAAGTTGGTATCACAAGCAAATTAACTCTAAAAAGCTTGTTGAAGTTATGTTACCAGAAACAAAGTGTTCAGCAAGGGAAAGCAATACACCTTCTCATGGAAGACTGTGAGCATTTATTTTAGCTGTTAAGTATTACATTTAGTATGAAATATTAGTAATACACCTCAAATGAAAATGAATGACTAGACAACAATTGCAAAAGTATAGCTTGTGTTATAAAAGGCTCAGTCTCTATTACATTGTTCTTATTACATTGTAAACAAACTATGTTAAAACTGTGTATTAAGTTTGGGTTACTGAAAACAAACAAACAAACAAACTTTACTGTTAACTAACAAAAGTTGTTTAAGTTGCATCCCACAGACGAAAGATGCCAGAAAGTATCACACCCTGAAGGCACCAGATAATAATTGTATACAGTGAAGAAACCCCCAAGCATCAAGAAAAGAAAAATGAAGTGCTTTATAGATAAGAGACTGGTCAAATACACCTCTATTTACCATATATGGACAATTAAGTTAACAATCAGATAAAAACTACTAGCTGGACCAGGAAAACTGTTATTTAATTTCAACTTGGTTACTGTGTAAAAACAAATGTATTATTGCTGTACTACTGTATTATCATTGTACTGCTGTATTATTGCTGGACAATATGTACAATGTGTATAACCTCGCTAAACTGTTTAACCAGCACACAGGTAAAAATCAACAAACAAATGGAAGCCAACACCATGAAGGCAAGGAAAAAACAAATTGGTAAAAAAACTAACTTACAGAGTAACTATAAATTGGGTAAACAAATTCCCTTTTAGTACCAGTCATAATTTGGGTCAATGACACTGCATCCTAACTGAGGCACATGTTATTCAAAACAATCTTGTTTAGTGTCTGGGTACCAATACTAAATCCTGACACAGCAATATTTAATAAATTGGTTACTGTCTGTTCAGTAGGTTATCTGGAAGACAGCATCCATAAGAGACAACTGGATCTACATCAATCAATGGAACAGAGAAGCTACCACTTCTGTCTCCTGCCCAGTAATTCTGACCAGACAGTGACAATCAGCCTAAAGGATAACCTATAATATGAATGGACAGTACTGTGTAGTAACTAATTACAATATATTTATATATAAAGGTCTCAGTGGTAGTATCACTACTCCAAATTTCTGTTTTACTTCTCATATACATAGCACTGTGGGACACACTATCACAATCCCTATCTCAGTATTTCAAAACCCTCAGCCTACTACTAATGATGAGACAGGTGATAACTGAAATTGCCCCAATAAGAGTGTGTTTCTATCTGTGTTGCCAAAGTAAAAGGGCCAAAGTACACCAGCAGCCTGGAAAAACATGGTTACATTTGGATATAAGATGGTGTCATATGTACACATACATACTATACATATATGCCCATATACACTATACATATATATGCAATATCCATCTAATTCATATATATTAATTATTTGGGAGTGCCTCTAAGGATCAATCATAATATTACATTCCTCTGTCATGGTCCCGGGCCTAACATTCCCAGGCCCACCATAAGGGACTAAAAAATAATTGGATAATAAAATCTGCCTAACAGTCGTATGAGGGAATGTGCAGACTAAAAAGACACATGGGGCATGAGTGTATGGATGGTAATATGGGGTAACCACATAACAGTGTTTAATCATAGAATCATAGAATCAAAAGGTTGGAAGGGACCTCATGAGGTCATCTAGTCCAACCCCCTGCTAAAGGCAGGACCACTTTCCCTAAATAATCCCAGCCAGGGTGCGGTCTAGCCGGACCTTAAATATCTCTAAAGATGGAGATTCTACTACCTCCCTAGGTAACCCATTCCAATACTTCACCACTCTCCTAGTCAGAAAGTTTTTTCTAATATTCAGCCTCGACTTCCGCAACTGCAACTTCAAACCATTGCTCCTTGTTCTGTCCTCCGTCACCACTGAGAACAGCCTAGCTCCCTCCTCCTTGGAGCACCCCTTCAAGTAGTTGAAGGTGTTATCAAATCCCCCCTTAGTCTTCTCTTCTGCAGGCTAAATAAACCTAGTTCCTTCATTCTCTCTTCATAAGTCATGTGCTCTAGTCCTCTAATCATTTTTGTTGCCCTCTGCTGGACTCTCTCCAATTGTTCCACGTCCTTTTTGTAGTGTGGCGCCCAAAACTGGACACAATATTCCAGATGCGGCCTCACCAGTGCCGAATAGAGGGGAATAATCACATCCCTCGATCTGCTGGCAACACTCCTACTAATACAGCCCAGTATGCTATTAGCCTTTTTGGCTACAAGAGCACACTGTAGGCTCATGTTCAACTTTCCATCTACCGTAACCCCAAGATCCTTTTCTTCAGCACTGCTACTTAGCCAAACAGTCCCCAGCCTGTAGCAGTGCATGGGGTTTTTCTGTCCTAAGTGCAGGACTTTGCACTTGTCCTTGTTGAACTTCATGAGGTTTCTTGTGGCCCACTTCTCCAATTTGTCTAGGTCTCCCTGAATCCTATCCCTGCCCTCAAGCATGTCCACCACTCCCCCCAACTTGGTGTCATCTCCATATTTACTTAATGTGCAATCAATCCCATCATCAAGATCATTAATGAAGACTTTGAATAGAACGGGCCCTAAGACAGACCCCTGGGGCACACCACTTGTTACTGGTTGCCAACTAGAGAGTGTGCCATTGATACCTACCCGCTGAGCCCGTTGATTCAGCCAGTTTTCTATCCACTTCACAGTCCATTCCTCCAACCCATACTTCCTTAGTTTGCTGATGAGAATGCTGTGGGAAACCGTGTCAAAAGCCTTACTAAAGTCAAGGTATACAACATCAACAGCTTTGCCCCCATCCACAAGTCCAGTCCTCTCATCATAGAAAGCAATCAGGTTGGTCAGGCATGATTTACCCTTGGTGAATCCATGCTGACTGCTTCTGATCACCTTGTTTTCCTCTAAGTGTTTCAGGATGGATTCCTTCAGCACCTGCTCCATGATTTTTCCAGGGATTGAGGTGAGACTGATTGGTCTGTAGTTCCCTGGATCCTCCTTTTTCCCTTTCTTAAAGATAGGTACTATATTTGCTTTCTTCCAGTCCTCTGGGATCTCTCCTGTTCGCCATGAATTTTCAAAGATAATGGTCAACGGCTCTGCAATCACATCAGCTAACTCCCTCAGCACCCTCAGATGCAGTTCGTCCGGTCCCTTAGACTTGTGCACGTCTAACGTCTTTAAGTAGTCCCTAACCTGACCCTCTATCACAGTGGGCTGCTCTCCTCCTCTCCTCTCTGTGTTCCCCAGTGTAGTAGTCTGGGAGTTGATCCTGCCCGTAAAGACTGAAGTGAAGAAGGAATTGAGTACTTCAGCCTTTTCCATATCTTCCACCACTAGGATACCTGCCTCATTGAGTAAGGGACCTACACCATCTCTAATCCTCTTCTTGTTGCTTACATACTTGTAAAACCCCTTCCTATTATCCTTCACATCCCTTGCTAGTTTCAACTCAAATTGCCCTTTGGCCTTTCTGATTCTATCCCTGCAGGCCCGAGCAATAATCTTATATGCCTCCCCAGTCATCTGTCCAAGCTTCCATTTTTTGTAAGCTTCCTTCTTTTGCTTCAGCTCACCACTGAGTTCCCTGCTAAGCCATGCTGGGCACTTTCTACGCTTGCTGTTCTTTCTGCACATCGGTATGGTATTTTCCTGTGCTCTGAGCATGGTTTCTTTAAAAAAAACTGCCAGCTCTCCTGGACACCCATCCCTTTCAGTTCAGCTTCCCAGGGAATCCTGCCCATCATTTCTCTAAGGGAGCTGAAATCCGCTTTTCTGAAATCCAGGGTTTGCGTTCTGCTTCTCTCCTTCCTTCCTTTGACCAGGGTTCTGAACTCTACCATGTCATCATCACTGCTGCCCAGGTTGCCGTTCACCCTTACTTCCCTGATCAACTCTTCTCTGTTTGTGAGCAGGAGGTCGAGAGGCGCAAGGCCCCTCGTTGGTTCCCCCAGCATTTGTACCAGGAAGTTGTCCTCAGCGATCTCCAAAACTTCCTGGATTGCCTGTGCACTGCTGTATTTCTCTCCCAGGATAATTGAAATCCCCCATGAGAACCAGGGCCTGTGATCTACAGACTTCTGCTAGTTGTCTGTAAAAAGCCTCATCCACCTCTTCTTTCTGGTCTGGTGGTCTGTAGCAGACACCCACCATAACATCCCCCTTGTGACATTCCCCTCTAAATTTAACCCAAAGACTTTCAACTGGCTCATTTCCAGTTTCGTAGTGGAGCTCTGAGCATTCACACAGCTCTTTTACATACAGCGCTACTCCTCCCCCTCTTCGCCCCTGCCTATCCTTCCTGAACAGCTTATACCCATCCATGGCAGTGCTCCAGGTATGCGAGCTATCCCACCATGTCTCTGTTATGCCAATAACATCATAATTCCCTGTCTGTGCCAGTACTACTAATTCTTCCTTCTTGTTTCCCAGGCTCCTCGCATTTGTTTACAGGCACTTTAAAAATTCAGCCAACTGCCCTACTTTCTTCTGCTGCTTATTTCCCCTGTTGCATCCTCCTCCTTGAATTGTCTCCTGGTGTTCTCTTTTCCTACACAGCTCAGATATAAGGGTTTCATTAGGACACTTAAGGCAATGATTTGATTCCCCCACCTCCCAGTTCCGATTACTTTCTCTTTTCTCCCTGCCATTACAAACCCCGCATTCCCCAAGTTCCATCCCTTCCTCCAGGTTTCCCTCTTTGAGACTTACCTGTGGGCTTTGGTCACCTTCCCCCGTGAACCTAGTTTAAAGCCCTCCTCACTAGGTTAGCCAGTCAACGTCCAAAAATGCTCCTCCCCTTCCTTGACAGGTGGAGTCCATCTCTGCCTAGCAGTCCTCCTTCCTGGAACAGTAGTCCATGGTCGAGGAAGCCAAAGCCCTCCTGACGACACCATCTCCGCAACCAGGCATTCACCTCCAGGATGCATCTGTCTCTGCTTAGGCCCCTATCCTTGACCGGAAGAATCGAGGACAACACCACCTGAGCACCGAACTCCTTCACCCGTGCTCCCAGAGCCCTGTAGTCACCAATACGGCAATAAACCTGGCCGACATGCCTTCGTACCTTACTAGACTCTGTGGTCGTTGGGGGTTCTCTTTGTGTCTGCTGTGTCAGCTAGCTGCTCAGAGCTGGGGCAGCACACAGAGGGAACACACGCACGCAGCCGAGTGATACCAACAAGGAGAGAGCAGAGCACCACACCGGTAGCATTTGACAACACCTCTCGACAACAATGTGGTACCACTATTTTAAAATCACATCGGGGTCACCAGTGTTGTCGAGAGGTGTTGTCAGATGCTACCGGTGTGGTGCTCTGCTCTCTCCTTGTTGATATCACTCGGCTGCGTGCGTGTGTTCCCTCTGTGTGCTGCCCCAGCTCTGAGCAGCTAGCTGACACAGCAGACACAAAGAGAACCCCCAATGACCACAGAGTCTAGTAAGGTACGAAGGCACGTCGGCCAGGTTTATTGCCGTATTGGATACAATAATAGTTCCCTGTAGGTTTCTTAGCCTAATTCAGGGCATACTACCAGGTACCCACGGTCAATGGACTCGGCTCAGTCAGTGGCGGGACTTTCCACTGCCCCCTCGGCCAGACAAAGACATCGCCCCAGGGATACATTCTTATACACAGGTACAAACAAGTTACACATCACTCCTGACGTATTGAGGTGCAACCCCTCTACGTAGCAAGGTACAACCCCTCTACGTAGTAAGGTGCCGCCTCTCACCTTGTACATGTTGGTTTGAACAAAACAGCTCTATCCATCATATTCCCCTTTTGGCCCTGTCATTGGGATGGGTCAGCCTGTTCCTTGTTATCTGTGTGGAATGTGCAAGTATGTGAATGTTCTGATCTCTAGTGTTCAGTACCTTTTAGGTACGTATCTTCTTGCAGCATCAGCCCTTTCCTTGCCAGCTTCTGTGAGCAGGGCCTGCCTCTGGCTCACAGCTTCACTTTGCTTTATGTTAGCAAAGTCTTGACCATTTCTTTAGTTCAGGCCTTACGCCTCATACCAGGCCTCTGATACCAATGTTTATGTCTTAGGGCCTCCTCTTACTACAAGTGTCAGCTCCAAAAATCCACTCTCTCTCTTCCCCACGTTCCCTGTCACAATCCAACCCCCTTTTTGAAAAGCACGTTGCTGCCACTTGAACGCTGGGATAGCTGTCCATAATGCACCACTCAACACCACTGCAAATGTGGCCACACAGCAGCGCTCGTAGATGTCAGTGTAGCCACATTGCAGCACTTTCCCTACACAGCTGTACGAAGACAGCTTTAACGTCCAGCGCTGTACAGCTGCAAGTGTGGCCAAACCCTAAGTCTCTTATCCCATCCTATATTTGTTAATTTACAGATGAACTCTACCACACAATTGTGAGGAGCTGGTACAGGGAAACCGCACTGTCGTGAGTGAGTTCATTATCTTGGGATTTTCCAGTAGCCTGTTAGGGCAGGTGCTGCTTTTTCTGGTGTGTTTTGCTATCTACACTCTTACCCTGCTGGGAAACAGCCTCATTGTTCTCATCACACTGGCCAAACCTGCCCTACGCATCCCCATGTATTTCTTCATGAGGAACTTGTCCTTTCTGGAGATTTGCTATAGCTCAGTCACCTTGCCCAAGATGATGGCCATCTCCCTCACTGGGGACAATGCCATCTCCTTCACGAGTTGTGCAGTTCAGATGTATTTTCTCCTTCTCCTAGGCTCTGTTCACTGCTGTGGCCTATGACCGCTATGTGGCCATACGCCACTCTCTGCACTATGTTGCCATCATGGAGAGGAGGTCTTGTGCCTGGCTTGTGGCCAGCTCATGGCTGAGTGGGATTCCTGTCTCCATCATCCAGACCACACTGGTCTTCTTCTCCCTATTCTGTGGCCCCAACAAAATTGACCATTTTTTCTGTGATGTGGCGCTGGTGCCTTGGCTGGTCTGTGCTGACACATCCTACAATGAGATGTCCAATATCACGGTCACCGTGGTCTTCCTCGCCACCCCTTCTTCACCCTCATCCTCACCTCCTACGCCCACATCATCACCTCCATCCTGAAAATGTCCTCCCCGGGGAGCAGGCACAGAACCTTCTCCACCTGCTTTTCACACCTGGTGATGGTGACATTCTTTTACAGCTCCGGCATTATCATGTATCTGCATCCCAGATCCAGCCACATGCCAGAGAATGACAAGCTGTTGTCCCTCTTCTATATTGTGGTCATCCCCATGCTGAAACCCATCATCTGCAACCTGAGGAACGAGGAGGTGAAGGGGGCATTGTGGAGGAGAGTGGCTGGAAAGAGGTTATCGCCATTACAATAAGGGTTTTGCCTCAGGCTGTTTAGGACCAAATCCTGAAGCCACTGAAATCAATCACAAGATTGAACGCAAGAGCAACTACATTTCACACACACAATCAAAGACAGAGAGGAAGGATAACCTGGTGGTTTGGGGGAACTACAATGCAATGGTTCTCACCCAATCCTGAGATTAAAGAAAAACAAGATTCAATTCCTTGCTCCACTAAAAACTTCCAGGGTGAGTCACTTATGGTAAGAATTTCAAACACATCCAACAAATTTAGGAGTATAAATACTTTTTAATAAAGTCATGTAGGGTCAGATTTTCAAAGGTGTTTAGGTATCTAAACAATCAGTCAGTTTCCTAGTATGCAGCAGAGAATCCTATGGCACCTTATAGACTAACAGACTTTTTGGATCATGAGCTTTCGTGGGTGAATACCCACTTCATCAGATTAATGTAGTGGAAATTTCCAGGGGCAGGTATACATATGCTAGCAAGCAAGCTAGAGATGATGAGGTTAGTTCAATCAGGGAGGATGAGGCCCTGTTCTAGCAGTTGAGATGTGAAAACCAAGGGAGGAGAAACTGGTTCTGTAATTGGCAAGCCATTCACAGTCTTTGTTCAACCCTGAGCTGATGGTGTCAAATTTGCAGATGAATTGAAGCTCAGCAGTTTCTCTTTGAAGTCTGGTCCTGAAGTTTTTTTGCTGCAGGATGGCCACCTTAAGGTCTGCTATAGTGTGGCCAGGGAGTTTGAAGTGCTCTCCTACAGGTTTTTGTATATTGCCTTTCCTAATATCTGATTTGTGTCCATTTATCCTTTTCCGTAGAGACTGTCCAGTTTGGCCGATGTACATAGCAGAGGGACATTGCTGGCATATGATGGAGTATATTACATTGGTGGACGTGCAGGTGAATGAACCGGTGATGGTGTGGCTGATCTGGTTAGGTCCTGTGATGGTGTCGCCGGTGTAGATATGTGGGCAGAGTTGGCATCGGGGTTTGTTGCGTGGATTGGTTCCTGAGCTAGAGCTACTATGGTGCGATGTGCAGTTGCTGGTGAGAATACGTTTCAGGTTGGCAGGTTGTCTGTGGGCAAGGATTGGCCTGCCACCCAAGGCCTGTGAAGGTGTGGGTTCATTGTCCAGGATGGGTTGTAGATCCCTGATGATGTGTTGGAGGGGTTTTAGCTGGGGGCTGTATGTGATGGCCAGTGGAATCCTGTTGGTTTCTTTCTTGGGTTTGTCTTGCAGTAGGAGACGTCTGGGTACATGTCTGGCTCTGTTGATCTGTTTCCTTATTTCCTCGTGTGGGTATTGTAGTTTTGAGAATGCTTGGTGGAGATTTTGTAGGTGTTGGTCTCTGTCTGAGGGGTTACAGCAGATGCGATTGTACCTCAGTGCTTGGCTGTAGGCAATGGATCATGTGATGTGCCCCGGATGGAAGCTGGAGGCATGAAGGTAGGCATAGCGGTTGGTAGGTTTTCGATATAGTGTGGTGTTAATGTGACCATCACTTATTTGCACCGCGGTGTCTAGAAAGTGGACCTCCCGTGTAGATTGGTCCAGGCTGAGGTTGACGGTGGGGTGGAAGCTGTTGAAATCGTGGTGCAATTTTTCCAGAGTCTCCTTCCCGTGGGTCCAGATGATGAAGATGTCATCAATGTAGTGTAGGTAGAGAAGGAGCGTGAGTGGACGAGAGCTGAGGAAGGGTTGTCCCAGGTCAGCCATAAAAATATTGGCATATTGTGGGGCCATGCGGGTGCCCATAGCAGTGCCACTGATCTGGAGATATATATTGTCATCAAATTTGAAATAGCTGTGTGTGAGTATAAAGGCACAGAGCTCAGCAGCCAGTTGTGCTGTGGCATCGTCAGGGATACTGTTCCTGACAGCTTGTATTCCATTACATTCCAGTTCTGTGGCGATCTGGAAGCCTACTTTCACCATCTGCGACTCAAAGAATACTTCCAGGACAACACTGAATAGTGCACTGATACACAGGTACCCTGCCATCAACAGCACAAGAAGAAGAACTCCACATGGACTGCTCCTGAGGGTCGAAATGACAGTCTGGACCTGTACATTGAATGCTTCCGCCAACGTGCACAGGCAGAGATTGTGGAAAAACAACATCGCTTGCCTCATAATCTAAGTCATGCAGAACGCAATGCCATCCACAGCCTCAGAAACCACCCTGACATTATCATCAAAGAGGCTGATAAAGGAGGTGCTGTTGTCATCATGAACAGGTCTTACTACCAAAGGAGGCTGCCAGACAACTCTCCAATACCAAATTCTACTGGCCACTTCCCTCAGATCCCACTGAGGAATACACTAAGAAACTGCACCATCTACTCATGACACTCCCTACACTAACACTGGAACAAATCAACATACCCTTAGAGCCCTGACCAGGCTTAGTCTATCTACTACCCAAGATCCACAAACCCAGAAATCCTGGATGCCCCATCATCTCGGGCATTGGCACTCTCACTGAAGGACTGTTTGGATATGTGGACTCTTCACTCAGACCCTATGCCACCAGCACTCCCAGCTATCTCCGTGACACCACTGATTTCCTGAGGAAACTACAATGCATTGGTCACCTCCCAGAAAACACCATCCTAGCCACCATGGATGTAGAGGCTCTCTAGACAAACATCCCACACACAGATGGAATACAAGCTGTCAGGAACCTCAGCCTGGACCAATCTACACGGGAGGTCCACTTTCTAGACACCGCGGTGCAAATAAGTGATGGTCACATTAACACCACACTATATCGAAAACCTACCAACCGCTATGCCTACCTTCATGCCTCCAGCTTCAATTCATCTGCAAATTTGACATCATCAGCTCAGGGTTGAACAAAGTCTGTGAATTGCTTGCCAATTACAGAACCAGTTTCTCCTCCCTTGGTTTTCACACCTCAACTGCTAGAACAGGGCCTCATCCTCCCTGATTGAACTAACCTCATCATCTCTAGCTTGCTTGCTAGCATATGTATACCTGCCCCTGGAAATTTCCACTACATTCATCTGATGAAGTGGGTATTCACCCATGAAAGCTCATGATCCGAAAAGTCTGTTAGTCTATAAGGTGCCATAGGATTCTCTGCTGCTTTTACATGTTCAGACTAACACGGCTACCCCTCTGACACTTTCCTAGTAAGATTTTCACAAATTGAAGCAGGTTAAGCAACCATGTCTAGATTTTTAAAGATGATTAGGCACCTAGCGGGATTTTCAAAAGCACCAGGAATCCTAGCATCTTTGAAATCAATGGGATTTAGGCACCAATCTACATCTTTAGGCACATGAATGCCCTTTAAAACCTGACCCCAACTCTCTTTTACTTCCATTGGAGACAGGGACTTCAGAAAATTTTACTAGGTGATGATCTGGATTATTAGGTGCCTACATTCCTACAAAAATCTGGACATGTTTGCATCAGTCCCCTTTAGTGCAATGGGGACTTACCCGGAGAGGATGGGGATAAAAAACACTTCCTGACCTCACAGGGCTTTTTAATAATAATAATAATTAATAATCCCTGTCGATGTGAATGAGCAGCTCAGGGACACATTAGGAGTGCAAGACCTCATGATCCATGACCTCAGGCAGGCAGCGCTTTTAGGCACTGTGAGAATTGTAAGGAAACACAATGGAGAACGAGTGCATTTGAGCATCTAAAATGCAAGAATTCCTGATTATCCAAACCTGTGGTCTGGATTTATTGGTGACTTATGGGGGTACATTGCAAACAGTAGTTTTCCCTTATTTATTCTTAAAGACCTTTTATGTTATGAAGATTATTTTTAAACAAAAATAAACATCCCCAGGATGTAACATTGAGGGAAAATAATCAGAATAATAATTGGAGCACTCATGGAGAAGTATGCATGTGTTTAAATTTAGTAATGAGATGTCATTGAGTATGTCTTTCCTGAATCCTACAGAGAGAGAGAGATGGACATCAAAAGTGCCACATGACTTGGAAGCTTAACTCATTGATTTTCCATGTGGCCTAGATTAATAGATTTTTAAGCTCAGCAGGGATCAGTAGGTCATCAAATCTGACCTCCTGTATAATAGGGACCATTAAATTTCACCCAGTTGCCCCTGTCTTGTGTCTAATAACTTATGTTTGACTCTATCCTATCCTCCAGGAAGGCATCCAGTCTGAATCTGAAGACATTAAAACAAAGTGACTCCACCACTTCCCTTGGTCATTTGTTCTGATAGTTAATCACTATCGCTGTCAACAAATGTGGCTAATTTTTAATCTGAATTTGTGATGTTTGAGCTTCTTGCTCTTGGATCATGTTATTCCAAGGTTAGGCTCCTAAGCCAGTTAAACACTTTAGAAAAAAATTATGCACAATGACTAAAAATGTAATAAATCCAGGTTCCTCATAGGCCATCTGTGGTCATATATTTATTGAAATTCTTTGGTAAATAATTTGGAATAATGAGTGCATTTGAGAACATTGTATGGGTCTTCATGGAAAATTTGGAAAAAGTCACTGTATGCATCACTTGCTCTAAATTATAAATGCTCTAACATCTCTATAGAAGTTAGCCTAGTTTGCCCTTGATATGAAGTTTGTATCAGTTTTGTTAACCATTTTGTGCTTTAAATTACTATAAACAATCAGATTACAGAGGAACATATTCGGGCTATTCTAGCACCGAGTCTAGAAAGTGAAAATGATGAGAGACATTATAGGTCACATATACAATATTAAGTTTGCACAAGGAAGCGTTGTTGCCAAGTGTTATCATCTCACACAGCACTAGAAAACAGATTTGGAAATTAGCAGGCAATAAAAACTCACCAGCAGGAATAACAGGTCAGATTCTAAATTCAGTTAAATTTCAGGAGATCTGTAGTAACATCATCAGCTTCAGCAACATTACTCTATATTTACCACTCTTGTAAATAAGATTGGAATATAGCCCAATATCACTTGCTTGCAGCTTGGCACAAATTTCCTTTCCTATTTCCATGCCTTTGCACAATAGAAAAAAAACCCCACAGATAATCTTGCAGACACATGTATCTGTTGGGCAGTTGTAATACTGTGATTCTGCACATGGTAAATTTCTGTGTAGACCAGTCTCTTGGAATTTAAAAAATATTAAAAAGTGGCCCTGTTTTCAACCCCTCTAAATGATAACAACCTCAAAATAAGGAAACTTTTCATTAAACTGCTTTTTCCCCCAATTTCTGACCAATATTCACCCATGAGAAACTCACAAACAAAGACATTATGTTTATTGATTAAATCATTCTGTGGAACCTCTTCCCTTTCCCCTGGCATGAGTTAATACCCCATTGAGAGAGACAACCCAGACTGCTACACTTGGATCCAGATTCTCTCATTTTGATCTATCTTACACAAATTAGCTTGGATGGTCTGAATTCTCTTGAAAGCCATAAATATACTGAGAGATTTCCTCAGGGGCTCCTGGATCTCTTTGTTTCTCAGGCTGTAGATGAGGGGATTGACCAGGGGAATCAGGACCATGTACAGGAGAGAGAACATTTTGTTCAAATCTCTCAGTGTATTGGTGTTCTGTAACATGTACACAATAGTGATGGTCCACAGAAAATCGTCACCACAATGAGGTGAGAGGAATAGGTGGAGAAGGCCTTTTTCCTCCCAGCAGTGGAAGGGATTCACAAGATGGTAAGCTTGATACACAGTTAGGATGTCAGCATCTGAAGAAATTGGGGCAGGTTGAATATAAAGGACAAGGTGGAACCCAAAAGTTCCACAAGGCGGATGTCACTGCAGAAGATGGTAAGCAATGGATTGAATTTTTTTTTAAAGGTCAGTTTCATTGGGGCCACAGAGAGTTAATTGTAACTTTATTTCTGTTACTATGGAACTAGCCAGTAACCCAATTACCAAGACTAGGCAGAACCTGCCACGCATAATTATTGTATAATGCAGGGGGTTGCATATTGCTAAATAAAGACCATAAGACATGGTTGCTAAGAGAGAGTATTCCATAGCTGCTAAGCAGCCAAACATATAATACTGTGTGACACAGGCATAGAAAGAAATGGTTCTTTCCCAGTCAGGAGATAAGCCAGCACCCTTGGCAGGATAGTTGAGGTATAGGAGGTCTCCAAGTAGGACAAGTTCCCCAGGAAGAAGTACATGGGGGCGTGAAGGTGCTGATCAGCCACAACTTGGAGGAGGATGAGGATTTTCCCAGCCCTGCTTGTTATGCAGATCACTAGAAACAGCAGGAAGAGAAAGATCTGCAGCTCCAGGGTATTCCTGAATCCCAGGATATGAATCCCATGACAAATGTCTGTTTTCTCCCTTTTGCATTTGTCATGGGTTTTATCTAGGGGAAAACCAAACAAATTCTGAAGCACAATTTGGAAAACACAGAGTTAAATGTTCATACATTGACATCATTTTATTCTATGTGTCCTTTTGGGTACCCGGAAAGGGCGATCTAGAAAAGATCAGGTCTTTGGACTGAATTTGATATTTTTGGAGAGCATGTTAAGCTCTATTTCAGATAAAATCACAAATACAGAACAATGCACGGTAGACTAAATCTGACAGGAATAGCAACATTCTTGGCATGTGGGGGCGGGGGGGCAAAAACTCAGTATAAAGCTTCCATCACTGCCATATTTTCATGTGTGCTTTGGGACACTTGCCCACATACTTTCCTCTTATTCATTCCAAGAGCGTCTTGCCAGAGAGCAGGCACATTTCAGTAAGACTACTAAATAGGATCTGGATTGAAACTTTCTAAGCTTCGGCTTCACCATTCCCTGCCATTGGTGCTGATAGGCACACGCTCACGAATTCTTTGTGGGCAGGATCTACAGACAGACACACACCATCACAAATGACACTACATTAAAAACAGTGTGTTGCCACTGGCATTCAAAGCCCGATTCATAACTGCCTTGTATACAGGGCTGGTTGAAATGTTTTCCTCAAAACTGTTTTTCGGTGGAAAATTGGGTTTTAGTAAAAGCTTTTTTATTTTTTTTAAAACTGTCTGCAGAAAATTGTGTTACTTTTGTCAAATTATTCCAGCCATAAAACACAAGATTTTGGCCAAAAATAGGAGCAGTACTTTGCTCCTCACACATCTATTATCCTCAATTGGGCAGGACCTCCATGATGCCCATCTACCCCTCATCAGAAAGGGAGACTGTGGTACATTGTGGAAGGTAGAGTCCAGCTGGGGATCCCAGCTCATAGAAAAGAAGGGGGATTTCAGGAACAAACTGCAAATCACATTTTTAACACATATCTTTCAGTTTTCAGCAAAAACTTGAAATTTCCCATGAACACAAATAATGTTGGGAGCAGCACTACTTGTGCCTTGTGTGGCCATTTGCACCTCTGCAAAGCGAGTGCCAAGAAGTGTGAGACACTTTTCGCATCCATTTTGCTCAGTGTCACATAGAATCATAGATAGAATCATAGATGATTAGGGTTGGAAGAGACCTCAGGAGATCTTTTAGTCCAAACCCCAGCTCAAAGCAGGACCAACTCCAACTAAATCATCCCATATACACAGTCAAAGCAGAGAAGATTCAAGCCCATAATATTCTGAATATTATTATTTTTTCTGGAACAAACCAGTAAGAATGTTGAGGAATGATTCAGGGCACTGCCTTGCTCCTTGGAAATACAGCCTAGATGAGTAGTTTTCAATCTTTTTTTCATTTGAATAACCCCCAAAAATTTTCAATGGAGGTGCTGACTGTGAAGTTGCACCCCATAATGCTTTATAGAAATATGCTTATGAATGTAAATATGACATAACTGGAATATATTTTATACTACATATGCCACATAACGTATCTGTGCAGAGGTCATTCTACTGAATGTATTCATCCTATTTGTATGCATGTATCATTTTTATATCTGAAGTTATCAGTGTTGGCTCTATGCTTGTCTTTAAAGTGTTTGCTGTAGAAAGTACTTAAGGCTTGGTCAATGGAAATACTTGCTTAACAATGGATCTTCATAGACACCAATCCACATCTGAGCTTTCAGCTTGGCTTGTAAACAACTGAGTCATGCATGGACATATGACTTGCCCATGTAACTCCAAAACTCCATGTTGAGCTGTGATTCCACAGATGCAGAGAGTGGGGTTTCTACCCACAAGAGAGAAACTATATAAACCTCTGGATACCCCTCCATTTTGTCTTCGGCTAGCACAAAATATAGCCTGCCTGCCCCAAGGAAATGCCTGAAAGAAACTGGAAGAAAGGACAGTAATTACAAGTGTGTGAGTGATTGCTGGACCCAGATTAGGAGGAAATCTAGTCTGTAAAAGAGGCTTATTGCAACATCTATTAAGATGAGATTTACCTGCATTTAGTTTTTACTGTTTTAGCCTTAAATTTGTATGTTTTATTTTATTTTGCTTGGTAATTCATTTTGTTCTGTCTGTTATTACTTGGAACCACTTAAATCCTACTTTTTATACTTAATAAAATCACTTTTTACTTATTAATTGACCCAGAGCAAGTAATTCATTCCTGGGGGAGCAAACAGCTGTGCATATCTCTCTATTAGTGTTACAGAGGGCGAACAATTTATGAGTTTACCCTGTGTAAGCAGAGTTAGGATGAGTTCTACCCTGATATCTTGTGGTGAATTATGGCAAGTTGTAGAAAAGAACTTCAGGGGCTGATCTTGTTTGCATAAGCACACCCACCTTGTCTTGCATGAGCTCACAGAAATCCAAATGGTCACCTTGACTGCTGTGGGATCCCCAGTTTCTCTGTTATTGGGGCAGTAAGAATAAAATGTTGTTACCCTGGTTATGGGAATCAAGGACAGTGGAACTGTTTTATGACAGAAGGACTCGCCATCAACTAGGTAGCACTCGCTAGACAAGGGGCAACCTAAAATCACTGAAGAGCTAAAATACTAAAAGCACTAAGTGCTGTGTTAAGTAGTGAGGGGCCTAAAATATATTGCTAAGCAGCTGGCTAGCAGAGCAGAGCTGTTTGCAAAATGGCTGAAGTGGCTTAGGGGATGGCTGGTGGAGCGAAGCAGCTGGTGAAGTGGAGCAGTTCACGGGACAGCTGGAGTGGCTCACTGAATGGCTGTGGAGTGCAATGGCTTGCGGCAAAAGCTGCAGCGGAACCCCACGGAAGTGGGGGCAGTCGGCCTTGAACTATGTAAAGTGCCCTTTAAACGCCCTCCCCCCCATTTCCACCCAAGTTGGGAGGTAAAACTCTGCAAATAAACTTTTGAACCCTGGGGCAACACTAAGGAACAAAGACTTTTGGGTTTTGGATTTTGAGTGAATTTTGATTCTTGAACTTTTGAGACTTTGAGTGATTTTGGGTTGCTGGGCTCAAGAACCAAAGGAGAAAAAACACAGCCCAGTTTGCTGGTCTTTGCTCACAGTTTGGTTTATAAACCTTAGTTGTGGTGTTTTCCCAATTTAATGCTAACGTTGTTTACCTCATATTATTAAAGATTTCTGCTACACGAAGACTCCGTGCTTGCAAGAGGGAAAGTGTTACCTCTTTAAGGCAGCCATGGTTGTGTGTAAGATTGTCCCAGGTCACTGGGTGGGGGCTCAAGCCGATTTGCATTGCGTTGCATTGTTGAAAGAGAATCCCTAGGTACTAAACCAGGCCCTTGCTGCTATCAACTCAGCCTGGCAAAAGGATTACATCTGTATAAGCCTTATACATGGTAAAATGGATTTATTTGGGGTTTGGACCCCACTGGGAGTTGGAAAAGCAGCAGAGAATCCTGTGGCACCTTATAGACTAACAGACGTTTTGGAGCGTGAGCTTTCGTGGGTGAATGGGTATCTGAGTGCTGGAGACAGGAGTACTTCTTAAGCTGTTTGCAGTTAAGCCTGCAGCTTGTGGGGGATGTGGTTCAGACATAGATTTGTGTTTGCAGCAGGCAAGTGTGTCTGTCTCAAATCAAGCAAAGGACTGAAGTCCCAAGCTGGCAGGGAAAACGGGCTCATAAGAACATAAGAATGGCCCTACTGGGTCAGACCACAGGTCCATCTAGCCTAGTATCCTGTCTACCAACAGAGGCCAATGCCAGGTGCCCCAGAAGGAATGAACCTAACAGATGATCTCTCTCCTGCCATTCATCTACACCCTCTGACAAACAAAGTCAAGGGACACCATTCCTTACTCATCCAGGCTAATAGCCATTAATGGACTTAACTTCCATGAATGTGTCCAATTCTCTTTTAAACACTGTTATGGTCCTAGTCTTCACAGCCTCCTCAGGCAAGGAGTTCCACAGGTTGACTGTGCGCTGTGTGAAGAACTCCCTTTTATTTGTTTTGAACCTGCTGTCCATTAATTACATTTGGTGACCCCTAGTTCTTGAATTATGGGAATAAGTAAATAACTTTTCCTTATCTACTTTCTCTATATCACTCATAATTTTATATAACTCTATCATATCCCTTCTTAGTCTCCTCTTTTCCAAGCTGAGAGGTAGTCTAGGTACACCAGGTGGCAGTCCCAAAGGAGATTTCTGTGATCCAACCCATCACACCAACCCGTTTGGAAATCTTAGACATAGACTGCAGACCCCCAAGGATCTGTGGACCACAGGTTGAAAACCACTGAACTAGACAAATATACTATAAGAGGGTGCACAACTGGCTGAAAAGCCATACTCAGAAAGTAGTTATCAATAGTTCACTATCGAGCTGGACAGGCATGTCCTGCAGGGAACTTTCTTGGGTCCAGTTCTATTGAATATCTTCATAAATGATGTGGATAATGCAATAGAAAGCACACTTACAATGTTTACAGATGATACCAAGCTGGGAGGGGTTGCAAGTACTTTGTAGGACAAGATTATAATTCAAAATGATCTGGACAAACTGGAGAAATGGTCTCTCAAGTAAACAGGATGAAATTCAATAAGGACAAATGCAAAGTTCTATACTGAGGAAGGAATAATCAATTACACAAATACTAAATGGAAAATGACTGCCTAGGACACAGTATTGCAGAAAAGGATCTGGGGGACACAGTAGATCACAAACTAAATATAAATCAACAATGTAATACTCTTGCAAAAAACAAAAACAAAACAAAAAAAACACATATAATTTTGGGATGTATTAGCAGGAGTGTTGTGAGCAACACAGAAGTAATTTGTCCACTCTACTCAGCACTGATATGGCTTCAGATGGAGCTCTATGTCCGGTTCTGGTCACCACACTTCAGGGAAGATGTGGACAAACTGGAGAAAATCCAGAGGAGAGCAACAAACATGATTAAAGGTCTAGAATGCATGAAGTACAAGGAAAGATTGACAAAAATAAGTTTATTTAGTCTTGAGAAGAGGAGACGTGTAACAGTCTTCAAGTATGTAAAATGTGTTATAGAGAAGAGGGTGATACATTGTTTTTGTTAACTACTGAGGACAGCACAAGAAACAATGGGTTTAAGTTATTCAAGGAAAATGTACGTTAGAAATTAGGAAAAACTTCCTGTAAGAGTGGTTCAACATCGGAACAAATTCCCTAGAGAGGTTGTGGAATCTCCATCACTGGAGATTTTTCAGAGCAGGTTAGACAAACACCTGTCAGGGATGGTGTAGATAATACCTAGCCCTGCCTCTATGCAGGGCACAGGACTAGAAGCCCTGTCGATGTCCCTTCTAGTCCTACTTTTCTATGATTCCGTGACTGTGGGAAAACATCCCTATGACTGATGAGACAAAGGAACTGAATCCCCAGTCCCTCCTTATTGCCACTTCAGTCACACAGGCGCTAGTGAAAGTTCTTCTGGCAGCTGACTCTTTAATATCAGCAGCACATCTTCACCTCCCACATCCCTCTCCAACCACTCCAGAGACCCATGCTACATGGTTATCTAACACTCTGCTCTCCAAGGTCTCCCAGTCCCATCCAGCTCTGCACCTCCTTTGTTCCCTTTGCCCACTAGTCCCTTCATCCTTTCTCCCATGGTGCCCCCCAAAGTCTGGAGATGCATCTTGTTTCTGTACACCATCTCAACAACGATTTGCTAATTAATCCAAAAGAAAGAAAGAAAGAAAGAAAAACTATTGCTTATTGAACACGCAAACACAATAGCCTAATTCTGTGCATTCTGTTCCCAGTCCATCTACACCTTTGCCTGTTATTTTCTCCCAGAGCATCCTGCTTCATCATGATTAGCTAAGTCAATAAGGTCTTTGTAACAAGGAATAATATTATCTACAATATCATTTGTCTACTCTACAGATACTATAGTACCCCAGCTGTGTCACTGTAACACTGTAGTAGGGATATTTGCTCCAGTGATGAAAGGTAATTCTACCCCTCAAGGGGTTGATAGAAGAATTCTCCCATTGATCTAGCAGTGTCTATACCAGGGCTTAGGTCAGCTTAACTATGTCTCTCAGCGATGTGAATTTTTCACACACCTGAGTAACGTAGCTAAGTTTTATGTGTCATCCAGCCTCAGTTCTCTAATAAAATCAAGAGAATCTCACCTACTTGAGAACAAAGGTAGCTTTCTTTGGTAGCTTGTCAGGCTTCTGAAAGTATGAACCAAAGAACAAATCTAGGGGCACAAGCCTGTATGAATGATCTCATAGAAGTCAGAAAGACTACTACAGAATCCCCATGCCTTAAACACCAGCCTTAGTAGGTGGGTATCCATGAAGCTTAAAATCAGCAACCAATCTTTCAATGCCCTTGTGAGCAATCCTGCTTTAGTAATTAGTCCAAGAGTTCGCCTTCCTGCATCCACAAAAATTAGTCATTGCTTGAGTGGATAAAAGTTGAAGAACTGAGTCTGAAGGGTTTTCTTAAGTCCATCAGATCTTCCGTAGAGTTTTGTTGCAAATGTGGCCTCCTCCTGAAGCCCTCACTCATATAAGTATCAGTTACTCAGGCAATTTGCCATCTCAAAGTTGACATGGTCACTTGAGTGAGCACTGATTACCTCGGTAAGTTTGGCAGAATCAAGCCCACGAAATTCAAGATTGGGTCCACATTAATTAAACTGAATTAACTTGGAGCTCAGTGCTGCTTGTGAAGTCAGCAGGAAATGAGTGTGGATTCTAAACACAAACTGCCTTGGAGATTAGTGTTATATGAAGCTTTACTGTGTATCAACTTGCCACTGTGACCAGTGATGAATAGAATCAGACAATCTTCTGAAACCAAATTTTGGTTTCTTTTAACACTAGTGTCATAAACAGATAGTAAAGGGTTAATGCCTCTTTTATCTGTAAAGGGTTAAGAACTCACCTAGCCTAGCTAACACCAGAGGAACCAATGGAAGAACAAGATAGTTCAAAAGGGAGGAGGGAAGTTCCCTTTGTCTGAGTCAGTTTCGCTTTGAACCGAAGAGGGAAAGCTCCAGAATTCAGCCTATTATTAAGTAATGAGTATTAGTATTACTGAAGGAAATAATCTGCAGAAGCCCAAGGGTCGTGGAGAGGGTCACCTCTTCCACGCCACCATCACATTTTCCTTCATAGTAGACACCTTCAGGCCCCTCCATGTCATCTGTTTTCTGGGCTGTAAACTGGAAAACCTTTAATTTTCTGGAATAAAAGGGCTTAAGAGAATTAACATGGTATACTTTAGGCTTTATGTTGGAGGTGGGGAATGCTATGAGATAGTTAACAGTTCCTAGGTGCTCCTGGACCGTGAATGCTCCTTCCCACGACGCTCCCATTTTATGGGCCTGGAGTGCCTTTAAGACCATGACTTGGTCTCCTACTTTGAAGGACCGTTCTCTGGAATGTTTATTATACCAGGCCTTTTGCTCTTCCTGAGTGTCCTTTAGGTTTTCTTTAGCAAGGGGTAAAGAGTGTTGGAGGGTGCTTTGTAGGTTGCTTACAAAGTCTACAATATTAGTTCCTGGAGAAGGCATAAACCTCTCCCATTGCTGCTTCACCAGCTATAATGGCCCCATACCCTCACGGCCATACACAAGTTCAAATGGTGAAAACCCTAAACTTGGATGTGGTACAGCCCTGTAAGCAAAAAGCAACTGCTGCAACACTAGGTCCCAATCACTGGAGTGTTCATTTACGAATTTACGTATCATGACCCCCAAAGTTCCATTAAACCTCTCCACCAGGCCCTTGGTTTGATGGTGGTAAGAGGCGGCAACCAAGTGATTCACCCCATGAGCTTCCCACAGGTTTTTTATGGTCCCTGCCAGGAAATTAGTTCCCAAATCGGTAAGGATGTCAGAGGGGCAACCTACCCTGGCAAAAATGTCTGCTAATGCCTGGCACACACTTTTAGCATTGGTGTTGCTTAAGGGTACTGTTTCCCATCCCAGAAAATTCCCCACAGAATTCAGCCTCTTATTAAGTAGTGAGTATTAGTGAAGGAAATAAATAGGTTTATATTTATTTCTTTGTAACCTGTCTTGTGCAATTAGAGGAATAGTCAAATTGGGTATTTGGGTATTTTTTTTGTAACTAAGTTTTTGCCCAGGGGAACATCCTCTGTGTTTGGAATGTGTTGTCTATGAGAGTAGCTGGTATGCTAATCTCTCCCAGAGAGTTTTCTTTTACCTTTCTTTTCTTTAATTAAAAGTCTTTTTCTTAATATCTGATTGATTTTTCCTTGTTTTAAGATCCAAGGGAATTGGATCTGGATCCACCAGGAGTTAGTGGGAGAAAGGAGGGGGGACGGTTAATTTCCCCTTGTTTTAAGATCCAAGGGGTTTGGATCTGTGTTCACCAGGAAATTGTTGAAGTCTCTCAAGGCTACCCGGTGAAGGAAAGTAGTGCTTGCGAGTGGTGGCAGCCAGACAGATCTAAGCTGGTAGTTAAGCTTAGAAGTGTCCATGCAGGTCCCCACATCTGTACCCTAAAGTTCAGAGTGGGGATGGGACCTATGACAACTAGGAACAAGGCATTTAGAAGGAAAACATACTAATTTTAAAACAACACATAATCTAGCTTAACTAGTGGCCTGGCTTCTTCAGACACCCCAGTGGGATCCTGTCTCTATGCTTCCTTTACTTGGTTCCCCAGACAACTTGTTTTATAATTTTGCCATCATATGTTTGATTCTCTGGTTCCCAAGCCTTTACTTATCCTCGAATTTTCAATATCAGGTCTCAGATGTTTGCTGAGCAGTGGCTTATCATGAGCTATTCTTTTTCCTTTCCTGATTGATTATCCTTACTGCCCCTTAATTAAGTTAAATCTGAATATTTGTAAATGGTCCAATGACCAGGTCAAAACACAGTGTGCAGAAATTATTACAGAGACATTCCAATTTCATCACATGGATACTTGTTTTGAAGATGCTTTACTCAAACCATGTTATTGGGATTAATCCAGTAGTAACTGGGCAAGGTTCTCTGGCCTGGGCTATACAGGAAGTCACACTAGCTCATCTAATGATCCCTTCTGGCCATAAACCCTATGAATCTATGAAAAGTAAGAACAATGAATATCTTAGGCCATCATCTTCAAAAGTGTCCTCTGGCTTTGAGATATCTTGGGCCTGATTTCTAGATTGCTGATCCCACCCAACTCCACAAGAAGCCAGTGGGACCGGCAGATGCTCAGAACATCTAAGAAACAAATCAAGCCCCAAAGCCAATTTTTACCAAAGTGTGCACTAAACTTGAATCCCTCTTCTTTTTTATGCCTCTTTTGTGAGCGTTTGACCTGGTTTGTTTTGTTTTGTTTTTGCTGAATACCCTCAATGGTCATGGCTGGGACTGTCAGTGCTCAGCACTTTTGGAGAAAAACGTCGAGATAGGCTGAAATTAAACTGAGGTACCCCAGTTTCATGGTCTCCTTGCAACATATGGCCTCAAAGTCTGCCCCGGGCAGCTACCATTAAGAAAGGAGCTGAGCAACAGTGGCCTATAAGCCTCCAACACTTTGTTGAATCACACCATTAACATCCAGTTCTGATGTCGTTACTTAGGACTCCTTTTCTGCAAGTCCTTCCATCCTTTCCCGAGTAGTGCTTTCCAAGGTGAGCAGGACCCATTAAAGACAGTGAATAAAAGTCCGCAAAATCCATAATATATTTTAAGGTTTATTTCATCTGACCTTCGGCATAACATAGGGCAGTCAACTTCATCCAGTGATTCCTCCCTCCAGCCCAGCAAATGATGTTTAAACTTGAATGCTTTGTTCATAAAGGCATCTGATCTTGGTTTAGGCTGATATTTTCAAGAGACCTGGAGGGAATTATTGCCTGATTTGGATTGTATTTCAATGGAATTTGGTCACCTCACTAACGTGGGATCTAAAACTCAAAGAGATGGAGAATATGGCACATCACTTATCATGCTGAGGATAAGGCCATTGCTCCTTGACTGGAAAAAGTCCCATAGTAGCTCTGGTGTATATGGCTCTGTAATCAGGCCTGGATTAAGACAGGATCCATGAATCCAGTGCTTACGCTGGGCAAATCTCCTGGGCTTTAACAGAGGTTGCCTACTGCCAGAGACTATTGGAATCTGCTAAGGGGACATCACTGGCAGACTGTTGAGCCAGAAATATCATAAACTCTTTGTTTTGTTGATGGTTCTGTGGCTGGATGGAATCCAGGTCCTAGTCCACCTCTATCCACTACTGACCTTGTCTGTGTGTTGTTCTTTAAGGCCCCAATTCAGCAAAGTACCTTTAGCACATGTTTATTTTTTTCAGCATATTCTTAGTGCCATGGAACTCAATAGGAATTCTCACATTTAAAATTAAACACATGTTCAATCTTTGTCTGAAATGGGGACTAAAGTGCTTAAAGTCTGCTTGGCACAGCTACCATCTTGCACTCACTTCTGATACAAACAGGTAATGAGGAGATGCACACACTGTGCTCTTCCTTTTGTTTGTTCCTTTCTCAGGGTTAACCTTTAATATAAAATACAATCTCATTTAGACAGAGGATGAGGTTTCCAAAGCTGCTTAAGGGTTTTTATCACCTTGTTCCCATTAAAACCAATGGGAATTGCTTGTCTAAATCTCCTAGAAAGCTTGGAAAAGCACACCTGGAGACTATATGCTTGTTATTTGTCTATGGGAAAGATAGTAGATGTCAAGATAGTCATAACAGAGTTCAAGATCATATTCAAGGCTGTAGAATTATGGACTGATCGACTGCTGACCATGGTGGGATTTGGGATTTTTTAATTTAATTAATTAATTTATTACCTTTTATACTTCTCTGTGATAACATATAATTCAGTTCAGTGAAACGTGCTCCCAGTGTGATGCTGTGGCCAAAAAGGCTAATGTGATCCGGGGAAGCTTAAATAGGAGCAGAGAAGTTATTGTCCGTCTGTATTTGGCATTGGTGTGACTGCTGCTGGAATACGGTGTCCAGTTCTGGTGCCCAGAATTCAAGAAGGTTGTTAGTAGATTGGTGAGGGCTCAGAGAAGAGCCAGAGAATGATTACAGGATTGGAAAACATGACTTCTAGTGATAGACTCCAGGAGCACAATCTGGTTAGCTTAAGAAAGATAGCATTAAGGTATGACTAGACCTCCTTTTATAAGTACCTACATGGGGGACTAAAAAGGGATATTGGGCTTTTCAAGCTATCAGACAAAGGTCTAACATGTTCCAAAGGCTGGAAGTTGAAGCTAGACAAATTCAGACAGGAAATATGGCACAAGTTTTTTAACATTGAGAGTAATTAACCATTGGAACAATTTACCAAGGGTTGTGGTGGATTCTCCATCACTGACAATTTTAAAATCAAGATTGGATGACAACTCATGGTTGTCCATGACTGTCATGACCGCCTGAGGGAAGAGACTCTGCAGGATGTTTGGAATTTTGTTGACATTAAAACATTTATGGGGCAGATTTCCAAAAGTGCAGAGGGTTGTTGGGTGCCTGTAACAAGGGGGTCTGGCTGTTGAAGGGAGGTGACTAAGTGCTACCTGTGACTAATGCTCAGCCTCCCAGAGGATGGATCTCAGGCCAGGGATCAGGTGACAGCCTGCAGGTTGCTTGCTCCATAGGTAAGAGGCTAGCTCATTTAGGGAGAGAGACCCAGGAGAAGAGACTTAGAGGTCTCTCCACACCCGCCAGCTGGGAGGCCTGGCTGAAGAGACCTGCTGTGTGTGCAGGGGCTATAGGATGGGCCAGGCAAGACCAGTCTGTCTTGACTGGCAATGTGGGTTGCACTGTTTTTTTAAAATAAACCCACCCCTGGACACACTTACATCTCCCCAGGCCACACTGGAATTCATTTGTCCCCTTGGGAAACCACACCCTACGTTCACTGAGGGCATGTTATCCCATGGAGCACTCTCCTCAGGGCCTCCTTGACCTCCTTGTTCCTCAGGCTGTAGACAATGGGATTCAGCATGGACGTCACCACCGTGTAAAAGAGGGCCAGAAGCTTGTCGCTCTCCATTGAGTAGCTGGACTTGGGTCTGAGATAGGTAATGATGTCGGAGCCATAGAAGAGCAAGACGACGATAAGGTGGGACGAGCAGGTGGAGAAGGCCTTGTGCTTCCCCTCAGCTGATGGCATCCTCAGGACGGAGGCAATGATGAAGAGGTAGGAGGCCAGGATGAGCATGAATGGGGAGGTTATGAAAAGAAGAGCCACCAGGTACACGGCCAACACATTCATCGAGGTGTCCCCGCAAGCCAGCTTCAGGAGGGGCGGGATGTCACAGAAGAAGTGGTTGATCCTGTTGGGCCCACAGTATGTCAGACTGAATACATAGCTGGTCTGGCTCAAGCCCACCAGCATCCCCACCATCCAGGAGGCTATGGCCAGTTGGGCGCAGGCCCCCTTTCTCATGACGAGGGTGTAGCGGAGCGGGTTGCATATTGCCACATAGAGATTGTAGGCCATGGCAGCCAGGAGGCAGCACTCAGTGATGCCAAAGAGGGTGAAAAAATACATCTGCGTGGCACAACCCCATAGTGAGATCCTTCTGTTTTCTGACACCAGGCTCACCAGCATCTTGGGCACAATGGACGTTGTGTAGCAGATCTCCAGCAGGGACAGATTGGTAAGGAAAAAATACATAGGCGTGTGGAGGGACTGGTTGGCTTTTATGATGGCCGTGATGAGAATGTTCCCCATCAGGGACACCGCGTACATGGACAGAACCATTGCAAAGAGTAGCACCTGCAGCTCCACCAGCCAGGAGAATCCCACGAAGATGAACTCAGTCACTGTGGTCTGATTTCCCTTGTCCAATGGCTTGGCATATTTCAATGGCAGAGGGAGTGAACAAAGTCACACGCATCAGGGAGGAGAAAGCATGAAAGTCATTTATTTACCTTTTTTGATAAATGCAAAAATACATCCAACTGAGACTGAAAATTTAGGCAAAGTGCTTGCAAACCAGCCAAGGAGGCTGGATGCTCAATTGCCATTAAAATTATTAGGATTTGGATATCCAGAAAATGGAAGCCATACCATGGATTCATCTACTAAGACCTCCAACATTATGACCTAATTCAATCACAACTTATTAGTAGAACTGGCTTGGAAATCATCTTTTTTTCCAGAAAAAAATAAAAATTGGAAGCCCAAAATCCAGATTTTTTTTTTCACTTTTCAGTGGCCAAAAAGAGAAAAATGATTTTAATTTTTCACCTTTTCTACACAATCCTGAATATTTTCTATAAAAACAGTAATTCTACTGAGAAAACTCAGAATCTATGATAAAGCCATTTTCTGCAGAAAATCTGTTTTAATGGAAAATGTTCTTACTAGCGGCTAGTTACTGGGATAAATTCAAGAATCACTTGGAAAAAATTTCTGCCTTACGTTATGCAGGAGTCCTGACTCGGTGATTTTAATTCATAGATTTTATTCCTAGCTTCAAAGGCCAGAAGGCTAGATTGGATCATTTCATCTGTCCTGCATAACACAGGCCATAATAGACCCTTATGGTCTTAAAATCAGACCTTTCTATCTCATTGGATCTTATTATAACCTGTGTAGCTGAGGGTACAACCTGTCTCAGAGGGTAGCCAGATTTAAACTGAAGTATAGAAATACATGGTTTAAAGATAGGTTCATGAGAGTCTGAAGTCCTGTATTTTGGTTTGAATGGTCAAAGGCAATGTAAAGTTTTCTACACTACCCTCTAAATTTGCTCATTCTTAACAGAGATGTGTGACATTTTTCAGCCAGAACTCTTTTTTCTTTGGGCAGTGGGGAGGTTTAAAAATGCAGATAAGATACAGAAATGTAGAAACATTTAGCAAATTCATTTCTGTTTTGCTGAACTGTTCATCTTGAAAAGAAAAGAAAAAAAAAGGAGATGAAAAAAATCAAAATGTTTCATTCTGAGATTTCCAAAATGAAAGATTTTGATTTTTTTGGGTCAACATGAATTTTTGTTTTGGAATTTTCTTCAATTAAGAAAAAAATCAGAAATGTACAACAATGCTTGAAATCAAAACAAAACATTTTATTTCAGGTCAATCAAAACATTTTGGTCAACACAACACATTTGTCTTTTCGGTTTGCAAAAAACATTCCAAATAACTTTGTTTTCAGGTTATCCAAAATTTGTTTTCTTGTACTGGAAGAGCCAGAACTTCAAAAATCTATTATTTGCACTGCAGTTCTAACCGTCATAACCAGTTGTGTGAATCAGATCATGATGCTTTGTTTTTGACCAATTCAGTGCTTAGTAGTTTTTACCGACAAGGTATTTGGAACATTTTACTAACACCAACCAAATCATTTTATATCTGCTAACAACCAGACAACTGATGCTAATTATTTTCATTTACTGGACACCGGAGATAGATTTCAGCCAGCAACAATCAGTTTAGAGGATGAAAAGCTTTACAATCCCTTGAGACGTGGGACCAGATGAACCAGCACGTGGAGCCCAAAGAAATGCATCTTCTCTGCCCTTGTTCTGTGTCATTGGACTGAATTCGGTGGGACTGAATGCTGGGGAAATTGTTGCACCATTCAGTGGCTGGACATTTGATCCCTGTTTGAGTGGAAATGAGCAAGCATTCCAAGATCCATGGCACATTCTCAGCTACTAGCCACTGTTTAGTGAAGCAGCAAACAGATCACATGGAGAAAATCTTTAGCAACATTTAGTTCTTCAGACTGCTGTAATTTTAATTGAGAATAAGGGAATGGGCAGCAGAGAGGAGCACAAAGGACAGAGAAGATGCAGTTACACTGAAGAGCTTTCTTGCTTTCCTTCTGTTTATGCATTGTGTCCATCAGCAGAGATCTGTTATTGTCTAACATCCCAAATATGCAATTTTCACATTTGGGAAGTGTGAAACTGCATCATTGCTTTGGGCAGGTGCAGCGCTTGGCTGTCTGTATCTACCCGGTAGCTCTTTCCCTGTCCTCATTGATGTTAAGGCCCATAAAGTTTCCCCTCTCTGAGTCATGCCTAACAGCAGGATTCTTGGTGCCAGATGCTGGTCCATGTCCCTCCTGCTACCCACTGAGACACTGACTCTGGCAGACACTCTGGCTTTATTACAGAGATTTTCCTCTGCTTTTCTGGCTAGCTTGGAAGATAAAGGAGTTGATGATCTGGCCAATGAATCTTGGCATTGGTTACAGAGGTGTTCTGTTTAACACCTAGGATTTTTCAAAGGCATTTACACAGCTGCCTGTGTCTTGGTGAGTCCCAAATGATATTACAAAGAACCCATCCCCCAAGATATTGCCACTGTACACTAAAGTAAGAATTCATCATTAGCAAGTGACACTAATAGCAAATGAATAAGCATTATACAGACACTTGGTACTATGGTGTTCAGCACAGTATAAAAATCTATATAGAATAGAACTTTGACATTATTAGTAGTAGTAGTAGTAGTCATTGTCCCATCACACTGGCCTCAGTTCACCTGATTTGAGGCCTTCAAGTTCTCAATGGATGGAATCAAAAACCTTTCTGCTCTGTGCTTTACAGGCCAGCAAGTAAGGAAACAGAGACACTCAGGCCTCACAGTGATCTGTGCAGGCTTGGGACACAGAGCAGCTAGTGAGAAACCCCTGCTCCAGCCCCCAGTGGTCTCCTCTCCTCCAGTCCAGTGCTCCAGGTATCGTATTAATAATAACACCACTGAGCTCTTCTATAGCACTTGGAATCAGTTGATCTCAAAGTACTTTATAAAGGAGGTCTCTGTCATCACCTCCATTTTATAGGTGGGGAAACTGAGGCATAGAGTGAGCTAGTGGCTCACCCATCATCACCCAGCAGGCCAGAGGCAGAGTTGGGAACAGGACTCAGGTCTCCTGAATGCTAGTCCAGTGCTCTACTTACTAGGCCACATTCTCTTCTGTAGCAACAGTGGCATTATGAAAAAGTCTGGTATAATAAATAAATCTTGTGGTGTGCCCTGGAGTTGATTAAACCTAGATATTAATGGACCAAGAGCTCTAGGCAGTTATAGGTTGACTGGCTCTGTGTCACCTCCAAATCTTTTACTTCTACCTCTGGATTAACTCCAGTCCTAATGTCATCACCAAATGGAAGGAATTTAGCAAGTGGGTGTTAGCTACATTTCTGAGAGCTGTGCAGGAATCCAAGGTTTTGTTTCATGGGAAATTCTGCATTTTGCAAATGTTTCCATTCCAAAATGGATCAGAAAAAAAAGTTGAAATTTTCCATGAAACAAAATTTTGAAAAAAAAATTATTTATTGTGGGTAAATTGAAATGCTTCATTTGGATGAAAATGAAACATTTCATTCTGATTTCAACTGTATCATCTCACATCATATCAGATACAAAAACTGAAATGAAAAGTCATTCCAAAATGGAGAACTGAAACATTCCATAGTGACCTTATCAGAATACTCCATTCTGGCGAAGAAAAAACAAACAAACAAACAACAGAAATTTCATTGAAATAGATTCTCTGAATGAACTTTTTCAGTCCAGATGAAACAGCATTTCCACTGAAGTCTAATGTTTATTATTATTTTTTTTGAAATTCAAATGGGGGCGTTACTCATAAATAAGATCAAAGGCCCAGATTTTTAAAGTAGTTAGATATCTAAAACCCACTGAAATCAATTTGACTGAGGAACCAAGATATTTTTGAAAATTTAACTAGGTGCCTAAATAGCTTTAAAAATCTGGATTTAGGAGCCCTGACACTGAACTCACAATCCACATAGGAGGAACTGCCCAGCAGTTGAGAGAGAAATCCATGTGGTAAAATAAATTAACTCAGTCTACAAATATAATACATTCCATCACTGGCCCCCTTCCCTCTCCCTTTTCCAAACTTCCTGTCACATAGATCCTCTCTGCAGCATGCCCTAAGTGTCAGCAGGGCTGTTTTCAACACTTGTCTACTAAATACATATTTCATGGATATTAAGACCAGAAGAAACTGCTGTGACCACCCAGTCTGAAAACACAGACAGAGAGTTGCATCCCCAGTACAATGAGGATGAGCTACTGTTATTTATCGTAGCGTGTAGGAGCCCTAGTCATGGAACAGGAACCGTGTGTGAGTACTAGAAAATATCTTTTAGAAAGATGTCAGATCTTGATGTAAAGACTCCAAGAGAAGGAGGATTTACCACATCCCTTATTTAATGTTTCTAATGTTTAATTACCCTCCCTGTTTAAAACTCGTGGAGTATTTCTACTCTGGATGTGTCCAGCCTCAATTTATAGCCACTGGATCTTTGGCTGCTAGGGAACCCTTTACTATCAGAAATCCTTTCAGCCCATAAGCAAGTCACCTCTTATCCTCCTTGAGCATTAGCTAAACAGGTGAAGTTTCCTTCATGTCTCACTGAAAGGAAGGTTTTCCAAACTTCACATATTTTAGGTGACTCTTCTCTGAACCATCTCCAAGTTTTCAACGCCCTTTTTGAGGTGTGAAGACCACCAGTGTACATAGTATCCCAGGAATTGTCCCTGCTAGTCAAACGTATTGCCACAAATTCTACCCTGCTTTTCACCCCATGACGCACCGAAGAAGTTTCACATTAAGTGAGGTGAGCACCATCCCATTCTACTCCTAGCTCTTCCCTTGTCACACTTGTTTAGAAGTCAAACCAGCTTGGATTCCGGGGCTTACCTCTGAGAAAGGCACCATTCTCATGGCTGGCTAAGGACTTGCTTGTGGATAGAACCAGAGTATTTCAGCTGTCTTCCCCTGCCCAGGAGGACTCATCAGCTGAAGCTCACAGACACTTCCTTTGAGGAATAGGGTGTTAGACCAGCATGTCCCTTTGGGTAGGTTCCCAAGGAGAGGCAGCTGCCTAATGCCTAGAACTGCCTTTGGAAATCCCAAGCCAAGGAATTGTTTTCTGTCTGATGTACAGGTCCTCCCTTTAATGGGAGTTCCATGCACAGAGATCAATGAGTGTTCAAGAGTCTGCCTCACCGGGTTTAGATTTGTTGTAGTTTTACCATAAGACATTTTACCAGAAGGTTACCAAGGAAGTTGTGAAATCCCCACTCATGGAGGATTTTTAAGAGCAGGTTAGACAAACACTTGTCAGGGATGGTCTAGGGGAACTTGGTGTGTGTGTGTGTGTGAATTCAATGGTGCTCTGAAGTCCCTTCTAGCCTGACATTTCTATGGGTTTTTTTTTTCATGTATTGCATTGAGAGCATGAGACAACATATGGGTAGCAATAGAAGCAAGTGTTCTGCCTCATACCGAGCTCAGGAAATAGTCTGATGTGGTAGGAGAGCCCAGTGATTGGGACTTAATACAGCCTGGTTCAGTTCCTGGTTCTGCCAGATACTTCCTGTGGGACCTGGGGCAAGTCATTTAGGGCCCAAAGTTTATATATTATATTATACCACAGCCAAAACATTTTATAATAAATATAATATAATCAGAACAGTACTCAAAATGAGACATGAGTAACAAATAATACTATTCCTAGGCCAGATTTTGCCTCTTACCTGCTGTGTATTTGAGGGTAAATGTGGGTAAATGGAATGTAGCCTGGGTTATTCACCTGCTAGGCTGGGTTTAACCCCACCACACAGACTTTGATTCTTGTGGGCTGCAGTGATCACCACACAGAGGGTTTTGTGAAAATGCAGGATTAGGCCAGTGATATTCACACCTGTCTGAGTTAACAGCTGCAGAAAGAATAACCTATTGTCACAGAGAGCAATTAGATGTATTTGAAGAAATTTGGACTCACTAGATACATTTGATTAAAAACACTGAAATGGTTCAAAGAATGCCTGACCTCCCTTCTGCCTGCCCCCTCCTCTTTTCCCCTTCCCCGTCCCCGGTCATCTCCTTCCCTCCTTCCCACCTTTCTCTATTCATGTGTGTCTTGTCCTCTTTTATTACTGCCCTACCTCCCAAATATACTATGTCTGTGTAGCACTGTCTGTCTTTGTATTGTCTCACCTGGTTGCTTTGAGAAGTTATAAAATTGTGTAATCCCATAGTTCTACTGGAGTGGAGCCCTGTGCCTGACCCAAACCCAATGGGACTTGACTACAGGCATTGGGTTCGGGATGCACTGGGTACAGAACCCAACAACAAGTGTCAGGTTTGGGTTGACGATGAAAATTCACACTCATGAGATGGAGCAGTCCAGACCCTGCACTTCCTCCAGACCTGTTCAGTGATGGGGAAAAGGGAGGCCTGGAAGTGGTGGCCAGAGCTGGGCTGGATGGTGAAGGGATGGCCAGGCAGAGCCATGTCATTTTGGGTAGTGGGAGGAGGGTTGTTTCCCCTCCAGTGCAAGAGACGCTCCCAGTTGTGTAAAAGCAGCTTCAGACACAGGCAACAGGGATCCAGGTGGGCAGCTGTTTAGGGTGAACATGGTGGGAAGTGGGAGAAGGCTCTGCAACTCCAATTTTTGGTCAAAATCTCTCTTTTGGATTTTTTTGGCTGAAAACTTAAATATTTCCATGGGAAAAAAATGTTTTGGACTGGTTCTATTAAGACCCTATTATGACAGTACAATGAGTGTGGAGTGAGAATCTTAGCACATACGTGCTATGTATGTTGCTGAAGAAATTATAGGTAGATCACTCTGGGCTTTGCTGACACATGCCTGTGTTATTTTTTTTTTCTTCTCTTTATAGAGGTAACCAGACATTTCCCTTCTGTGAAGTTTGGTGGTCATATTAGCTGATATATTGTAGTGTTGTAACAACTGTCATATTTCATCAGCTCAGTGAAAAAAGTATTATACACTAAAGGCCAGATTTTTAAAGATATTTAGGTGCCTAAAGATGCAGATAGGTGCCTAATGTGCTTTTCGAACATATATTGGCTCCTAATGTTTGTTGAAATCAATTAATTTTAGGTACTGAGGTGTTATAAAATCCCACTAGGTGCCTAACTGAATCTTTAGGGACTTAAATTTATTTGTAAATCTGGTCTTAAGTAAATATTGAATAAAGTTAAAAGGGGTGGAATAACAAGGACGTATTTGGAGATCTGGGGAAAGATACTTTCTTACTTTCTTTCAGAGAACACACAAGAAAAAAATTATACATCTATCACCAAGTTCACCAAGTCAATAAATTTGTTTTATATTTTTTTTACCTAAAACAGTGTTTAATTTTAAGTGCAAAGGGAAATCTGCTCAGGAACAGGGGCTGGTGCATTGACCTCTCTGGGTTGAGAGAGGGGCGGAGTGGGTAATAAACTTACACTGGTAAGGGTTTTGACCAGGGCAAGACTGAACAGCTCTGGAGTCCTAGGGTGAGGGCTGAAGTTTCTCTATGGTTGAGTGATTAGCAAAGGCATTCATGTAGCTGCAGCCGGGTGTGTCCCTGCCTGTGTAAATGCTTGGGTGAGCCCATGACTAGGAGACGTCTGCAGCTTGTCACAGCATCACAGTGAGTAAGGGAGTCCAGGCTGGTGAGACAGAAGGCTCAGTGGTACCCCAGTTCCAAGTTGCACCTCGGGGTAGTCTGTCACACTCGGTTCAGTGGGGAAGGCACTCAGCCAGGTTTATCAATGAACAGGGGCGGCTCTAGACATTTTGCCACCCCAAGCACTGTGACACGCCACGGGGGGCACTCTGCAGGTCGCCGGTCCCACAGCTCCGGTGGTCCTCCCGCAGGCACGTCTGCGCGATGTCCACCGGAGCTGCGGGACCAGCGGACCCTCCACAGGCACGTCTGCGGGAGGTCCACCGGAGTCGCGGTACCAGCTGATCCTCCGCAGGCACGTCTGCGGGAGGTCCACCGGAGTCGCAGGATCAGCGGAACCTCCGCAGGCATGCCTGCGGGAGGTCCACCGGAGCCACCTGTCACCTTCCTGGCGACCGGCAGAGTACTCCTCTGCAGCATGCTGCCCCAAGCACACGCTTGGCGTACTGGGGCCTGGAGCTGCCCCTGTCAACGAAGCATGGCTGTAGTGCCCTATATGTATGGCAGATACAGGAGCACATGTATGCTCATTACAATGGACTTGGCTTAGTGAGAAGTGTGATTTTCCACTTTCCCCTTGACTGAACCAAGACACCCCTTCTGCTACCCCTTTTGATGCACTTATACAAACAGGTTACATATTGCCCCTCCGATGTGATGAGTTACCATCCTCTACCTTGTCCTTGTTGGTTCCATCAAAACTTCTCTAGCCATCACACTGTCATACTGACCTTATTTTTAGGTGGGGTCAGCGTGTACCTATTATCTTCCAAGAGTGTGTCCCTACCATCAAAGGTATTGGGGTGTTCTGGTACCATGCTTCTGGAATGTGTTTGCCTGAGTTCCCTGTACCTAGCACTTCTCAGCAATGTGTCTCCTTTTGCAATACCAGCCCTGTTCTTGCCAAGTTCTGTGAACATGCAGGCAGCCATGTTTTGTAACAGGGCCTGACTTCTGCCTATAGCCTGACTCTTGCTAACTTTGCTTTATATTAGCAGGGCCTGATTACTTTACTTCAGGCCTTAGTCTTCATACCAGGCCCCTCATATCAGGCCTTATGTCTCAGGTTTTCTCTTTCTATTGCAGGAGCAAATTAAAACAGCAGTCCTGTATCACACCCACCTTCCCTCAGGGAGGGACTGGCCCACACCCATCTGTAGTCAGTTCCTGCTCTGAGTCAGGCTTATCTCATAGAGTCAGAGCTGGAGATTGGTCCCCGCTCCCTGCCAACCCCCAAATGAGCTGGGCTTTGCCTTGCTAGCCCCTCCCTCCAGTAATGGGGCATAGGAACATAAGAACAGCAACACTAGGTCAGACCAATGGTCCATCTAGCCCCGTATCCTGCCTTCCAACAGTGGCCAATGCCAGGTGCTTCAGAGGGAATGAACAGAACAGATAATCACTGAGTGAGCCATCCCTTGTTGTCCAGTCTTCTGGCAGTCAGAGGTTTAGGGACACCCAAAGCTTGGGCCTGCATCTCTGACCATCCTGGCTAATAGCCATTGATGGACCCCATGCTCTGTTACACTTCCAAGGGTTTCACTGTGTTGGGATGATTTCAGGAATTCCCTGAGGACACGACACCTTTGTCCAATAAGTGACTGACACAAACAGGTCAAACACACAAAGCCTTTTAACACAAAAATCCCTATTGCAGTTAGCTATAAGCACCTCGAACTGCAGTGACATACAATCAGAGGTGATCCTGAATAGGTACCTTCCCGCTTCCGATGGCCAGTTGTCTGCAGGTCATCAGGGGAGAGTGATTTGTGACCATGGCTCTTGCTAGCAGTTCTCAATTAGTGTCTTCTCTCTCGCTTCTTTCCCTCCTGCTTTGGTTCCCTGCCTTTTGTTTATCTTTATAGCTAAGACTTTGGACATGTGCTAACTTTGTGGTTAACCACTTGCTGCTGCGCTCCATGTCATGACCTGCTGCTTTACCACTTTTTGTTATTTTTCCACAAATTCCTTAATTTTTTTTTGCCCCAACTGGCTGTCTAAGTGACTTGCACACTTTCAGTTGATGGTGTTAAAGGTTTCAAAAAGCAGTAATGCTTGTTTTCCATTATCATCCCCCAACTGATCTAGTTTTTTTTGCCCAGTTATAATTTTGGCCTTCACAACATCCCTGGCAATGAGGTCCACAGGTTGACTATGTATTGTGTGAAGATATGCTTTTTGTTTGTTTGTTTTAAACCTCCTTTCTTGGGTTATGTGAAGGGGTAAGTAACACTTCCTTTTTCACTTTCTCCACGCCAGTCATGATTTTATAGAATGAAATGACCAGAACTGCACACAGTATTCAAGGTTTGGATGTGCCATGGATTTAAATAGTCGCAATGGAGTGGAACAAAAGTGACTGAACCCACAGCAGCTCATTATCCTCTTCCTGGCCAATGTGGGTTTGCATCACAGTATGTAAATGACTTATATAACCAAATTCTATTGAGTTCTGTGCTAGGTTATTCACAGTGGCCTAAAGAAAGTAGACACTAATCTGCCAATGGGAGTTAGATGCTAAACCTCCATAGGCTGTTCTGAAAATGACAGGCTAAATCATGCCTAAGTTCTGCAGCACAGCTTTCCTGAAGGCCCCCTTCACCTCTTTGTTCCTTAGACTGTAGATGATGGGGTTGAACATTGGGGTGATGACTGTGTACATGAGAGACAGAGCTTTATGAAAGGCTAGGGACCGCTCAGCCAGTGATGATATGGTATTCACCCACGAAAGCTTATATCAAATACATCTGTTAGTCTGAAAGGTGCCACCAGACTCTTTGTTGCTTTTTACAGATCCAGACTAACATGGCTACCCCTCGGTTACTTCACATACATGATAATGATGATCCCGTATTACAGACTCACCACCAGCAGTGAGAGGAGCAAATGGAAAAGTCTTTTTGCCTCCTTGCAGAGGAGGCAATTTGCAGGATGGCTGAGAGGATAAAAATGTAAGACACAACAAAGAAGAGGAAAGAGACCAGGGATACCAGGGAGCAGGAGACCAGAATAATCATTTCCGCCATGGGGCTTTTTGTGCAGGACAATTTGAGCAGCTCCTTCATGTCACAGAACAAATTATTAATTTCATGAGGGCCACAGAAGCTTAGCTGGGGAACCATCCCCACTGCTAATGCACTGACTGAGAAACCAGTTATCCAGGAGGCAGATACCAGCTGAAGGCAAACCCTGAGTGTAGGGGAATGCGAAAGACTGTGTCACGGCCTAGCTAGGGTGTCTCTGCTTTCTCGGCGGCCTTGTGAAAAGCTCCTGCTTGCTAAGTGGCCGGTCATTGTAGGACACAGCATGCCAGTTATAACTTGCTTTTAACTGGTTGAAACCAGTTTGTATGGCCTTAGGCCAAAGGGCGGACATAGCCTGTGGGAAGTCCCTTTTTGCATATGTATGAGTTGCTTTTGTATTGTGTATATATAGCTGTACGCTCCCGGTCCGCCTTTGGACTCCGATCCAGGCTGAGCTGAGCTTAGGTGCTGGGTTCCCCTCCTAAGTAACAGCAACGCCCAGGGTCCCCATTGCGAATGTGTCACTTTACCTTCATTAAAGCCAAATAACTCACTATGTGTGTGGGCCTCGTCCTTGCAGAGCACTCAGGCACGTAACACTGAGGTTCATCATAACGTTATCGCTGAGTGGGTTGCATATGGCTAGATAATGGTCATAAGCCATGACTTCAAGTAGGAAACACTCAATGCAAGCCAAAGCACTGAAGAAGAACAACTGTGTGATGCAGTCCCTGAAGGAAATTGTCCTGTCCTCTGCCAAGAATCCAGCCAACAACCTGGGGGCAATGACTGAGATGTAGCAGGTGTCCAGGAAGGACAAGTTCCCCAGAAAGAAGTATATGGGCGTGTGAAGCTGCTGATCAGCCACAACTAGCACAACAGTGAGAAGGTTCCCAGCCATGATCACAATGTAGATCACTAGAAACAGCTCAAATGTAGAATCTGAACTTCATCCAGGTTCCTGAATCCCAGCAGAATGAACTTGTGATGGATGTTTCATTCTTCCATTGCATGTGTCCCATGTGTTCTCTGGAAAGAAAGAAAGAAAGAAAGAAAGAAAGAAAGAAAGAAAGAAAGATTGTCTCTCCCCGGATCTCCAGATATGTCATTGTTCTACCATCCCTTTTAACTTTATTCTATATTTATTTAAGAAGTGATTTTCAAAAGATTGAGTGTTTCTCTACACTGCATTTTTGTCATTAAAACTTTTGTCACACAGAGGTGTGAACAAAATATCCTCCTGAATGACAAAAGTTTTAATGATGAAAAGTGCCGGTGCAGACAGCACTTTCTTGGAAGCTGCTCTCTCGTCAACGAAGCAACCACCCCTCATGGGAGGGAGGGCTTATTTTATCACCGAGAGAGAGCTCTCCCAGTGACAGGGGCAGCTACACTGCTTACCTTACAATGGTGCAGTTGCAGCAGCACTGCTGCACCGTTTTAAGGTTTGCAGCATAGACATAGTCTCAGTTAGGCACCTAGTGGGATTTTACAACACCTCAGTACCTAAATTTATTGATTTCAACAGATATTACGTGACAAGATTCTTTTGAAAATCCCACTAGGCTCTAAATACCTTCAAAAATCTGGCCTATAACCTTTTTAAGAGCATTAGCAAATCCATCTAGGAATGTCTCTGCATCTTTAGGCATCTAAATACCTTTGAAAATCTGGCCCTTAGTGTATAATACTTTTTCATCTGACCTGATGACATATGAGTTTTTACAACACTACAGTATATCTGCCAACATGATAACAGAACTTCACAGAAGGGCACTTTTTGTTACCTCTGTAAAGAGAAAAAAATAACATAGGCATATGTCAGCAAAACCCAGAGTGACTTACCTATCATTTCTTCACCAACATACATAGCACATATGGATGAGATTCTCACTCCACTCCCATTGTATTGGCATAATGGGGTCTTAGTAGAATTGATCCAAAACATTTTTTTCCAATGGAAATTTTAAAGTTTTTAGCCAAAAAACTTGAAAAGAGAGATTTTGCCCCAAAATTGGCGTTGCAGTGCCTCCTGGGATATGTAGTTTGCACCTCATGTCTCCTTTCTCAAGAAGCTGGGATCCCCCATCTGGACTACATCTTCCATAATGCAGCAGGAACAGGGACTCCATATTGCAAAGGTACCTCTCACTAAGATCATAGAATCATATAAGATTAGGATTGGAAGAGACCTCAGGAGGTCATCTAGTCCAATCCCCTGCTCAAAGCAGGACCAACACCAACTAAATCATCCCAGCCAAAACTTTGTCAAGCCACACCTTAAAAATCTCTAAGGATGGAGATTCCACCACTTCCCTAGGTAACCCTTTTCAGTGCTTCACCACCCTCCTAGTGAAATAGTGTTTCCTAATATCCAACCTAGCCCTCCCTCACTACAACTTGAGAACATTGCTTCTTTTTCTGTCATCTGCCACCACTGAGAACAGCCTAGCTCCATCCTCTGTGGAACCCGCCTTCAGGTAGTTGAAGGCTGCTATCAAATCCCCCCTCACTGTTCTCTTCTGCAGACTAAGGAACCCCAGTTCCCTCAGCCTCTCCTCATAATTCATGTGACCCAGGCCCCTAACAATTCTGTTGCCCTCTGCTGGACTCTCTCCAATTTGTCCACATCCTTCTTGTAGTGTGGGGCCTAAAATATACCAGATGAGGTCTCACCAATGCCGAATAGAGAGGAATGAACCCGTCCCTCAATCGGCTGGCAATGCTTCTACTAATATAGCCCAATATGCCATTGGCCTTCTTGGCAACAAGGTCACATTGCTGATTCATGTCCAGCTTCTCACCCACTGTAATCCCCAGATCCTTTTCTGCAGAACTGCTGCTTAGCTAGTCAGCCCCAGCCTGTAGTGGTGCCTGGGATTCTTCCATCCTAAGTGCAGGACTCTGCACTTGTCCTTGTTGAACTTCATTAGGTTTCTTTTGGCCTAATCCCCCAATTTGTCTAAGTCACTCTGGACCCTCTCCCTACCTTCCAGCGTATCTAGCTCTTCCCTCAGCTTAGTGTTATCTGTGAACTTGCTGAGGATGCAATTAATCCCGTCATTCAGATCATTGGTAAAGATGTTGAACAAGACCGGCCCCAGGACTGACCCCCTGGGGCACTCTGCTTGTTACCGGCTGTCAACTAGACATCGAGCCATTGATTGCTACCCATTGAGCCCAACAATCTAGCAAGATTTCTATCCCCATTATAGTGCATTCATCCAGTCCATACTTCTTTAACTTGCTGACAAGAATACTGTGGGAGACTGTATCAAAAGCTTTGCTAAAGTCAAGATATATCACATCCACTACTTTTCACACATCCATATAGCCAGTTAACTCATCTGTCATAAATATAAGGGGAAGTGTAACAACCTTTATGAATGCAGTAACATCAAATCCCTACTGGCCAGAGGTACAGAATCACTTACCTGTATGGAGTTAATCAGTTCAATTTGCCTAGCTTGCACCTGACCAGAAGGACCAACGGGGAAAAAAGATACTTTCAGATATGGGGGGGGTTGTTGGTTCTCTTTGTTTTGTTCCCTCTTGAGACAAAGAGGGAAACCAAGCAGGTAATCCAGCTCCTATTAAAATGATACACCTATGCTGGAGGTAATATTATTCCTGCTTTGTAACTGGGAAGCAGAGTCAGATATGAATCCTCTGTGTTTCAAGTCTTTTTATTACCCTGTAAAATTACCTTCCATCCTGATTTTACAGAGGTGCTTCTTTTACTTTTTTCTTTATAATAAAGTTCTTCTTTTAAGAATCTCATTGGTTTTTAGTGTCCTAAAAATCCAAGGGTCTGGTCTGTGCTCACCTTGTTAACCTATTTGGTTGGTAGATTATTTTCAAGCCTTTCCAGGAAAAGGGGTGAAGGGGTTTGGGGGGATATTTGGGAGGGGGATAGGGCTCCAGGTGGCCCCTTCCTGAATATTTGTTTAAATCACTTGGTGGTGGCAGCAATACTATCCAAGGACAAGGAAAGGAATTTATGCCTTGGAGAAGTTTTTAACCTAAGCTGGTGGAATATAAGCTTAGGGGGTCTTTCATGAGGGTCCCCACATTTGTACCAGTAGCAGGGTGGTTACCCACTCCTGCCCTGAAGGGTTTAAAAAGCAGCCTGAAAGGGCTTGAAAGCTGCAGCTCTAAAAGCTAGGCTGATTGGAGAAGTGGCTGCAGCTGGGCCACACCCCAATCAGGCCATGACTGGCCTGTATAAGAAGGCCACGGAAGCCAGGAGCAATCTCTCTTTGCCTGTAAGAGAGAAGGGTCTGGTTGCAGGGAGTTAGAGACAGGGTACCTGAGTGAAGCAGGGCTGGGGAGCTCTAGCCTGGAAATCTCCAGGCTGCAGCCTAGTATAAGACAACAGGTACAGGGGGTTCCAGAGGGTAGCCCAGGGATAGGCAAAGGCAGCAGGTCCAAAACCAAACCCCTTTGCCTACAATGAAGGGCTGATATTGCAGTCTGCCCCAGTGAACGGGGGCTAGATGGAGACTGGGCAATAGTCAAAACTGAGGCAAAGTGGGGATAGTGGGTTGGGATGTTCTCCAGGGGGCAGCACCCCAGTTAAAAGGGCACCAGGGTCCAGGGAGGGACACAGGATCCAAGAGGAAAGGTGGCTCACTGGCCTGCAGAGGGTGCTCCTGGCTGGCAGTGAGCTAATTCCCAAGGACAAACAGCAGGAGGTGCCCTAGGGGTGAGTCTGCATATCTACAGTACCTCAGAGTGGGGAGGGAACCCTTACACCAGCATTGAAGGCAATCAGCTTGGTCAGGCATGACTTGCCCTTGGTGAATCCATGTTGACTGTTCCTGATCACCTTCATCTCCTCCAAGTGCTTCAAAATGAATTCCTTGAGTACCTGCTCCATCATTTTGCTTGGCAGTGAAGTAAGGCTGACCGCTCTGTAGTTCCCCAGGTTCTCTTTCTTCCCTTTTTAAAATATGGGCACTATATTTGCCTTTTTCAAATCATCTGAGACCTCTCTGATAGCCAGTAATTTTCAGAAATAATGGCCAATGGCTGTGCAATCACAAAAGCACCCTTGGATGCCTTAGATCTGGACCCATGAACTTGTGCATGTCCAGCTTTTCTAAATAGTGCTTAATCTGTTCTTTCATTTCTGAGGGTTGCTCCCTCCTTCCCACACTGTGTTGCCCAGTGCAGCAGTCTGTGAAGCATAGAGTACTTCAGCTTTTTCCACATCATGTGTCACTAGGTTGCCTCCCCCATTTAGTAAGGGTCCCCCACTTTCCCTGATCACCTTCTTGTTGCTAACATACCTGTAGAAACCTTTCTTGTTACCCTTCAAATCTCTTGCTAGCTGCAACTCCAATTGTGCTCTGGCCTTCCTGATTACACCCCTTCATGCTCTGGCAATATTTTTATACTCCTCCCTAGTCATCTCTCCAAATTTCCACTTCTTTTAAGCTTCCTTTTTATGTTTAAGCTCACCAAAGATTTCACTGTTAAGCTAAGCTGGTCATCTGCCATATATGCTATTCTTTCAGCACTTCAGGATGGTTTATTCCTGCACCCTTAATAAGGCTTCTTTAAAATACAGCCAGCTCTCCTGGACTCCTTGACCCCTCATATTAGCTTCCTAGGGGATCCTGCCCATTAGTTCCCTAAGGGAGTCTAAATCCAAGGTCTGTATTTTGCTACTCTCCTTTCTTCCTTTTGTGAGGATCCTGAACTCAACCATTTCATGGTCATTGCTGCCTAGGTTGCCACCCACTTCTATTTTCCCTACCAATTCTTCCCTGTTTGTAAGCAGCAGGTCAAGAGGAGCACGGCTCCTAGTTGGTTGCTCCAGCACTTGTACCAGGAAGTTGTCCCCAACACTCTCCAAAAACTTCCTGGAGAGATGGGAGACCAGGATGCATTACGAGGGATGGATGAGGAAGCCCAATCTCTAGGGGAGAATGGGGATTGTCATGGTACAATTCCCCACTCTGAACCTTAGCGTCCAAAAGATGGGGTACCAGCATGAATTCCTCTAAGCTTAATCACCAGCTTAGAACCTGTAGCACTGCCACCAACCAGGAATTCCAGTGCCTGGTACACTCTGGTCCCCCCAAAACTCAGACGCTCTGGATCTAAACAGAGGGAAAGTAAACCCTTTGCCCCACTGTTGTCTCTCCCAGGCTTCCGCTCCCTGGGTTCCCCTGGAAGACCACTGTGATTCAAACTCCTTGAATCACAAAACAGAGAGGACAATTCACCTTCCTCCCTCCTTCTCTTTCCCCCTCCCAGCCTCTTCCTGAGAGAGAAAGTAATCCTGGCACAGAGAGAAATTAGCCTCTCTCTCCTCCTTTCTCCGCACAAATTCCCTGGTGAATCCAGACCCTGTCCCCTGGGGTCTCACACAAGAATAAAAAAACAGTCAGGTTCTTAAACAAGAAACTTTTAATTAAAGAGAGAAAAACAGTAAAAATATTTTTGTAAATCTAAGATGGATTAAGTACAGTGTTTTTCAGCTATAGGCACTGGGAATACCCTCCCAGCCTAAGTATTCAAATACAAATTAAAATTCTTTCAGCAAAAATACAAATTTGAACTCCTTTCAGCCAAATACACAATTAAACTCCTTCCAGCGAAAGGCACATTTGCAAATAAAGAAAACAAAGATAAGCCTAACTCGCTTTATCTATCTAGTACTCACTATATTGAACTTTAAGAGCCTGTATCAGGGAGATTGGAGAGAAACCTGGTTGCATGTCTGGTCCCTCTGAGCCCCCAGAGTGAACAACAGCCAAAAACTAGCAGCACACACAGAAAACTCCCTCCCTCCAGATTTGAAAGTATCCTGTCTCCTGATTGGTCCACTGATCAGGTGACAGCCAGGCTTACTGAACTTGTTAACCCTTTATATTCAAAGAGATATAAAGTACTTCTGTGCTATTAACTTTTATTATCTGTTTATGACAGGGACACTTGGAACAAACTACAACTCCCAGGAGGCACTGCAACTTCCATTATTTGGGTAAATTCTCCCAGTCCTTAGACCCAGTCCCCAGTTTGCATCAGTATTTACCAGCAGGCTCAGCCAGTTTCAACTTTTTGCAAAATTTCCCATGGGGAGCTGTGACCAGGGGTGAACATATTGTCCCACACCAGCCTTTTTGAAAGCAAGTATCATTTAATCTCAACAGCAGGAATCAAAGCACACCACAACAATGGGGTTTTGTTCCCAAAGCAAACAGCCAATATTCAGCTGCCTTACCTGAAGTTGAGTAGGATTAACTCATCCAGAGATCCCACTTCTCGGTCTGGGAGGAACAGTCTTTATCCCTACAGCCTCTGAGCTCCAGCAGCTTGGATTTTCAAACACTCCCAAAGCAGTTTCCCACCTGTCAGCCCTCCTGTCTGCAATCACCAGCCTGGTGGTGGTAAAACGTAAAAGGCACTGTCCTTCTAATGGGTTCAGGTTGCCTTGAATGGTGCACTGAGGTTTGGGACTGTGGGTGTGTCTGAGGAATCTGGAGTGTAGAGGGAGCTTGGGCAGTGGATGTGGAGGAGGTGAGGGGGAGACCCCTCCACCTTAGCCTCAGAGACACATGATAGACTGAGTGAGCAGCATGGTCAGGGAAGCGGCTCCTGCCCTGTGCCCAACAAAACCAGCTGCCTGCCTGGCTCCCTGCCTGCGTCTGCAGCTGCTTTTACACAACCAGTAGCACCTCGTTTCCTGGAGAAGAAACAGCCCTCCTAACCCTGTCCAAAATGACATGGCCCTGCCCAGCCACCCTTTTGCCACCCAACCCAACTCCAGACCCCACCTCCAGGCAGCCCTCTCCCCATCACTGAGCAGGACTGGAGGAGGTACAGATCTCATGGGTGTGACTTTTCATTCCCAACCCAAACCTGACATTTGTTGTTGGGTACTGTACCCAAAGCATCCAGAACGCAACATCTGTAGTCGTGTCCCATCAGCTTTGGGTCACTCCAGTAGAACTATGGGATTACACAATTTTACAACGTTTTGAAGCAGCCAGGTGAGACAATACAAAGGCAGACAATGCTACATAGAGTAGCATATCTGGGGCAGGGCGTGGGGGGAGTAATAAAAGAGAAGTGTCCACCTCTTTCCCCAGCTGCATGAGTCCTGGACACTTGTTTGCTTGTTACAGTTCCAACAGACATCTGATCCCCTTGCTGTCATTGAGCAGCATGCTGCTCTACACAAAGTGCATTGAAATGACTTACGGTATAAAGCACAACTCAGTGTGAGCAAGAGAATCCAAAGCTGGCCCTTACTCAGGCAAGCAATTTTTTCTCACAAAGAGGCAAGGGGGCAGGGCTTAGCACAAAGTCCCCTCCTTGGCATCTCCCATGGGCTAGCTGGGTCACCTCCCAGCAAGGGCTGGCTTTTATGGATACCATTCTTAGGCATCCATCCCTCCTCATTCATTGCATAGAAGCCTGAGCACCTCACTCAGGCTTTGTGGATCTCAATGATTTTCTAGGTACCTAAGAGTTAGGAATGGGGACGCTCAGCGCCTAACGGGTGGTCTACACTGAAAACTTACATCGGCAGCGCTACTACTCTCAGGTGTAGCCAAGCTAACCCCTGATGCAAACAGCTATAGGTCAACGGAAGAATTCCTCCAGTGACCTAGCTACTGCCTCGGGGTGGTGGGGGGAGAATTACCTACAGAACCCCTCCCATCACTGCAGTGTCCATCCACACTGAAGCGCTACAGCTGTGCTGCTGTAGCATTGTAAGTGCTGACATATCCTACGTCCCTTTCTGAATTTAGTCCTTTGCACTCTCTCTTACTGTGGAACAATCAGATGGTGGTGAAACAAAGCCAGGCTATTTCTAGCACTGAGGCACATGAGGTGAAAAATGATGGGACATTGTTTATTTATGTAATATTCATCACACAGAAGGAAAAAGGGTTGTAAAATGTATTGTCCCACACAGCACAAGAAACAATTATTTGGAAATTAAGAAGCAATAAGAAATTCACCACTATAAATAACAGGCCAGATTCTAGCCTCTGTGTACATGTGGAGTAACACTATCAGCTTCAGTAAAGTTACTCCACTCTTACCAGAGGTGTAAATGAGATTGTATCATGGATCACAGCTCAGGAGAAAATTCCTTTCTTACTTCCATTCCTTTTCTAAACTAGGAGAACTGACAAAGAAAACTTGCAAACACATTTGTGTGCCAGGCAGCTTAATATTCTGCACAGTGTAAATTTCTGTGAGATACTGGTGTAGAGTGACCAGATAGCAAGTGTGAAAAATTGAATTTTTTTTTCTTGGGATGGGAGTATAGTTGTGTATATAAGACAAAGTTCCTAATATCGGAATGGTCCCAATAATATCAGGATGTCTGGTCAATCTAGAGTGGTGCCATGTAAGCACTCACAAACCAACATGTATGGATGTGTCTTACAAATTCTATCTGTCATAACCTATTGTATATGAAACTACAAATCACCACAAGCTATTGTATATAAATCTAGCTACGTCATCATTATCTACTGTATGTCTACTTATGTGTCTAATAAGCATCACTATCTTTCTAGGAACATTTAACCAAATTCATCATCCTGTAGCCAGGGCTACATTCACAAAAGGACTTGGCTCCTAGCTGCTATGTTACACACCAGAAGTCCAGCATCAGGCCCCACTCGGGGTCACCAGACCCCCACTCAGATGTCGCTGAATCCTGTAGATGTCTTATCTCAGTTAAAACCCATGTTTTGGCAGTAACAGTTCCCTAGATGCCTGAGGGTGTGTGCACGGCTGCCCTGTTCTAGGCTAACAGATGCCTAAGCCCCACAGCAATGCACAAACTAAGAGAAGAAGAGGTGTTCCTCTGCATAGCTCACCTGTGGAGCCCACCACTGCGGGCTGTAGAGCTGGGGACTAGAGTCCAGATCTGTGAACTCAGAGGGGAGTGAAGCAGTCATCAGGCTTCTTTCCCTTAGTCTCTCACATGAAGCCAAAATCCCCCCTCCCCTGCACCATGACATTATCCCACTGTCCAGTGAGGAGGGTCCTCACCTCAGAGGTAGCAGATGCCTCTGCAAATCCCTTCTTCTCCTGAGGCAGACAGGGGACTTGAACTGGGGTCTCCTCCATCCCATCTGAGGATGCTAATACTGGCCTAACAGTTCTGAGGGAAGTCATCTTCCTCTTTCTCACACCACAGCTCCAGCTCCACAGGTGAGGTAGGCAGAGGAATGGCTGTCTCTCCCGAGTCGGGAATCACTCTGGGGCTTAGGAACCTGGACAACAAGTGGCAGCTGTAGTGCACATGCCCCAAGGCTGAAACATGGACACAGGGATATTTCACTGAAACAACTAGGTGCTGAGGGAGTTTAGACACTACAGGGTTCTGTGGCAGCTAAGCAAGAGTTTTGTGAATCTCAAGGATGCCGAAATCTGGGACTCAGGCACGTACAGAGGCAGTTAGGTGCCTAAATCCCTTTGTGAATTGAAGGACTAGTCTACACTAGGGAGGGGGTCGATCTAAGTTATGCAACTTCAGATACGTGAATAACGTAGCTGAAGTTGATGTACTTAGATCTACTTGTCATGGTGTCTTCACTGTGGTAAGTTGATGGCTGACGGTCTGTCGTTGACTCCGGCTGTGCCTCTCGCCCTGGTAGAGAACCGGAGTTGATAGGAGAGCACTCGGCAGTTGATTTATCATGTCGAGACTAGACACGATAAATCGACCCCCCCCGCTGGATCAATCGCTACCCGTGGATCCAGTGGGTAATGTAGACAAACCCCAACACAGTGAAACTAACTCCTCCCTGCTGCACTTAGGTTCTAAGTGGTCACAGTGAACAGCCTCTCAGGAAATGTGAGTCAGAGCCAGGCACAGAATTTCTGTCCTTCATGATCAGGAACCAAACAGAAATGTGGTCTTAAAACTCCTTGAGGGAGGACACAATCTGCTCGATCTCCTTCTGAATCCTATTCTTGTTGTTGGATACATTCATCTTGGCTTTTTCGAGGAGTACTTTGACATTGTCCTCTGAATAGGATAAAGTAAAGGTGGGAAACATGTCTCTGAAGTCCTTTATTTTACCTAGGAATAAAACAGGTGGGTAAGTGCCAAATAGAGGGAAACAATGGTTCTGCTTTTACACTTTGACTGCTCCCAGAACCATAGAATCCAGGTACCTAAAGAGGCAGGGGAACAACATTGCCAACTCTTGAGGTTTACTTAGAATCACAGAAATGAGGGGCTGAAAGGGATCTCCAGATGTCACTAAGTCCAATTTCCTGTGCTGAGGCAGGACCAAGTGAACCTAGACCATCCCTGACATTTGTTTGTCCAAGCTGCTCCTAAAATCTTCAGTTGAGGATTCTACTATGTCCCATGGAAGCCTATTTCAGAGTGTAACTACCCTGAGAATTAGAAAGTTTTTCCTAGTTCCCCACCCCCCAAAACACACACGAAAAAAAAAACCATGACCAGATGACTAGCAACATAAATAATAAAGGGGAAGAGATGCAAATCTGCATAAGTAAAAAACACGTCAAAAATTTTCTGATCAATTTGAATGAATTTAGATCAGCAGGGCCTGATGCTATTCACCTGACATTACTGAAGGAATTAGCTGAAGAAATCTCGGAGTCACTGGCAATAATATTTATGAACTCATGAATGACAGGAGAGGTCCTGGAAGGCTGGAGACAAGCTCATCTTTAAAAAGGGGGGAAAGGGAGAGCCAGAGAACTTGGGAACCTACTAGAACAATGTCTAAAACATTAAATTTACAAATACCTGGAAGACAAAGAGGTGACTACTAACAGCCTGCATGGATTTACCAAGAAGAAATCATGCCAAAGAGCTTGATTTCCTTCTTTGAGAGAGTAACTGATTTGATGAATAGGGGGAATGCAGTGGACATAATATAGCTGGACATCAGCAAGGGTTTTGACACAGTCCTACATGACATTCAGATAAGTAAGCTGGAGAAATGCAGACTTGGTACAACTATCATTAAGCAGATACATAACTGGTTAAACAACCTCAAAGAAAGAGTAACTATTAATGGAATGATGTAGATTGGAGGGAGTTCTCAAGTGGGTTTCCACAGGGATTTGTTCTGTGTTAAATGTTGTTTAACATCTTAATTAATGACCTGGATGTAGAACTAGAGAATATACTTATCTAGTTTTCAGATGATACAAAGCTGGGGGGTTGCCAACACTTTGGAGGATAGAGCTAAAATTCAAAGGGATCTTCATAAATTGGAGCACTGGGCTATAGACAACAAAATGAAATTCAACAAAGACAAATGTAAAGTTCTGCACTTAGGGAGGAAAAACCAAATGCACAAATACAGAATGGGGGGTAACTGGCTTGGCAGCAGCACTTCTGAGAAAGATCTGGGAGTTGTGGTGGTTCATGATCCCAATATGAGTCAGCAATGTGATGTTGTTGCAAAGAAATCAAATGCAATTTTAGGCTGAATTAACAGAGGCATAGTATGCAAGTCACAGGAGGTGATAGTACCACTGTACTAAGCACTGAATAGACCTCATCTGGAGTACTAATTTTGGTCACTAATGTATACAAAGGATATACAGAAACTGGAAAGGCTCCAGAGGTGAGCAACAAAGATGATCAAAGGGATGTGTAGATGGGCAGACTCACCTCTGTGGCACCTCCTGCTGGTGACTTTGGGAATTAGCTCAGTTCCAGCTCCAGAGTGCCCTCTGCAGGCCAGTGATCCATCTGTCCTCTGGACCTCATGTCCCTCTCTGAACCCAGTGCCCTTTTACATGGGGTGCTGCCCCCTGGCAGTAACCCCTTTCTCTCAGGGTCTCCCCTCCTCAGGGAACCCCCACCCTCTATCCCCACCTTGCTTCAGTATATGGCTACTGCCAGTCATAGTCTAGCCCCACGCCCTGGGGCAGACTGCAGTATCAGCCTACTCATCACTGGCAAGGAGGGTTTGGACCTGCTGCCTTGGCCTACCCCTGGGCTGCCCTCTGCAACCCCCAGTACCTATTAGCCCAATGCTAGACTGCACCCTGGGGCTTTCCGGGCTGGAGCTCCCCAGCTCCTCTGCCTTTCCCGAGCCCTGCTTCACTCAGGTATCTTGTGTCTAGCTCCCTGCAGCCAGGCCCTTCTCCCTCAACAAACAGACAGAGACTTCCCCTTGACTTCTGGCTTCCCAGGCTTTCTTAGAAGGTCCTGTTGCTCAGTTTGGGGCATGGCCCCAGCTGCAGCCACTTCCCCAAATGAGCCCAGCCTAAAGGCTGCTTTCTCCAGCCACAGCCCCTTCCCAGGGCTGTTTTTAATCCTTTCAGGGCAGGATGGAATGCCCTTGACACCTTCGAGGAGCAGCGGGCGCTGTCCAGAGTTCTCTGCTCAGTGTCCCCGTCAGGCTTCCTTCTTATAACCCTTTGACCTCACTCCTGTCCCTGTTCTTTCATTAGTTGTCCCCCGGAATCAGTTGGGTTCTGAGGTCCTGTGGATCCTCCCCTTAGGCTGGGGGGGGGATCTATTAGCAATGGGTGGGCTGCCGCCCACCCAGGTCCCAGAAACCCAATAGGTACAGGATTGAATGCAATCCCTGTGAGCAAAGGCTGAAGGAACTGGGTACGTTTAGTTTGGAAAAGAGGAGATTGAGTGGGGCATGATATCAGTCTTCAAATACTTAAATGGCTGCTGTCATAAATATAAAGGGAAGGGTAACAACCCTTATACATGCAGTAACATAACCTCCCTCCTGGCCAGAGGTACAGAATCCCCTTACCTGTAAGGGGTTAATCAGGTCATTTAACTTAGTTGGCACCTGACCAGAAGGACCAATGTGGAAAAAAAGATACTTTCAGATGGTCGGGGGGGAGGTTTTTTTTGTGCTCTCTTTGTTGGTTCCCTCTTGGGAAAAAGAGAGACCAAGTAGGAAAACCATCTCCTAACAAGATCCTGAAATTATACATCTAAAATTACAAAAATTGTAAGTAATAGCAAGGAAATGCATTAGATTAGCTTTTGTTTTAGCTTGTGAATTTTCCCTATGCTAAGAGGTAATTTTATTCCTGTTTTGTAACTGAGAAGCAGAGTCAGAGGGGAATCCTCTGTGGTTTAAATCTTTTTATTTAACATGTAAAGGTATCTTCCATCCTGATTTTGCAGGTGTGATTCTTTTATTTTATATTTTTAATAAAATTCTTTCTTTAAGAACCTGATTGATTTTCAGTGTCCTGAAAACCAGGTCTGTGCTCATTTTGTTTAGCTATTTGGTTAGTATATTATTCTCAAGCCTCCCTAGGAAAAGGGGTGAAGAGGCTTGGGGGGATATTTGGAGAAGGTAGGGCTCCAACTGGCCCCTTCCAAAATGTTTGTTTACATCACTTGGTGGTGGCAGCAATACTGTCCAAGTACAAGAAAAGGAATTTTTGCCTTGGGGAATTTTTTAACCTAAGCTGATGGAATATAAACTAAGGGGGTCTTTCATGCGTGTCCCCACATCTGTACCCCAGAGTTCAGAGTGGAGAAGGAATCCTAGCAGCTGCCATGAAAAAAGATGGAGCAAAGTTGTTCTCTCTTGCCACAGAGGGCTGGATAAGAGGCAATGGGTTCAGACTACAGCACAGAAGATTTAGATTGAATCTCAGGAAAAAATCCTAACTGTAAGAATGGTAGGACAATGGAATAAACTGCTTAGGGAGGTCATGGAATCTCCTTCACTGGAGATTTTCAAAAGGAGGCTGGGTAGCCATGTGTCCAAGATGGTTTAGACAGAATAAATCCTGAATCTTGGCTGGGGTTTAGACTAGATGACTCTTGTGGTCCCTTCTAACCTTATAGTTCTATGATTCTAATGGTGAACCTAAATCTCCCAGGTTCCATATTAAGCCCATGACTTTGTGTCCTATCTTCAATGGACATTGAGAATAGTTGATCCCATCCTCTTTATAAAGCCCTTAACATATTTGAAGACTGTTATCAGGATTAGATGAGGATCGCAGCTGTTATTTATATTTTCAAAAGTAAGTTTCCAGTCCCTAGGTTTCAGAGAAAAACCTGAAAATGTGACACTAATATACTGTAAAGGTGCAGAAACCAGCAAACAAATACAAATTACCAGACATTTAGTGTTTTCTTAACAATTTCATGATTTTAAGCCCATCTCATGCTTTTAAGAGAGCTTACCTAGCTAGCTAGCTAGATAGATTGTACTGGGATAGCCTGTCTATCTATCTATCTAATCTATATACACTGGTGTGATTGACTGTGTAGCCCACAAAGGCCCTGAAAGGGTTAACTTGGGCAAATTATGTTACCTGGCTGCACCTGGAGGGAGAATCAGACTTAACTGAAGGTGAGTGACAGCTGATGAAGGTGCTAGCTGAGCTCCATGAAGGCAGGAATTTCAGCAAAGAATGGGGCTGCAAGGGGCACCTCTCTCTGAGTTAGGGAGTGGAGAGATATGGAAGATATTTGTCCCCAGGGATGGTCTCCTGAGTTTGGAAATCTGACAAGAGGCAGTGAGAGATAGCAGGCTCCAGTCCTAAGCTCTGAACAAAGGGCAGGATCTGGAGAATCAGGGAAAGAGCCCTGGGAACTGCTCAGCAGAGGAACAAAGCAGCAGGGAAGGATGAGAGGCCAAGCCTGAGGAAGGTAGAAATTGGCTTCTGCTCATCCTTTTATCTTGGGATTTTTGTTAGGGGATTCCAGGGGAGGGCCTGGCCCTGAAAGACAGCTCAACCTAGAGAGGTTTGGAGAAAGAAGGCCTGTGAATGGAGCAGACTGTAATTGTTGGTTATAGGGCCCCTGGGCTGGAAGCCGGTGGAGTGTGTGGGCCAGTGTTCCCCTACCAGCCACAGGAGAAGGGCATGAATTCCTTGAAAAGGGGACAAGGATGACTGGAAGCCATGTGGTAAGGTTGCTCAAGCTCCCTAGGACTAGAGTTGGTGCCCCAGAGACCTGATATAAGGACACTAGAGTTTTTTCTGGGACCTTGGTACACTGGAAAGGGTGGATTTAAATTATGACCTGACCCAAAGGCTGAGCCCTGGGAAAAGGTGGTCCACCAAGGTGACCATCAGCTGGGGGCTCCAGATGGGGAAAGAGACATTATGCTCACACCTGGCAATAAGAAGATGCTCTACAGATGAGTTCCCGTCCCCATCTTCCCTACATTTTGGGATGCATAAGTAGGGGCAATGCCAGCAGATCAGGGGACGTGATCATTCTCCTCTACTCGGCATTGGTGAGGCCTCATCTGGAGTACTGTTTCCAGTTTTGGGCCCCACACTACAAGAATGAGGTGGAAAAATTGGAAAGAGTCCAGCGGAGGGCAACATAAATGGTTAGGGGGCTGGAGCACATGACTTATGAGGAGAGGCTGAGGGAACTGTGATTGTTTAGTCTGCAGAAGAGAAGAATGGGGATGGGATTTGTTAGCTGCTTTCAACTACCTGAAAGGGGGTTCCAAAAAAGATGGATCTAGACTGTTCTCAGTGGTACCTGATGACAGAACAAAGAGTAATGGTCTCAAGTTGCAGTGGGGGAGGTTTAGGTTGAATATTAGGAAAACCTTTTTCACTAGGAAGGTGGTGAAGCACTGGAATGGGTTATCTAGGGTGGTGGTGGAATCTTCTTCCTTAGAGGTTTGTAAAGCCCAGCTTGACAAAGCCCTGGCTGGGATGATTTAGTTGGGAATTGGTCCTGCTTTGAGCAGGGGGTGGCACTAGATGACCTCCTGAGATCTCTTCCAACCCTGACATTCTATGATTCTACCCTCCTCAGTTTATCTATTTTATTTCCCTTCCCTTTGCAAACTAGGAAAAAACAAAGATTTTCCAGACACCTTTGTTTGCTGGGCAGCTGGGAGATTGATGGGAGTTAGGTGTCCAAGTCCTTGTGAGGATCTGCAATTACATGACCAGTGCAGCAGGTCAAAGCTGAATCTGTCCAGTGAGTACAAGGGAGTCTGTATCTCATGTAATTCACATGTTGACAGGCCAAGAGGAAGTGTAAGTGACACCAGATAGGTTCCCTTTCCACTCCCCACTGAAGGTGGCCTGTTCTGCCACATCTCCTCTCAGTTACAGAGAGTGGAAATCTAGAGAAATCCATTCTATTTGAGTAAAATATATTGTGATGGGGCAAGGCCAGATGGCTACAGTAAAGTACTGAGAAACAGGTATGTTAGCCCCAGGCTAAACAAATCCCTAGTACCCTGGTAACCAAAAGGCAGTTGGTCCAGGTTAATCAAGGCACCTGGAGCCAATTAAGATCTTTCTAGAAGGCAGCAGAGATAGCTACTTTAATTAGAACACCTGCAGCCAATCAAGGCAGGCTAATCAGGGCACCTGGCTTTAAAAAGGAGCTCACTTCAGTCAGGCAAAGAGGAGAAGGAGTGTGTGTGAGGAACTGGGAGCAAGAAGGCAAGGAGCTGAGAGTGAGAGAGTATACTGCTGGAGGATTGAGGAGGACAAGCATTGTCAGACACCAGGAGGAAGGTCCTGTGGTGAGGATAAAGAAGGTGTTTGGAGGAGGCCATGGGGAAGTAGCCCAGGGAGTTGTAGCTGTCCTGCAACTGTTACAGGAGGCACTATAGACAGCTGCAATCCACAGGGCCCTGGGCTGGAACCCGGAGTAGAGGGTGGGCCTGGGTTCCCCCCAAACCATCCCACTTCTGACACCAGTTGTGACAAGTTCCTCCTCCACCTTGGTGGGTCCTGCGCTTATTGGCGGATTTGTTCACCTCCGTGATCTTCCCTTCTTGTGGAACCCACAATCTGAGTCAGCTCCTCCTGTGTCTGATCAGGAGTTGGGAGGTTTGGGGGGAACCCAGGCCCACCCTCTACTCCGGGTTCCAGCCCAGGGCCCTGTGGATGGCAGCTGTCTATAGTACCTCCTGTAACAGTTGCAGGACAGCTACAACTCCCTGGGCTACTTCCCCATGGCCTCCTCCAAACAACTTCTTTATCCTCACCACAGGACCTTCCTCCTGGTGTCTGACAATGCTTGTCCTCCTCAATCCTCCAGCAGTATACTCTCTCACTCTCAGCTTCTTGCTCCCAGCTACTCACACAAGCTCCTTCTCCTCTTTGCCTGACTGAAGTGAGCTCCTTTTTAAAGCCAGGTGCCCTGATTAGCCTGCCTTGATTGGCTGCAGGTGTTCTAATTAAAGTAGCTATCTCTACTGCCTTCTAGAAAGATCTTAATTGGCTCCAGGTGCCTTGATTAACTTGGAGCAACTGCCATTTGGTTACCAGGGTACTAGGGATTTGTTTAGCCTGGGGCTAACATACCTGTTTCTCAGTACTTTACTGTAGCCATCTGGCCTTGCCCCATCACAATATGAAAAAAATTTAAAACATTGATCAATAAGAACTTGCACCTTTGTCTTGATTAGCATGATCCAAAGGGCCTAGTTTCTGACTGCAGGGTGACTCTCAATGAATTGAAAAGCAGCACATTTAAAACAGGTGGGATTATTTTGCTGATTACATAAATGAACTGTGGAACTCATTGTTTCAGGGACTACCATGGGCCGGTCACAATAGGATTGTAGGAAGTGTTGGATATTATGCAAACATCCATGGATTAAAAGAGAATGCAAAAGATATAAACCTGCCTGCATTAGACCATACAAAAACTATTTCCCTGGGAAAGGTTTATTTGTAATTTTTTATTATGGGGTTTTGTGCCCTTCCTTGTGACTCATGTCTTGTTGGACACTGTCAGAGTCAGGACAGAGAGCTAGATGAACCCTGCTCTGGTAGACAGTGGCAATACCTGAGCTCCTCTGCTCATGTCCACCAGTGTCAGCCAAGAGAAGCTCCATTTCAGTCAGTGAGCTCCGACCAGACAAATGGGGTGAGGTTCACAGCAGAACTCAGGTGTTGAGTTACTAAGAGTCATGGTGCCTAGAAAATTTTAGACCCCTATAAAATCACTGGGATTCACACAGGCTGAGTTAGTCGCCCAGGCTCCTGGTGCAATGAACGAAGAGTGACAGGTTCCTGGGAAAGTGATCCACAAACTCAGCACTCAAGTCCAGGCTGGAGGAAGGTGCTTGTCTCTGCTTGGGGTTCTCAGTTGTGACGACAGACAGTCTATAGCCTGGTGGTTATGGCACTTACATGGGTTGTTGGGGGCCCAGCATCCAGTCCCCCTGCTCCACTGACTCTCCAATTATTTATCCAAAGTGGAACAGGGGATACTGAGGGATTCCCACATCACAATATCCCCTTGTCCAGTGGTTTTGGCATTCGCCTGAGAGACGACACATCCCTCTTCAAATCCCTTCTGCTCAGGCAGAGGGAGACCTTGACCGGCTGCCCCTTCCCAAGTGAGTAACATACAGGGCCGGCTCCAGGCACCAGCTTAGCAAGCTGGTGCTTGGGGCGTCCACTCCGGAGAGGGGCGGCACGGCCAGCTATTTGGTGGCAATTCGGAGTAGGGTCCCTCACTCCCACTCGGAGCGAAGGACCTCCTGCTGAATTGCCGCAGATTGTGATCGCGGCTTTTTTTTTTTTTGCCTGCTTGGGGCGGCAAAACCCCTAGAGCCGGCCCTGGTGCCATAACCTCTGGGCTAAAAATGATGAGGGAGAGCACTTGGGGGGCCTGATCCTGCATGCCATACCTCAGCACATCTGCCACAGCCAAGTGAGGCAGAGAAACACCTCTCTGTATGCATCTGGAAGCCTGGGATGGGGCAGCAGTGGTCATGCCCAAAGACAAAAACACAGACACTGAGAGAACTTTTCTGCAAATCTTAGACCCTGAGCAAGTGTAGGTTCCTAAAGTCTGGTAGCAGCTGAGCAGGGGTTTTGTGACTCTTAGTGAGGCCTGATTCTAACATTTCATTGGCTAAACAAGCAATGAGGCACCAAAGTCCCTTTGTGAATCTAGCCCATAGAGTTTTAGAAGAGGTGTACAATTAAGTTACCTGGACAATTTTTGTGGTTGAAGAGCGGGAAGTGCATGATGGTCGGAACACCTTTTCCTTTGAAGATGTAGCAGTCACAGGGGTTATCACTGTCCTTAATCTCTTCTGCGTTTATCTCAGGAAAACGGATGTTATTTGCCTCACAGTACTTGGCAGTTTTCTTGATGGTCTGGGAAGAAGGGAAAAGAGATTTTAAAATAAATAAATAAATAAATAAATGACCATCTCCGCTAATAAAACATGATGCCACTAATATGGCCAGGCTAGAGAGTTCAAAATACCCCTAACCTACAGTGTACAAACATTCCAAGGAGTCTCTAAGGAACCGACCAATCAAGGGCCTCCATGGAAACCAGACATGACCCTGTTTCTATATCTGTGTAGCTAGAATCTTTGTATAACAATGCATATACTGTGGCTGAGGTTTTCAAAAGCTCCTAAGGGATGTGGATGCCCAGTTCCCATTAAAATTAATCCCTTAGGTGGCTTTGAAAATCTCAGCCCATGGTAATGAACAGAAATCAAAACCCAGAGCTTCAGCTCCAAAAGCACAAGTTTGATTTTTGTTTTGTTTTGTTTTCTTTTACAACTTCACCTACAGGAAAACTCTTGTTCCATGTAAACAAAGTAGCAAAGTGTTATAGCAGCTGCAGCCACTAGAGGGAGACAATATCACCTGTGGAGCACTGGTGATACCTGAGGCTGAGGTTAGCGAGTTTGCAGAGTTCTAACTGAGTTATTGGAACTTAGTTCACATTTCTACTGACCCCGTCTCCTCCTGCTAGAATGCTCTTGGCTCTTTGGTGCTAACAGAAATAAAAATTGGTCAAACCTAATGACTGTCATTTAGCCCCCACAGCTAGGACTGTGATACACACAAGGGCACATCTGTGGAGTAAGCAGCTGCCATTTTTACAGACTAAAACTGAACTTCAAGGAATTTCCTCTTCCTCCATGATATCCAAAGGGAAAGAAAGGTCATGACTGGTCACACGCCCTTACCCCAAACCCAAGTGACTTTCCAGGGAAAAAGGTAAATATTCCCAGTGGATCCTATGTGCTCGCGCATCTCAAATTCTGATTCCCACAGCAACTTCTGGGAATCCAAATGACTGCTGCTAACAACAGTGTAACCTCACTGGGTCACGGGCCAAGTCCTGGGTATTTGTGCAGTGCTTCATCAATGACTGGGGTGTTCAGAGATATCACAATAAATAATACAAGTTACTTGGAAAGGATCCCCGTCGCTGAAGTCGAAGGAGAGGATCAGTTTCACTTTCCTCTCTGGGCGCAGAATGAAGGGGTAGGCGGAATTTATGGCAATGCCGGCATCGATCAAGTAGATGAATTCTTCGTTGGTCAATCCAGTGGATTGGGCTTTACCTGCAAAAGTGCATCCACATATTGTTTTAGGCTGTGATTTTTCCAAGGGGTCACAATAAGTGAGATGCTCAAATCCCCCTGAATTTCATGCACATTTTCAAAGGCGTCTAAGCTGGCAGATAAACTCCTAATGGGTCTTCCTAAGGCACCAAAACAGGTTAGACCCTGTCAGGAGTAAGGACCCAGAGCTAGCCTGCTTACATGCTAGCTTAACGCCCCCCTCCCCCTCAGTAGTCTAACCAGCACAACTGGGACCCTGCTGAGCCACCTGATCAGCCCAAACACCCGACTGGCTGTGGGCATCTGCAAACTTGCTCTTATGACCAGTGGCAGGGTGCTGGCAGCTCAAAGCATTCACCCATGGCTGCAAGAGCTCCTGCTCCTGCCCTGTGCCCAGCCTTGCTCCCACCTTGCCTTGCTCCAGGTAACTGTCTCCGATTCCTGGCCTCTGACTCTGCATTTGACTCTGGCACTGGTCTCTTGCCTTTGACTCTGGCACTGACCATCAGCTCCAATTCCTGCTACTGATGCCTGCTGTCACCACTTGGCATGACTCCTGCTCTAACCAGTAGGCTTGATGACTCCCATCCTAGTCACCCTGCTTGCATGCTTCTGTAATTACCACAAGAGGCCAGACTTGCAAAGGTGATTCGGTGCCTAAAGATACAAAGAAAAGCCGAGCGGGTATTCACAAGTGCCCAGTGCCCACATTGATAAAGGTGTTTAGACACTTCTGCCCTCAGCACCTAAAAGATTTAGAAGCATAATATCAAATTTTCAAAGGGATTTAGGCACTTAGTAACCAAAATCCCATTGGCCATCTATAGTCCTAAATCAGTTTGGTGTTGCAATGCTGACCACATCAGTGCCTAAATACCTTTAACACTCTGGGCCTCGGTGTCTGAATCTTATTAATCCCAGATGTCTATCAATATCCTTAGGCACCAAAACCTTGCCCTGAGCCTCCTTGAAAAACCTCAGCTCTACTTTTGTGAAATTTGTATCTAAACCAGCTCAGTGACACATGGGAATCATCAATAAACACATATTTGAGCCAGCATTTGATAAGTCTCCATTTTAGGAGAATCCTGGCTGCCTTATAAAGAAGTTCTGACTCAGGGCAAATTCCAGGTCGTATTAATACCCAGCACTTCTACTGTTTGCTTTGACAGTAGCTCACAACAGAGTGGGGCAAACACAGCAACAACACACTGACAATCACCTGTCCAAACAAAAGCCCCACATTCCCTTCAGGTTTCATGTGAAATCCCTTTTATTTACTTCCCATGAACACTCACAAAGGCACAAAAATGAAAAATATCTGCCTCCCCTCCACAAAAACAGAGTTGAAATATCAAATTTGCTTCATTCCACAGGGATTGAAGCTGACTCATTTTCTGTTTTTCATGAACAACAACAGAGATTTTAATCCAATAATTTCCCTGGTTGTTTTCCTGTGAAAAAGTTGATTTTAGAAAATGGCTATTTTCCACTAAGAATAAAAATATCACTTGCTAAATGCTGACTGTAAGAAAACCTCTTGCCTTAATGATGATTGGGGATGCCTAGCAATCTGATTGTCATAAAACCTTGTAGAATACATTGCCACACTGGCTCTCAAACAGTGGTCAGTGGATAATGAAAAACAAACCAAAACAAATATTCAGACAAGTTTGTTGGTGCAAAAAGCACAAATTCTATTTTTACTGCTGCTTTTATTCTCTCCTGTGCACAAGAATTTTCATAGGTTTGTGATAATTCTCATAGTCCCTCCCTCTGGGGCCTTGAGAAGTCATTTCTCATTTTTGCACCTCCAGTCTCCATTGGTTACATCAGGTCTCCATTGGTTACATGGGAATAACAACAGTTCTCTGCCTTGCAGAAAATTCTCAATTATCACCAGACACTCAGGCAATATGGTAACGTGGAGGCTGATAAACAGGTTACTAGATACAGAATTCGTGATAATTTTCATGATACTATCTTTAAAGCTCTTTGTGGGCTGTAAGATATCTGCTCCTCCCCAATCCCTTCCCCAGTCCTGCCCCTTTCCCACCCCCACCCTCTGCTGCCCCTAGTGCCCATTATACAGTATAGCCCCCCTTTCCCCACCCCCACCCTCTGCTGCCCCTAGTGCCCATTATACAGTATACCCATCCCTTCCCTGCCCCTCACCACCTGCTGTCCCTAGCACCCATTATCCATTGTAGCGACCCCTACACTCTGCTGTCCCAGTGCCCATTATACAGTCTCACCTTCCCATCCCCACCCTCTGCTGCCCCCTAGTGCCCATTGTACAATATAGCTGCCCCTTCCCACCCTTTTAAACTGGGAATGGGTGATTACCTGTTCTGTTCATCACCTCTGAAGCACCTGGCATTGGCCATTTTCAGAAGACAAGATACTGGCCTAGATGGACCATTGGTCTGAGCCAGTATGGCCGTTCTTTTGTTCTCATATTCTGCTGTCCCCTGTGACCCATTACACAGTCTCTCAACCTTTGCTGATTTTTTTGCCCATTATACAACATGGCTGCCTTTTTCTCATTACTTTCTATTTAATCTATTCTCTGTCAAAACAGAATCTAGACAAACACGAAATTCATGCCACAGATGTAGAAACAAATGTGGAAAACGCAATTCAAATGATTTTGCTTACTATATCTGTACAGAAAGTTGTTGGTCGACCCCCATGTCCAGGAGCGGATACAGGTCATGGTTTTCCGTAACAATTTCCATATATCCCATACATATCCTATTAGGCAAGAAAAATCGGAATAAAAATCAAAGCTGAAAATAAGTACAAAGAAATAGCTAGGCGAAGTCTGCAGACTGAATTCCTCTCTTCTTCTCAGTTGCTAGGTGTGAGTAGGGGCAGAGACAGGTATTTGTTGATCCAAAGGCACTCAGGTAACCCAGTGCCCCTTGAAGAGCAATTGCAATAAACACAGAGGTTATTCTGCTTCGGGGCAGCTGGACTCAGCCTGTCTGATTTTCTAGCTCCCAGACCCACTGACAGACACTGTGCTGCCAGGTGCAGGGACTCCTACTTGCTGGGCTGTTAGGAGTGGGTGCAGCCTACATTGACAATGGATGTTTCTTTGCATTTTCACAGGCATAACTGAGGACCAGTTTTGCTATGACAGGGCTTGGAATGGGGCTGGGATTTGAGGAGAGAGCGGTGGGTTGGGAGTGAGTGGGCTGGCCAGAAGACTGCTTGGGATCAGGGGAACCCACAACTCCAAGGTCTTCTCACAGAGAAGCTTAAAATGTTGGGTTTTGTTCTGAATCAAGAACAAAATGGATTAACTGATGGAAAATATTCTCTTTTAGAAATAACGCGTTACTTTGGTTGAATTACAAGATCTAGAACACCTGACATTGTGCTTCTTACTATGCATATAAAAAATAAATAAATAAATATATTGTACTGTCAAGTATTCTGTTGATTGTTAATACAAAGTTAATACTGTAACTAAATTAACTTTCTCCAAAGGTAGGATTAGCCTTGGTTTACTCAAAGACACCTAAGGCTGCTAGATACTTAACTGCCACAGTCCTTCAATATTGTATTACTTCAGGATAAGTTCTAAATGGCCTTGTGTTCTCTTAAATTACAGCAAAGTCCCTCAGGGCCAAAAATAATAGTTCCATATTTTTAAGCACCTAGTGGGATTTTTAAATCAGTAGGAGTTAGGTGCCTAGATGCTTTCAAAAATCCCACTCCCGGCTTAAATCCTCTAAAAATATGGCCCTGAAACTGACAAACACTCCTGTTCAGCATCTCTGTTTCTTTTGTGGGATTCCTTATTTCTTAACTATTATTATGCTTGGAAAGATGAGATTTTTATCAGTAAATGTCAATTTCATAGGCAGAGCCGGCTCTTGTTTTTTTTGCCACTCCAAGCAAAAAAAGTTTTGCTGCCCCGAACCCCAGCCCTGGACTCTTACCCTCCATCACCACTATTGCCATCCCCCATCCGCACTCCCTGCTGCCCCAGCCCTGGGCTCTCTCTTCCCTTCCCCCACCTGCACCCCTTGGGACTCCAGCACTGGGCTCCCCCCTACCAGTGCTGACTCTACCTGCTACCCCTCACCTCCAGCTGGTCTGGCACTGGCAGGGTCTGGTAAACCGTCAGCCCAGGGTCCTTCCAGCCAGGGCTCCTGTCTCCAGGACCATCCGGGACCTGGGAGGGCAGAGCTGGGGAACCGCCCCGGCAGGGGGTTGAGGAGCTGAGGCAGGGCAGCCCCGGAGGGAGCGGAGTCCGGGAGAGCGGGACAGGGGCCCCGCACAGCAGCGCCCTGCCCTCTATGGCCCCGCTTCTGCTGCTGCCAGGGCTGGCTCCAGGCTTTTGTGGCCCAAAGCAAAAAAAAAAAAAAAGATGGCCAGAATGCCGCCCCTGAAAATGTGCCGCCCCAAGCACACGCTTGGTTTGCTGGTGCCTGGAGCTGGCCCTGTACATAGGACATTCAAATGGATAAAAAAAAAAATCCCATCTATGATGATAGAAATTTACAGAGGCAAAACAAGAAAAATGCTGCTTGAGAACTCATTTGGGTTTGATTTAAGTATATTTACTTTATATATTTTGATATGTGATGTTGTTAATTTTTGTTTTCATGGTTATAATGCTTGACCTTTTTGAATGTCAGTGCATCCAGTGTTAGGAGACACATCCTCGTAGACTTTCACTAGGATTTTGGTGGCAAAGGACCTGAGGGCCTTACATAAGAACATATGAATGGCCAGAGGGAATGAACAGAACAGGGCAATTTATTGACTGATCTATCCCCTGTCATGCAGTCCCAGCTTCTAGTAGTGAGAGCTTTAGGGACACCGAGATCATTGGGTTGTATTCCTGACCATCTTGTCTAATAGCCATTGAAGGACCTAGCCTCCATGAACTGTTCTAATTCTTTTTTGAACCTGATTGCACTTTTGGCCTTCAAAACATCCCCTGGCAATGAGTTCCACAGGTTGAATGCGCATTGTGTAAAGAAATATTTTCTTGTGTTGGTTTTAAACGTATTGTGTATTAATTTCATTGGGTGCCCAAAGTCCATGTGCTATATGAAATGGTAAAAAACACTCCCCTATTCATTTTCTCCCACACAATTTACAATTTTATAATGTCTGTCATATCTCCCCTCAGTCATCTCTTTTTCAAGTGGAACAGTTCCCATCTTTTTAATCTCTCTTCATACGGAAGCTGTTCCATACCCTTAATAATTTCTGCTGCCCTTTTCTGAACCTTTTTCTGTTCTAATATGCATTTTTTGAGATGGGGTGTCCACATGTGCACACAGTATTCAAGATATGAGCGTACCATGGATTTATATAAAGACAATATGACATTTTCTCTCTTATTATCTATCCCTTTCCTAATGATTCCCAATATTTTGTTCAGTTTTTTAACTGCCGCTGCACACTGAATGGATGGGTTAGTTTTCAGACAATTACCCACAAAGACTCTAAGATCTCTTTCTTCAGTGGTAACAGCTAATTTAGACCCCATCATTTAGTATCTATGGAGTTGGGATACTATTTTCCAATGTGCATTACTTTGCATTTATCAACATTGGATTTCATCTGTAATTTTCTTGCCTTGTCACTCGGTTTTGTGAGGTCCCTTTCTAACTCTTCCTAGTCTTAATTGCACTTAACTATCTTGAGTATTGTATCATCTGCCAGTTTTGCCATTGTACATTTTTCCTCTTTCTCCAGATCATTTATGAATATGTTATACAGCCCTGGTCCCAGCACAGATCCTTGGGAGACTGCACGATTTACGTCTCTCCATTGTGAAAAGTGGCTATTTATTCCTAGTCTTTGTTTCTCTAACCTTGAACCAGATACCGGTTAACTTTTTATTTTTCCCTCTTAACGTGAGGGGGGGGGGAATAGTAGAAGAAAGAGCTGACACACTTGAAATGATGAATTATGGAGGGAAATAGTTAAATGACCAATTTTCTTCCTTTTAGGGCACATCTTGTTCTTTGCTCCCACATCTGGGGGGATAATTTGGAAAGTCAGTGGGCTGGATGACTTTGAAAATCCCCATCTAAGTGACAAAAGTTTCTGTAAGACTTGCCTCCAAATTCTTTTACAAAAGTCCAGATAAGTTTAGCGAACTCCAGAATCCAGTCTTCCCAGCACTTCGAATGCAAGGACACACTCACTTCACAGCATTGCAGATTGGAATAGTTGCTATTCTCCTCTGCATTAATAAAGGATAAAATGAGGTTAGATTTGGGACAAGCTCATTAAATATGTTCAGGGGCACTGGGAAGTTCAAGGGAGACTAAGGCAGTTTCAGTGCCCAGGTCCCATTGAAAAGCAATAGGATTTGGGGTCCTAATTCCTTGAGGCCTTTTTGAAAACCTCAGCCTGTGTGTTTTGGAACAGCCCTGGGGATTTGTGAAAATATTGGCAAATACATGGATGTTGTCATGCAAGCCAGCATGCAGAAATTCATTCATTCATTCACAGCAATTCATGATATCTGGCATTACCTAAGGCACCAAAGGAAGTGGACTTTGGACCCCATTTGAAAATCCCATTCTAAATAATTAGGGAGAGGTGGTAAATTTAGTCCTGCTGGTCCACTTGCCTTTCAGCACTTCCTTCAGCTGCCTGAAGACTTCCTCACAGTTTTTCCCAGCTGAGCCATGAATGTGGAGCTCCAGAAGAAGGAGGACAACACCCCAACACTGTGCACTAGTGCAATCAGTACCTGGGGAGGAAAGAGAACATAATGTGGCCAGCAGGCAGCTGTTTGTTCTGTGAGCCCCTGCGGATGAAGAGAGGAAAGACCCATGTCCCCTGTGCCCAAAGACTCTCGAGAGCAGGGATGCAACAGCCAGTGTAGGGTCAAATACCTGGCTGCAGAATCTGTCTGTACCTGGTGTCCTAGAATGTCAGGCCCCACATCAGTGGAAGGAGGAGGGCAGTGGTTAGAAAAATGGTTGTTCAACCAAATTGGCAACCAGTTTGGGGTTTGACCGGCTTGGTGCCAACTAAGCTCTGAGGAGGTCATTTGGGTCTCCTGGGACAAATGCATCCACCACTACTAAGCATCATCCCATCTGGTCCTGAATCTAGAGCTCTCAAGGAAAGTTCAGCTCCATCTATCAGGCCATGGAGGTGGAGAAGTAATTACAGCCACGCTGCCAAACCTGCAGTCAATGGACTTTCCAGGGGTAGAAGCAGAGAAGGCTAGGGGGAGATTCCCCAAATATGCTCAAGTGTTAGCTGGTTTGGGCTACAGATACTGATCTATGAGAGAACCTTCCCTTTTATTGCATGACTCCTTACTTTGCTTCAGAGCCTCTGGTAAGGCATCTTGTCAAAAGCTTTCTAAAATAAATGGGTTTTGTGTTCCTAAATCACTCTGGAAAATCCCACTGTAAATAACTTAGGCTCAGGTGTCTAAAGTTGGTTGGGCACTACTATGCTCAGTGTTGCAAGGTCGTGAGACTTAGGCTCCTAAGGATGTGATTCATGAAGATATGAAGCATTTACTTCCATTGAAATCAATGGGAGCTAGGCCACTAAATAAAAATCTGGGTCTAAGTCACTCTCACTCTTTAAAATGGGACTTAGCCATCTAAATCACATGGTAGATTGTCAAATCTACTCAGATGCCTAAAAGTGCAGATAGACACCTAGTGGCATTTTCAAAAGTGCCTAAGTTAGTTAGCACCTACCTTCCTATGGGAGCCAGGCACCTTATCTGCTTAGGTACTTTGGAAAATGCCACTAAATTCCTATCAGCATCATTAGCCATCTAAATCTGGCCTTTAGGCCTTGGAACACTGATCAGAGCAAGGCATAAATACCTCTAAAAATGTGAGCTTTTTATACCCCTTTTGCCTCGGACAGGGATGTGGGCAGTCAGGCCTAGAGGTCTAGGTTAGAAAACATGTCTCACAGTGACAGACTCAACCAGCTCAATCTATTTACCTTAAGAAAGAGAAAGTTAATTGGTGACTTGATCTCAGTCTGTAAGCCCCTACACGAGGACTAAATATTTAATAATGCATTTTTCAGGCCAGGAGAGAAAGATGTAATATGATCTAATAGCTGGAAGCTGAAGCAAGAAAAATTCAGACTGGAAATAAAGTGTCTATTTTGAACAGTCAGAGTAATTAACCATTCAAATAATTTACAAAGAATAGTGCTGGATTTTCCATCACTGGCAATTTTTAAATCAGGATTGGATGTTTCTCTCAAAGATAATACGCAGCATGTGTAAAACAAACAAAAGGAAGTATTTCTTCACACAGTGGCACAGTTAACCTGCGGAACTCTTTGCCAGAGGATGTTGTGAAGGCGAAGACTATAACAGGGTTCAAAAGAGAACTTGATAAGTTCGTGGAGCATATGTTCATGTTTGCCAGAAGCTGGGAATGGATGACAGGGGATGGATCACATGATGATTACCTGTTCTGTTCATTCTTTCTGGGGCACCTAGTATTGGCCACTGTTGGAAGACAGGATACTGGGCTAGATGGCTCATTGGTCTGACCCAGGATGGTCGTTCTTATGTTCTTAAAGATCTGCTCTAGGAATTATTTTGGAGGAATTTCTCTGGACTGTTATACAGGAGATCAAATGGGATGATCACAATAGTCGCTTCTGGCATTGGTACCCTTTCCCACAACGGAAAACAAACAACACAGGGGCCACCTGATTAAATTAGTAAGCAGCATGTTTAATACAAACAAAAGGAAATATTTTTTGCATACACTGCACAATTAACTTGTGGAACTCATTGCCATGGGATGTTGTGAGGGCCAAAAGGACAACTGGTTCAAAAAAGAACTAGATAAGTTCATGAAGGATAGGTCAAGATTGTCAGGGATATAACTTCATGTCATAAACAGACAGTAAAGGGTTAAGAAATTCACCTAGCCTAGCTGACACCTGACCAGATAGTTCAAGAGGAAGGAGGGAAGTTTTTCCTTTGTTCTATTCAGAAAAGTTTGTGCTGGAGTGAAGGATGCAGGAATCAGCCATCTAACATTTCTTAAAAGTAGTAAGTGTTTAGAGATGGAACGTATTAGATTATGTTTATTTTCTTTTGTGACTTCATTTTGCAAAAGAGGGAGAATCAAATCGGGTGTCTTTGTGTAACTAAGGTTTTTACCCAGAGGTATTCCTTTCACCCTTTTCCTTTAATTAAAAGTCTTCTTCTAAAGAACCTGATTGATTTTTCCTTGTTTTAAGATCCAAGGGTTTTTTGGATCTGGGCTCACCAGGAATTGGTGGGAGGTGAATCAGTCTCAATCCTGCCTGGAAAGAGGGGATAAAGACTGGGGAAATATTTAGGGGGAAGACAGAGTTTCCAAATGACTCTCCCATAAATTTGTTTAAATCATTTGGTGGTAGCAGCATACTGAGCGAAGCTGATATTTAAGTTTAGGGATTGTCATGCAGGTCCCCACATCTGTACCCTAAAGTTCAGAGTGGGGATGAAATATATGACACACCATTCTTAGGGCAACCCTAAACCTCTAACTGCCAGAACCCAGGAGGGGAAGTCAGGGGTTGATCTCTGTACAATCTCCTGAAGGTCTGGTACTGGTCACTGTCACAGACAGGAGAGTGGGCTAGATGAACCATTGATCTGATCCAGGAGAGCAGTTCTTATGTTCTTATTTGAAATCTAAGGACCTAGGTGAAGGGTTTTAATAGTATTTAGGCACATAAAGATGGAGATAGGTGCCTAATGGGATTGTCAAACGTACATAGGCCTACCTTTTATAGAATATAATGGGAGCTGGGTACTTAAGCGGCTTAAACATTTTTGAAAATACCATTAGGTGCCTTCCTGCAGCCTTATGCCCCTAAATGCCTTCGAAATTTGCCCCTTAATAGAATGACCTAAGGAGGCAGAGAGGCCTAATGGATAGAGCACTAAAGTAGGACTCAAATACCCTGGGTTATATACCCCCCAATCTCGCACTTGGCATGTTACTTCACTGTCCTATATGTCTGCTTCTCCTGATGTGCTACGGAAATAATGAAATACTTCATTTAAAGTGCTTTGATTTCTGATGAAAACTGCTATATCAGAGGAAGGTATTGTTATTACTAATAATAATATTTAGGCTTGGTAGAATTTGATAGGTTTTCTTTTAGATTTATATCTATTTAAATTTTCACAGCTCTAAAAAAATGTGGAGAGAAAGACAACTATTTAACGGCAGCTGTTGTGGAGAGTCAGCAAGTTAAAGCTTTATAAACTGTTAAAACGCAAACTGTCAAAATATACAAAGTAAACATCCTTAAATCCACAAATCACACCTGTTCTTACTACTCAGTTGCGACTCCATTTATTGTACCAAGCCTAATTCAAAAGTCTAAGTCACTAGATCTTGACTCAAATAAGTTTTCAAGAAGCATTTTTCTTATGCTTCCTATCTGCAAATTTTGATTATCATCGATGGAAATATTTTTCATTGGTTTGTGTGTGTATTGTGAAATCAATGTTTACCAATAAATATCTAATCCTATCAAGCCTATAAATAGCCTTGCTGCTACCTGGTCTTCTCATAGCAACTATCTCCATCTGTTTTCCAACTACCCCAGGATAGGTGGTTATGATCCATTCCATTGGATGTCCCCATTGCAAATCTAGACCTTTCTATTGGGTTATTGGAATGCACTCTCCACGGGTCTACATATTATATCCACCCAGAAATTGGAAGTGATGTAGAATTCAGCAACCTCTTTGTTATGCTGGAAAATCCAATTTCAGCACATTGCATCAGGATTCTGGGACGTCCACTGACTGTCTACGGATTTCTAGGGAAGAATTTGAGGCATTGGTTTGGACTGCTAAGGACGAAAATGCAATAAGAGGTAGCTGAAAAAGTACTGCTCTATGACATACTGACACAATTGTGCTTGTTGGAGGAACTTACGATGTAGCTTCTCAATGAAGAAGGAGCTGTTTAGAAAGATTTATCAAATGATAGATAGATAGATAGATAGATAGATAGATAGATAGATAGATAGATAGAAAGTCCAGAAAGGGCCATGTCTAGTCTGACTTTCTGCATAACACAGTCCAATGAATTTCACAGAGTAACTCCTGCATCTGTCACATAAATCCGGGTTGAAGTAGGAAAGATCTTTGCAAAAGTGATCTCTAATCTATATTTAAAAACTTTAGCTGATGAAGAATCCACCACACACCTAGGTACATTCGCAAGCGTTGAATCCCCCCCTTTGTTTAAATTTCACACCATATCTCTAACCTGCATTTGTCTAGTTTCAGCTTCCAGCCACTGGAGCTGGCTCTGCCATTATCTGCTAAATAAAAGAGCTATCTGCTCTGAGAAATCTCTCCAGGCAGATACTTATGCACTATAGTCAAGAAGTCTTTTGCCTTCTCTTTAGCCTGGTCTACACTACAAGTTTATCTCAAATTTAGCAGCGTTAAACCAAATTAACCTTGTATCCGTCCACACAACGAAGCCCTTTATTTCAATATAAAGGGCTGTTAAATGGATATCTGTACTCCACCCCGAAGAGGAGTAGCGTTGAAATTGGTATTGCCATTTTGAATTAGCATTAGTGTGGCCGCAATTCAACGGTACTGGCCTCCGGGAGCTATCCCACAGTGCACCATTGTGACCACTCTGGACAGCAATTTGAACTCGGATGCACTGGCCAGGTAGACAGGAAAAGCCCCATGAACTTTTGAATTTCATTTCCTGTTTGCCGAGCATGGAGCACTGATCAGCACATGTGGCCATGCAGTCCCAGAATCAAGAAAGAGCTCCAGCATGGACCGTACGGGAGGTCTCTGTATGGGGAGATGAATCTGTTCTATCAGAACTCTGTTCCAATAGATGAAATGCCAAAACATTTTGAAAAAATCTCCAAGGCTATGATGGACAGAGGCCACAACAGGGACTCAGCACAGTGCTGCGTGAAATGTAAGGAGCTGAGACACGTGTAATAGAAAGCCAAAGAATCAAATGGACGCTCACGGAGGGAGGGGCGACTGACGACTGTAGCTATCGCACAGTTCCCGTGCTCTCTGAAAACCATTTGAATTCTTGGTTGAGTTCCCAAAGCCTGAAGGGTCAAAAACATTGTTGCGGGTGGTTCAGGGTATATGTCATCAGCCCCCCACCCCTCCGTGAAAGCAAAGGGAAAAAAATAGTGTTTCACCTTTTTTCAATGTCACCGTATGTCTACTGGATGCTGCTGGCAGATGCGGTGCGGCAGAACTACACAGCAGCATCCCATTTCCTTCCTTGGCCTTGCGGACGGCAGATGGTACAGTAAGACTGATAGCTGTTATCATCATCCTGCGAGTGCTCCTGGCTGGCCTCGGTGAGGTCGGCCGGGGCGCCTGGGCAAAAATGGGAATGACTCCAGGTCATTCTCTTCATTAAGCTTTGTCTAATGGAGATGCACTCCTGCCTGGAATATCAAAGCAGCTGGAGGCTGCCCTCCCCTTCCACCTTTGATCTCTGCTTGCAGAGGCAATAAAGTCAGTGTTGTTTCTTATTCATTCATTCCTTATTACTTCATCACACAAATGGAGGGATAACTGCCACGGTAGCCCAGGAGGAGTTGGGGAGGAGGGAAGCAACGAGTGGCATTGTTGCAGAGGCACCCCCTAGAATGGCATGCAGCTCATCATTTCTGCGGGATGTCTGGGGCTCCTACTCAGAGCGGCTGTTTGCCTCTCTGGTTCTTTAGTAGGCTTGCCTGATATTCTAGGCGGGACTGGCTCTCCATTAGACAAAACTTAAAGAAGAGAATGACCTGGGGAGACATTCCCATTTTTGTCCATGAGCCCCCAACCGATTCACCGAGGCTGGCCAGGAGCACCCATGACAGCAGCAGATCATGCAGTGTGACTGGTAACTGTCGTTGTCAACTTGCAAAGCTGGTAACCATCTTTGCTAACTTGCAAAAGGCAAGGGGATGTTGTGGTGTAGTGTTGCAGTGCCACGTCTGTTAGCAACATCCAGTAGACATACGGTGACAGTGAAAAGAGGCTGAACGGGCTCCATGGTTGCCATGCTATGGCATCTGCCTGGGCAATCCAGGGAAAAGGGCGCAAAATGATTGCTGTTGCTTTCATGGAGTTGACTGACAACATTTACCCAGAATCATCCGCAACACTGTTTTTGCCCCATCATGCACTGGGATCTCAACCGAGAATTCCAATGGGCGGGGGAGACTGCAGGAACTATGGGATAGCTACCCACAGTGCAATGCTCTGGAAATCAACGCTAGCCTTGGTACATGGACGCACACCGCCAAATTAATGTGCTTAGTGTGGCCTCATACACTCAACTTTATACAAGCTGTTTCCAAAAAACAGTTTCTGTAAAATCGGAATAATCCCGTAATGTAGACATACCCTTTATTAAGTTAAAATAACTGAACATCCTTAGTCTATCTTTAAGAGGCTGATTTTTTTCAAGGCCTTGGGTAATTCTTGTAGCTCTTTTCTGAACTCTATTGAATTTTTCAGCATCCTTTTGGGGTGTCTCTGAGGTTTAGCACCCAACTGTGCCCATAGCTAGACTATAGTGGGACCTTCTTCAAAGCTTATTATTGCAAAGCAGTTAGCAACGGCATGTTGCATGAGTCACTACATATTATTATATATTTGGAATAATTGTCAATGGTTCTCAGACCTTTCTTTGCTCTAACAGAAACCAAAATAAAAAATAAAAAATAAATACATTTTAAAAACTTATTAAGAGCAGATGCAAAATTATTTACTTTCCTAGCATTCTTCTTCAGCATGGATTGGCACTATATTCAAATGCAGTCATTTTAACATAAGAATGATCATAAATTTTTGTTTTCCCTTTTAAGGTGAGGGGGGAAAATAGTAGAAGATAGAACTGAAACACTTGAAATGATGAATTATGCAGGGAAATAGTTACATTTTCTTCTTTTTAGAACAAATCTGTTTCTTTGCTCCCACGTCTGGAGCAATAATTTGGAAAATTGATGGGCTGGATGGCTTTGAGAAGCCCCGTCTAACTGAGAAAAGTTTCTATAAGACTTGCCTCCAAGTTCATTTTCAAAAATGCTGATGAGTTGAGCGATCTCTGTAATCCTTTCTTCCAAGGTCTTCAGATGCCAGGTCTCACTCATTTCACAACACTTCTGGTAGGAATTCTTGCTATTCTCCTCTACATAAATAATGGGTGAAATGATGTTAGATTTGGGACAAGGAAGGGAAGGCTCATTAGATATGTTATGGGATACAGGGATGTTCAATGGGGGCTAAGGCAATTTTGGTACCCAGGTCCCCTTGAAAAGCAATAGGATTTGGGGTCCTAAATAACTCAGGCCCTTTTGAAAACCTCAGCCTGAGTTTGTTGGAATAGCTCTGGGGATTTTGGAAAATCTTGGCAAATACATAGATGTTGTCATAGAAATGAGCATGCCACAATTTATTTATTCATTCATTCACAGCAATTCATGATATCTGGCATTACCTAAGACACCAAAGGAATTGGACTTTGGACCCCATTTCAAAATCCCATTCTAAATAATTAAGGAGAGGTGGTAAATTTAGTCCTGCTGGTCCACTTGCCTTTCAGCACTTCCTTCAGCTGCCTGAAGACTCCCTCACAGTCTTTCCCTGCTGAGGCATGAACAAGAAGTTCCAAGAGGTGGTGGGCACCCCGACAATGTGCACAAGTGCAATCAGTATCTGGGGAGGAAAGAGAACATAATGTGGCCAGCAGGCAGCTGTTTGTCCTGTGAGCCGCTGCAGATGAAGAGAGGAAAGACTCATGTCCCCTGTGCCCAAAGACTCTCGAGAGCAGGGATGCAACAGCCAGTGTAGGGTCAGACACCTGGCTGCAGAATCTGTCTGTACCTGGTGTCCTAGAATGTCAGGCCCCACATCAGTGGAAGGAGGAGGGCAATGGTTAGAACTCACCTACCAATGACACCTGGCTTACGTGTGAGCTACCTGGGGCTGATGTGGGCTTCTCACAATTTTTTTTAATTATTGAATGAAAAATGGTTGTTCAACCAAATTGGCAACTAGTTTGAGGTTTCAGCTGCTTGATGCTGACTAAGCTCTGAGGAGGTCATTTGGGTCTCCTGGGATAAATGCACCTACCATTATTAAGCATCATCCCTTCTGGTCCTGGACCTACAGCTCTCAAGGAAAGTTCAGCTCTATCTGTCAGGCTGTGGAGGTGGGGAAGTAACTACAGCCACACTGCCAAACCTGCAGTCAGTTGATTATCAAGAGGTACAAGCAGAGAAGGCTAGGGGGAAATTCCCCCATGCTCAAGTGTTAGTTGGTTTGGAGTTTCATGCTGACTAAGCTCTGAGGAGGCAATTTGTGCCTACTGGGATAAGTCCACTTACCAACAGAAGGCACAGAAGCTAACACTCCTTGTTGAACTCCTATGAGAAGCAAACAAAGAGCCCATTAGTATTGTTGAATTCCGATCTCTCTGATTACCACCTCACACACCCTCCAGCCCATCAAAATTTCAGGCATCCTCACCTGTCCACCTGAATAGTTCAGCACCCTGTTTGGCCCCTCCCCTTAGCTTTCCCTTGCATCAAGTTTGCATTTCTCTTCCTCACTCATAACGCCACCCTGGCCAATTCCTAGAAGAGGTTCAGGATCCCAGGTTCAGAAACTCCATGTGGAGTTGGGTTGCAATGGTGGATATAGCCCATAAGAAGTCACAGCTTAGACTACACTGCCAATCCTTCAGTTGCTGGATCTCACTAGTGAATGGATATTCTATTCTGGACACTTGATGCATCTAAGGAAATGTCTTCCATTGGATACAGCAAGCGGTTTGCAGGGTAGAAGTTAATAAATTGAACTTTGGGATTAGGGCTGGTCATGAGGGCTGGGAAGGAAGCCTATATTTCACGACTTCACAGTAGACCTGGTTTCAAATTTCCTAACAGCATATTCTGCATCAGAAATGGCCATTTATTCAAATGTTAAGTTTTCATGGGAACATATTGATTTTGACAAACTGAAACATATCAATTTGGTTGAAATTTGGAACATACTGCTTTTGATGACATTTCTTTTTGGTGAAAAGAGAATTGAAACAAAGTGTTTTGATAGGTTGAAATGTACCTTATCAGAATGAAATGTTTCAGTTTTAGCCCCCAACATGTATTTATATAGAATATAAAGTCACATTTTAAAAAGTCTAAATCAGAACAGAAGGAAAGCTTTGATTGACCTGTAAAGATTTTTTTTTCAAATATTTTGAAATTGTTTGGTTTCATGCTCATTAAATTTTGAAAAGTCAGAATTTTCCTTCTGCAGAACATTCAGCCATGGACTTCACACCTTTGAAATGCCTTCTGCTTGGAATCCTGCCCCCACAAGGAGTTCAGAAAAACATTTGGGCTCTTTTCCTGGCTCCTCACTGATTCTCTGTCTGGCCTTGGGGTAATCAGTTTGGCCCAGATTTTTAGTGGTATTTAGGCACCTGGTGATATTTTCGGAAGTACCTAACTGCCTCAAAATCCTTGATTTCAATGAGAGATAATCACCTAGGTGCTTTTGAAAATCCCCTTTGGTGCCTAAATAACTTTAAAAATCTGGACCGTAGGCTGAGATTTAGAACAAATACTAAGGGAGTTAGGTACCCATGGAGGTCAGTGGCATTTGGGCACCTAACTCTTGATCTTCTTTGAAAATCACAGCCAAATGACTTAAGAGTGAAGACTTTCAAAGGCACCAATGGGAACTGGACACTTGACCGGGATTCTTAAGGTATTGATATGCCTAAATTTGAGAACAGTGTGATTTTAAAATATATCCATTTGCATTAAAAGTCATTGTTGTTGGCAGTATTGTTATATCCATATTGGCCCAGGATATGAGAGAAACTAGGTGAGTGAGGTAGTATCTGAAGGAAAGCAGGTCTCTTTCATTACTATTCACAGCTTCTCAGGCCAGAAGGATCACTGTGGTCATCTATTCTGATCTCCCGTATAATACAGAACATAAGAGAACATCTGGACACATCTGGGATTTGCTCCCCATGTAGTTACTTATAGATATTTATAACAGTATAACAAGATCCAATGGCTGGACATAAAAAGCTAGATAAATTCACATTGGAAATAAAGAATACTTTTTTTTTTTAACAGTGAGAGTAATTAACCACTGAGAAATCTTACCAAGGATCATAGTGGATTCACCATCTCCGGCAGTTTTTAAATCAAGATTGGATTTTTTTTTCTAAAAGTAACTGCTCTACTAATTATTTTGGGGAAGTTCTTTGTCCTTTGTTATACTGGAGGTCAGACTACATGATCTCAGTGTTCCCTTCTGGTCTTGTAGGCTATAACTTTCTTGTGGAGAGTTATTTCTGCCCTTTTTGTTTTAGCATATATCTCACTGGAAATGGTTTAAGCTAATGTGAGAAAGCCCTGCTTACACCAGAACAAGAGTGTCCACATGAGGGGTATTCTGGTATACCTATAGCTGGGTAACTTGTACAATTCCCCATGTAGAGAAAATCACATATGAGGTTTCAGGGTAATTTTCTTCCTTGCAAGCATTTGTCAAACAGAGACTATGAGTGTTAACATTCATTGAGACCCACGAAAATCACGTATGTCATTAATGGAAAAGGCTTGATTCCTCTCTGGCTCAGTCTATGGCCTGGTCTACACTAGGGGGCGGGGTCGATGTAAGATACGCAACTTCAGCTACGGGAAGAGCGTAGCTGAAATCGAAGTATCTTATTTCAACTTACCTCCTGTCCTCACGGAGCAGGATCAACGTACACGGCTCCGCCTGTCGACTCCGCTACTGCCGCTCACCCTGGTGGAGTTCCGGAGTCGACAGGAGCGCGTTCGGGGATCGATATATCACATCTAGATGAGACGCAATATATCGATCCCCGATAAACCGACCGCTACCGCCGATCCGGGAGGTAGTGTAGACATACCTTATGCTTATAAGGCATACCTGCATTGGTCACAGGAGTGAAAAAAACATGCACGTTGCTATGCTAAATCCATTCCTGCCCCTGCCCAAAAACTCAGTGTAGAAGCAGCTATGAGATGGAAGATTTCTGTCGACATAGCTAATGTTGTTGAGGGAACTACTCATCATAGAACACCAGAAAAACTCCTTCTGTCAGTGTATGCTGCGTCTACACTAGGTGAGGCTGTAGTGCAATGGAGTCATGTCAAGATAAACCCAGAGTGAGTTATTAAAAAAATGGTCCATGATTCCAGAAATACAATGACCCACCTGCTTTCTTTTTTGCGTCCAAAACTTTTCTTAGTTCCCGGAATCTTTCCATAAGAAGGTCTCAGCAATGGAAAACAGAACACGTGTTATTAGTCATTTCTCATAGCTAAGGACGCTAACCATGTAATCTAGGAAATCACATTGCGAGTTATGAAATGTAAAGCTGATTTTCATATGATTTGCAATGATGTAAAACAGAATTTCCAACCTCTGGGATTTATTTTCATCTAAAATTCGTTCAAAAAAGTCATAGCATCAAAATATCTTGGAGAACTGAAATTGTGAAATATTTCAATTCAGAATTATCAAAATAACCTTACCAAAAAGGTTTTCATTCAATAACAGTGAAGCATTATAACATAATAGATAATTATATTAATATATAATATAAAATATAAGGTAATATGTGATATTTTTAGCTATGTAGCTAAAAAATAAATAGAAGTTGAAACCAAATGAAAAAAAAAAGTTGAATAAAGTGATAAAGTCAAAACAAAATATTCCACTTTGTTTTTTGTAGCATTTTAAAATTTTTCCATCAAAAATTACATTGAAATTGACACATTCCCACAAAACTTTTTTTATGATTTTCTGGTGGAAAACTGTTTAGTCAAAATGTGTATTATTTTATTATTTATTACGGGGCTATATTCAAAAGCAACTTCACTGACTTCACTGGCATTATTCCTGATTTATGGTAGTGTAAATGAAGACACAATTTCTCACTGTGGGGTTAAACCATTTAAAACAAGCCTGAAACAAGAATCAAGCCTTAGAATTTATCATTATCTGGGTTTTGTAACCTAGATATTATCTGATCACTATTGTTTTCAAATCACCACCACAAAACTTGAGGACAGTCTTTGAGTGTTTGCTTCCCTTTACAATCATCAGTAACCAATCATCTAGTTTTGTATTTCCCTGACACCTCCATACAATGAGTCCGATGTCACTTAGGCCTGGTCTACACTACGCGTTTAAACAGATTTCAGCAGCGTTAAACCGATTTAATGTTGCACCCGTCCACACAACGAGGCCCTTTATATTGATATAAAGGGCTCTTTAAACTGGATTCTGTACTCCTCCCCTACGAGAGAAGTAGCGCTGAAATCGGTATTACCATATCGGATTAGGGTTAGTGTGGCCGCAAATCGACGGTATTGGCCTCCGGGTGGTATCCCACAGTGCACTATTGTGACTGCTCTGGACAGCAATCTGAACTCGGATGCAGTGGCCAGGTAGACAGGAAAAGCCCTGCGAACTTTTGAATTTCATTTCCTGTTTGCCCAGCGTGGAGCTCTGATCAGCACTGGTGGCGATGCAGTCCCAAATCCAAAAAGAGATCCAGCATGGACCATACAGGAGATACTAGATCTGACCACTGTATGGGGAGACAAATCTGTTCTATCAGAGCTCCATTAGAGAAGATGAAATGCCAAAGCATTTGAAAAAAATCTCCAGGCTATGATACAGAGTCCATAGCACAGTGCTGCGCGACAAGTGTAACGGAAAGCCAAAGAATCAAATGGACAGTCATGGAGGGAGAGAGGGGGGTACTGAGGACTCCAGCTATCCCACAGTCCACAGCAGTCTCTGAAAAGTATTTCCATTCTTGGCTGAGCTCCCAGTGCCTGTAGGGTCAAACACATTGTCTGGGGTGTTTCAGGGTATAGCTCATTAATTTACCCCCCTCCCCCCCATGAAAGAAAAGGGAAAAAACTCATTTCTTGACTTATTTCAATGTCACCCGATGTCTACTGTATGCTGCTTGTAGACGCGATGCTGCAGCAGTGAACAGTAGACTCCTCTCCTCTTCCCTCTCCAGTGGCTTATGGTACAATATGACTGCTATCTGTCATTGACATCATCATCATCAGCCCATGAGTGCTCCTGGCTGGTCTCAGATGAGGTCACTTGGGGGCTCCTGGGTAAAAATAGGAATGACTCCTGGTCATTCCCAGTAGATGGTACAGAACGGCTGGTAACCATCTTCATCATAGCAACTGGGGGCTGAGCTCCATCAGCCCCCTCCTTTTATGTGTAGAAAAAAGTTTCTGTACTGCCTGGTTTATCATAGCAGCGGGATGCTGGGCTTCTGTCCCCCGCACCATTTAATGTCCTGCGTGGACTGTCAAAGCAGCTGGAGGCTGCCTCCCCCTCATTTTATCTCACTAACAAGTCAGTGTTTCTTTTTGCTGCATTCTCTATTACTTCATCACACAAATGGGGGGACACTGCAACGGTAGCCCAGGAGGGTTGGGGAAGGTGGGAAGCAATGGCTGGGGTTCTTGCAGGAGCACCCCCTAGAATGGCATGCAGCTCATCATTTCTGCGAGATCTGACACGGAGCGGCTGTGCTCTCTGATACACTAGTTCTCTAGTACACTTGCATCATATTCTAGGCAGGATTGACTTAATTTTTAGATACCATAAAGAAGGGTTTGACTTGGGGAGTCATTCCCATTTTTGTCTTTGCGTCCCCGACTGACCTCAGCCAGGGGCACCCATGACAGCAGCAGATGGTACAGAACGACTGATAACCGTCTCTGCTATCTTGGAAAGACAAATGAATGCTGCTGTGTAGCGCTGCAGTACTGCGTCTGTTAGCAACATCCAGTAGACATACGGTGACAGTAAAAAAAAGCTGAATGGGCTCCATGGTTGCCGTGCTATGGCGTCTGCCAGGGCAATCGGGGGAAAAAGGGCGCGAAATGATTGTCTGCTATTGCTTTCATGGAGAAAGGAATGAGTGATGACATTTACCCAGAATCACTCATGACACTGTTTATGCACCATCATGCATTGGGGTCTCAACGCAGAATTCCAATGGGCGGGGGAGACTGCAGGAACTATGGGATAGCTACGGGATAGCTACCTACAGTGCAACACTCCAGAAATCAACGCTAGCCTCGGACCATGGACACACACCACCGAATCAATGTGCTTAGCATGGCCATGTGCACTCGACTTTATACAATCTGTTTTACAAAACCGGTTTATATAAAATCGGAATAATCCTGTAGTGTAGACATACTCTTACACTGGTATGAAGTGGAGGTAATTCCACCACTTGCTAATCATTTGCTTCTGATATATACAGGTGTAAGTGAGGCCAGAATTTGCCCCAAAGGCTAAACATTTGCAAAATCAGATTGAAGTTTGAAATCAGGATTTGATCTAAACTGAGAGTTTCAAAGATGCCTAAAGGAGTTGAATTTCATAATTTCATGGACTCGTATATTTTGAAACCAAGAGGCCATTAAATTTCACACAGAAACCCCTGGCTGAGACCAGGGACCTCAGTTAAAGTAAGGCACTGCTCAGGAGACTGAGCTGTTGTGTGCCACAGGTAGAGAACAGGAAAGACTGAGGGGCACCCAAAACAGAGGTCCTGGCAATGGCAAAGAATGATTAGGTAAGATGTGCTCATGTAACCTCAGCAGGCGACCCACACCCCATGTTGCTGAGAAATGTTAAGAAAACCCCATGGGTCCTGCCAGTGTAACCCGGGGGGAAATTCTTTCCTGACCCCAAATCTGGTGATCAGTTGGACTAAACATGACTCACCAACCAGGCATCTAGAAAGAGGAGTCTCAGTACTACATCAAAGCATTAGCCTACCCCAGCTTTATCCCATTTCTAGCGGTGGGAAAATGAACGAATGAATGAATGAAACCGATTACAATTGTGCATCAGGGAAGAAATTCCTTCCTGATTGCTGCCAGTGACTGGCTGAAGCCCCGAAGCATGATTAGATGATGCCCAACTCTTATTAACATTAGTGGAAATTAGGATCCAAATCCCCTCACCAGCTAAGAAAATTTCAGTCCTAGCTATAATAATCTGGAAATTATTGGAATGCTGGAGATTTTGAAAGGCAAAAATGAAAGTTGAATGCTCAGTCTCCCTTTGGCATACTTGAAAATCCATCCCATCCACAACTGGCAGACATCCATGGGTTACTTTAGGCTACTGCTAATACAGTAACTGTTTGACACACAACAGTATCATTGTGATAAAGAGTCGGGCATTGGAATCATTGCTATGGAATGGTGTGGTGATGCCTCCATCGGGGACCTGTTGTGATTCCACTGATGACCCTACCTTCAACACCAGAAATGTCAGTACCTATTAAATATTCCTTGTTTGCCTCCATACTTCCAAGGGCGCTTCCCCATAAGCCTGAAAACAAGAAGGAAAAGACCTTATTTACCATAGTGCAGCTAAGAAAGCATCAAGGCGTTTCCCTTTAATACAATGTAAGGAGTTGCCTGGACAGGAGCCCCATTAGCAGAAAAGTAAAGTGGGCACTGGCAGGCCAATCTCTGATGGGTTATGTGCTTTTGAAATTTAGTTCACAAATTGATCCATAACTGAAAAAGTTTATTGTAAGTAGCGGTGGTCAAAAACATTCCGATGCAATATTCTTTGCATCAGCAAATTCGTTAAAATTTGAACTTTCCATGGGAATTTGTTGATTTTTGACATTTCATTTTAAAAATAAATGTGAAATAAAGCAAGTTGACCTTATCAGAACAGAACGTTTCAATTGTTTAGTCTGCAGAAGAGAAGAATGAGAGGGGTTTTGATAGCTGCTTTCAACTACCTGAAAGGGGTTTCGAAAGAGGATGGCTCGAGACTGTTCTCAGTGGTAGCAGATGGCAGAACAAGCAGTAAATGGTGTCAAGTTGCAGTGGGGGAGGTTTAGGTTGGATATTAAGAAAAACTTTTTCACTAGGAGGGTGGTGAAGCACTGGAATGGATTATCTAGGGAGGTGGTGGAATCTCCTTCCTTAGAGGTTTTTAAGGTCAGGCTTGACAAAGCCCTGGCTGGGATGATTTAGTTGGGAATTGGTTCTGCTTTGAGTAGGGCGGTGGACTAGATGACCTACTGAGGTCCCTTTCAATCCTGATATTCTATTATTCTATAATTTTTTTATTTTGAAATGACCTTTCATTTCCAAATTGATTGGATTGCATAATACAATGTAAATGAAACTATAACAGACAACATTTAAAAAGTAGAAATAGGAAGACAATATTTCAATTTTATAGAATGGAACATTTCAATTGACCTGAAATGGAAAACATTTTGTGGGAAAGGTTGAAATTTTGTGTTTTAGTCTTGATTCGGAATAGAAACTAATATCCAAATTTCCCGTGGAAAGGTTATACCAAATTTTGACCAGTCCTAATAAAGAGTATTGATATATACAGTATCACAGTGCCTGGATGACACAGCCATGAAGAGAACCCCATTGTGCTAGGCACTGGACAGACACAAGACAGAAAGACAGTCCCTGCCCAGAGTGTTTCATAACTTTTGGAACATTCCTGCCCAGTTGTGAGTTGAGAGCTAGGTGAGACAGGGCAGCCTCAGGATGCAGTGGTGGTCTTGACAGTGGGTTTGTTAAATTTATTCCTTATGTTTAAAATCCTGCTAGGCTTACTATTATTTCAGGATCATAGAAATGTAGGGCTGGAAGGAACCATGAGTTGTCATCTAGTCCATCCTCCCTCACTGAGGCATGACCGAGTAAATCTACATTATCCCTGATGGATGTTTGTACAACTTCTTTAAAAGCTCCAGTGACAGGGGCTCCACAATCTCCCTTGGAAACCTGTTCCAGAGTTTCGCTACACTTAGAGTTAGAATGTTTATGTTTGTTTGTTTGTCTCTTTGTTTGTTTTCTAAGAATAATTCCTGGATTTGTTTTACATTAGGAGATGCATTTTGAAGTACTGTCAAAGGCACTCAGAGCCTAGGATGGGCTGTGTTTGACTGGCATAATACAAATTTGAATGAATGAATTAATGAATGAAGCTGGAATTTTCAAAGTGAGTAAGGGATGGGATTTTCAAAAGTACCTAACTAACTTAGGAGCACACATCACATATTGATTTCAAATGATCCTTATGTTCCTAAAGCACTTACATCCTTTCAGCAAATTACAACTCCAAAGCCCATGGAATTTGCCTGGGAGTTGGGTACATAACTATTCTTTATGCCTTTGAAAATCTCCCCACACATACACAATTGCCTAACCCTTTTAGACGCTTTGGAAATTTCCAATCCAAATAAATAAATATAGAAGTCCAAGATATGCAAACACTGGATATTAACTAATAGGAATTAACTAATTGAATGTTTCCCACTGTGATTTCCAAAAGAGACTGTGGGAGTTAGATCCCCAAATCCCACTGGAATTCAATGCAAATTGGGCTTCCTAATTTCCCTAGGCTTCTTAGAAAATTCCAGCTCTACTGAGAGGGCAGTAGCTTAGACATAGGAGACCTGACTTCTGTTATTTTACTTCCCATTCTCAACCTTTATGACCTTAGAAAAGCCATTTCCTGTCTCGATGACTCAGTCTCCTTTTCTGTAAAATGGGTATGTTGATGCTCACTAAACTTTTGCAAAGTGTGTTTAAATCTGTGGATGGGATGCACTAGCTATACAAAATTAACCATATTTCAGGAGGAGCTAATTGGGTTGAAGAAAGGATGAGATGGTGGCTAAGGGCGAGAAAAGTGGGTTACATGTGAGTGAATGTCATGAGTGAGGTGGAAATAGGGGTGAGGGTACAGAAGGAAGGTGGTGGGAGAGAAAAGCTGGGTAGATTAAAGCAGCTGGGAAAAGAGCTCTGAGACTGGGATGAGACCTAGAGAGCTGAGTGGCTGGAAACATTCCAAGCAGGTCTATAATATATTGCATTCGAATAACAGGGTGGATCTGCAATATCTATCCATCTATCTATCTATTTATCTATCAGCAAGGTCTGAATGAGCTCTCCCCTGGCAGCTAGTGATAAGCTGTGGGGGAAAGGCTTCAGGACATAAACACACCTAATCTGCTGAGGTATCCTGCCCAAGTGACCAATTTTGTCTGGTACTGGGTTACAAATCACTTTAATATTGAATGCAAGTGTCATGAAATGTTGTTATCGTGATTGTATGAGTAAAAGGCAGCAGAACTGTGCTTAGCCTGCCCTTATTGTGGGGGTCAAGCCCAAATGAACTGAACTGCACTCGCTAAGCAGGGGTTCCGATGCCAGATCCCAGTGGGCAGAGAATGTGGGAGGGGGACAGGTGGCTCTGCTTAGAGGATTGGACTCTGTCTAAGAGTCATAGGCACCATTTGACCTGCCCCTCTGCCCTGTTTAAATGTAGAGCTGATTAGGCTCAGTTGACAGCGTTTTGTTTTGGTAAGTGATCACTAGAGCTAAATCTGATAATCAGGTCTAAGTGCTCAGCCTTAGGGCTGTTCGGGGACAGTGTTTGGGGAAGGAGACGGCCCAGTCTGCACTAGCAGGGAAGTTCGCCCACTAGCTGCTGAAATCACTGAGAGCCGGTGGAACCCCAAGAGACCAACTCGCAGAGGTCACAGTGGGGAGGCAGAAGGTGAGGGCACAGGGCCATCGGTGACAGAGCAGAGGATGGCCTGGTGCAGTGAACTGTGACATGAGGAATGGCAGGAGCGGTGTAGAGTGAATGGGCAGGAACTGTGAGCCAGTGTTAGCAGCAGCTGAGTCATTGCTCCACATTCCCCACCCTGGACCCTCCCTGGATTGGAGGTGAGCTCAGTGAATGCACCTCTGAACTCTGGGTTCCAGGGACCAAGGACAGCAGCTGTGAGCAGAGTGCGGTGGAAGGAGAGGGCAGTGGTGTGTTAAAGGGAAATTAGTTTGTTTGACTTTCACAGGGCAAGGTTTGAAACGGAGGCCCAGGACCTGCCCAACTTACTCTGGAGTGGGAGTTTTGCTCATGGTCAGATAGCTTGAATCATGGTGGTGGTGTTTTTCCAAATTAATGCTAGGCTCCTTTTAAAGTTTTCTCTGCTACATAGGCTCATTGTGTCAGGAGCGGAAGCATTGACTCTTAGAAGCACCCAGGCATGGTGTGTAATTTTTCCAGATTGCTGGGTGGGGCTTGAACTGGTTTCTGTATTATATTGTTAAGATGGACTCCTGGATATTGAACCCAGCCCTTGCTGCTGCCTACTTCACCTGGCAGAAGGGTTACATACATATCTATCGATCATCTAAAAATAAGGGGCTTCAATGCTTACCTTGCAGGTACCAGATATTTTTCTCATCCCTCTTTTCTTTCAAATGCCCATTCTTGAATTTGCTTCCCAAATCTTCAGTGCGCACAAATGCCCCCAGGCCGGGAAAGCCAGATTCATGGGGGGTGAATTCAAACCAGGTCCCTGTGAAATATAGATAGTGCCAGTTTCTTGTTGTCCCCTACTTGGATGATGGCAATAATTTCTCAATTCCCATTCCCTTAATTTGTTTGCTCCACCAGTGAATCCCACCTAATTTTTCAGTCTGTTCCTTCCCCCATGGGCATTTTCATGCCATTTTCTATGGTGACCTCCTCTATTTGGTATTTCCCTCTGTAGCTGGGTAGAGTTATAAAACCTTGAGCTGCCCTGCTAATGAAGCAGCTTCTCCCTTCTTCCAGATAGGGTGGCCAGGTATATGGGCCAGGACCCTTAGCAGGGAGCCCAGCTGCAGGCCCTAACAAGGGCAGGCTCAGGGTGATCTGCTAAGCCAAGTGGAACCAGCTGGGTTGATGACTGGAAAGGCATATAAACCCAAGGAAGAGCTCAGTTGCAGGGGAGTTGAGGGGGGCATCAGCCAGGCAGAAAGATAGGAGCATTGAGGCTCTGTCTCTCCTGACTGACAGAGGCCGGAGGTCCCAGTGAGGGGTCATGGCGGAGACCAGGGGTGGTGGGAATTGGGACTGTACAACCACTGTAAATAAAAGAACACAGGCGGAAGCACCTGGAAGAGGCGTCTGAGACCCTTTCTTTGGCCAGCCGAAGCATAGGGCGCAGGATGAGGGGAAAGAAACCTGTGCTGCCCTGTGACACCCTCCAAAGCCAGCATCTGCTCTCCTTGGATATCCCATAATTCCTTTTGTGGCCACTTCAACCCCTCTCCACCCACCCTCCAACCACCCATCCCTAACTCGGACCCAAAGGTATAAAGGAAACATGAGTCATAAACAGTCAAATCTAAAAGTGATAAATATAACTGTAGAGCTAATCAAAAAGGCAAACAACAATTTCACATTTTCTGAAATTTTCCAAGTTCTTTTCATTTTCAAAACTGATCCTTTTTAAAATGCATTGATCAATTTATCACAAACTTGCTTGATAGATATTTGTATTGAAAATATTTTCAAAGTCACTACTGAAACAATTATGGGATTTTTTCATTTATTGACAAACCTGGGCTCTTTTTGGAAAATGAACATCAATAACCATTTTGGTAAAGTCATTGATAAAAAAATAGATTGAAAAATAGAGAGAGCAAGAGAGAGAGAGTTGACAGGTTTATGCAAAAACAAACAAACAAACAAAAAAACACATTTTTTGTTTTACCTGGGCTGTTTTCACCTGTTTTACTCAATTGGTTTGCTTCTATTGCCGCATAGATGGGGTAAGGATTTTTCCCATTTTTCTTATTTTTGGAGGAATCATAATGTTCAGATAGTTTGGTCTTATCATACTGCAAAGGTAAGAATTGATTAGCGCAGAAAGACACAAGTTTTGGTGATGTTCCCAGCAATTTGTCCCTGACTAATTAGTTCAGGCCAGGAATTATAAAGACCATTTTTGTTGAGACCATCATCATCTTTGTCATTTTTCCCTCATTCTAGTGTGCACTGTATGGACAAATAACAGAGTATTTACAGTGGAGACTTTCAAATGGGCCTAAGGGAATTAAGCACAGATTTTCAACAACATTTAGGCACCTAAAGATGCAGATTGGCACATAAAGGGCTTTTCAAAAGCACCTAAGCAAGGTAAGAGCCTTAGGATATATCTATCCTGGAGAAGGAAGGTCAGATTACCAGCTCAAGGATACATGGCCGCATTAGCACGGTAAGAATATTGATGTAGCTGCAGCGGCAGGAGCAGAGGGAGGGGCTAACCCCGCTGGGTTCGTGCCTAAGGCCTCCATCAGAACTCACATGTGTGTGTCTCTTCCAGCTGGGAATTACACTTCCAGCTCCAGTGGACACATAGCTTGAGTTTCATCAAAATTAATAGCAAGTAGGGAGCTGCAAGCCAGGCAAAAAAAACTTTTAGAGAATAGTAAATTCAATGAAAAATTCATTTTCAGAGCATTGAAATTATTTGTGATTTCAGGTCAAATTTGGTGAATTCTTTCATCTGAGAAAAGAATTGTGAAAAACATTAAATTGTTTATTTCAGTTACTTTGAAATAAAACATTTCAAAGTTTTTAGTATTTCGGTTGACAATTTCGATAAATTTAAAAGAAGTAAAAACAAAACAAAAATGACCTGAAATCTACCAAAAATAGTTTTGGATCAAATAATCTTTAGAAAAAACATCCAATACTTTTTTAAAAATTTTCAGCAATGAAGAATCTACCATAACCCTTAATAAGTTGTATCAATAGTTAATTAGTTAATTATCAAAAATGTAAACCTTCTTTCCAGTCTGAATTTCTCTAACTTCAACTTCCAGTCAATGGATCATGTTAGACCTTTTCTCCGCTAGATTGAAGAGTCCATTATTAAATATTCAAGACTGTGATTGAGACTTTCATACCTTTGAGCTCCCTGTTATCAATTCATATTCTGTAGAGTGGAAGATTTGGGGATCAGATGCTAGGTTCAGATTTTCAAATCAACCTAGGGGATTTAGAGGCCAAATTGCCACTAATTTTAATGGAATGGAGCATTTAAATCCCTTAAACAGTCTTGAAGTCCTAACTTTATAAATGTTCATATGCTGCAGTGATCTTTAAGTGCTCATGGGAAGAGGCTGAGATTTATAAAGTTGCCAAAGGTTTTAGATAGCTTTAAAATATTATCAGGAGTTAACATCCTTCCACTCTTTTGCTCCTGAATCCCAAGTATTGCAGAGAGAGAGAGAGAAACAACAACAAAGGAATATATTAAGTAAATCCAATGACTTTTCAGTGGAACCGCTCTGGAATTACACAGTAACCCACCTGCTTCAATGTACGATGGACAAAGAAAGAGGCCCAGACATCGGTCAGGGAGAAGAGTTCTTCTTCAGCTGCCTGTATCGCAGTGTTAACCTCCTCTTCAATATAACATTTATCACTTATACATTTGGAAAGTGTATCACACAGGCTTTCTTCCAAGCCCTGAACTTTCTCTGTCCAGTCCTTCTCTTGGTAGAGGAAAGACATGCACCTTTCAATGATCCAAAACAGATATGGCTGAGACTAAGGGAATAGATGGGGAGTTACCCCTCCCCCTTTTAATCTTCAAACCTTCATACCCAGTTTTCATGGAGGGGATTCTAATTATCATCCTGGCATTATAACAAATCTGTGACTTAACAAGTACTTCATCCACAGCCAGGCTGCCCAGAGGATTTAGGGGACCTGGGGCAAAGCAATTTCAGGGGCACCTTCCATAAAAAAGAATACTATATTCTCCTAGGGGGCCCTGCAGGGCCTGGGGCAAATTGCCCCACTTGCCCACCCGCTGGGCGGCCCTGTCCACAATTATCTGTCACCATGGCCACTGAGAAATTTATGGCAATAACGGGGTAGAGCTAAGATCCTCTGCTGAAAGCCAAGGCCCCTGCCACTCTGAGCTATGGAGAAACTCCATTAGCTGCTTCTCTAGGATATATGACGCATGCTAAACAAGTCTGACTCTACAAACAGAAGGCAGTGGTGAGCACACTAAGCCAGCCATTATAAGTATGACCAGATCCCAAGGCACTTCTTGAGCCAATGGGGAAGCTACATTGTCAATACAGAGTGTATGACATGGGGAGAAGCAATTAAAATCTCAACCAATAGAGGTCAGTGGTAACACACACACACACACACACACACACTGTTTCACTAGGCCACCGCGGCTCACCCATTTCATTTTCTACTTACCTCACTCACCACAATGGCTGAGTGAGGTGCTTTGCAGCAGGCACAGAGACTGATTCTGTCCCTGGCTGATCAGCTAGAGGTGTCCAAAGATTTTCCTCTCCCATCTCTTTCTCCGAGGACAACTCCACTCTTCTTCCTTCTTTCCAAGCCCCAGTACTGGAAACCCGTTTAACTCTTCCCTCTGTGTATTCGCCATCTCTTGGTAAACCCCAATGAACCACAAACCCTTAAGAACCCCCAGAGATTGCCTTTTTCTCACTGTTCCCACTGCTGGAAGCCTATCCTCTGTCACCTTGGTTGCTGTAAACATCATTTCTCTAGTCTCCACTGAGCCTCACTTCCCCAGATCTGGAGTCTGCCCAGAATGTCTCTGCATTTTAGAATCATAGAATATCAGGGTTGGAAGGGTCCTCAGGAGGTCATCTAGTCCAATCCCCTGCTCAAAGCAGGACCAATTTCCAACTAAATCATCCCAGCCAGGGCTTTGTCAAGCCTGATCTTAAAACCCTCTAAGGATGGAGATTCCACCACCTCCCTAGGTAACCCATTCCAGTGCTTCACCACCCTCCTAGTGAAAATGTTTTTCCTAATATCCAACCTAAACCTCCCCAACTGCAACTTGAGACCATTACTCCTTGTTCTGTATTCTGGTACCACTGAGAAGAGTCTAGGTCCATCCTAGTTGAAAGCAGCTATCAAATCCCCCCTCATTCTTCTCTTCTGCAGACTAAACAATCCCAGTTCCCTCAGCCTCTCCTCATAATTCATGTGCTCCACCACCCCTAATAATTTTTGTTGCCCTCCACTGGACACTTTCCAATTTTTCCACATTCTTCTTGGAGTGTGGGGCTCAAAATCTTCTACCCATGTCATCCAGCACTTGGGTCCCCAGCATCAGATCTCCATGCCTGGCCAGGAGGCAGATGTCCAGTGAGCAGGCACTGGGTTAAGGCTCAAGACACCTACATTCCAGCCCCAGCCCTGCCACTGACCTGCTGTGTGACCTTGTATGTTTTGAATCCATTTCCTGTCACGTCTACTTAAAGGTGGCATTTCCAAAAGTGACTTAGGAGCACAAATTTCATTGCAAGTCAAGGGGTGAGTCATTTAGGGAGTGTCTGTGTTGAACTCAGAGGTGTGACAGCATTATGTATAGACCGACCTGTGTTAGCTTTTATCAAGCTAGCTCGAGTGCCAATTGCAGTGAAGCTGCATCAGCATGGATGTCACTGTGGGTGAGCTGCGCGGGTACATACTCAGGGCCCAAAACAGGCTGGTATAGCCCATGTTGTAGCACCAGAGCTTCACTGCTATTGGTTCCCAAGCTAACAAGGTTAAAGCTAGCTCAGGTATGTCTATGCCTGTTACATCATGCCCCCTGATTGCAGGGTAGGCATACACCTAGATGCTTCTGAAAATCTCACTCATAATGCCTTGAAAATGTACAGAGATAATTGATAATAAGAATGCCCCAGTGACCACCAACTCTGTGCAGGAAAACTGATACATTCTCACTTCTACTGACATGCACCTACCAGGTGGAACCCGATACCCCACACAGGTACATGACAGCGTCCAACAGGTCCTGATTCTTCAGCTCCACCAAAGTTCCCAGAAGGGCTATCATGGCCCGCAGCCCTCCACCTGATCCTAGGACAGCGATATTGGGCGTGTTATCCTGGGGGAAAGAAAAGAGGGAATGACAAATGAACTAGGAATGCTGAGTGATCTCTGTTATGCAGCTCTTGGTAGAAGTCCATTCAAGAAATTCAGAGAGAAAGCCTCAAGTTCCAAGGCTGGTTTGCCTGATGTTAGGAAGCATCCTTATCGGGTGCCCAGTGACCTGTGTCCCATCCTGAGCCAAGAGCAAATGCATCTTATCTGCATTTTCAGCCATAATCATCCAGTGGCAGCACAGTAATCCCTTAGGGTTCTTTGAACCTCTGAGCCTTTGTGCTTAAAATCCTAAGAATCAACATACAGACCAGGACCGGAATTTTCAAAGGGATGCAGGCAAGGGACTAGGGGGCAACTTAGGTGGCTAACTCCCTTTATTTCCACTGGACTTGAAATAGGGCTCAAACTTACTAGTGCTCTGTACTGTGCTCCATGTTCATGCCCCTTACTCTCCATGATTAACGGGAGTGAGTTTGTTTGTTTGAACAAATATATGTAATGTAGGAGGACTAGTCTTTGTGTCCAAAACATTACGTGTGAAATGCAGCAGCTCAAGAAATGATTTTTATTCCTATACAAATTTGCTTTCTTTTTTTGGAGAGACCAAATTGTTCATCAAAAAATGATGGGTAGGGTCTGTCCAAAATATGAAAACCCACAAAATGATCACCCCATCACCTGTCTACTCCCCAGTAAATTTTTAGGTGCTCTTTATTTCAAAAACTTTTGTTTTGTTTTGGTAAAAATGGACATTTCTGTTTTCACAAAATAGCAATTTTTCATTCAAAATTTATTGAATGCAAAAAGTCAGCCCGCTGTAGTATTAAGGCACTAACAAGATTAGTGACAAGTGAGTCACCAGTGGAGACTGAACCTTGAGCATGAAAAAACCCAGGTCACTCTCCCTAGTGCTCAAGGAAGAATATTGTGAGGAGGAAGCAGTGGAAGATTCTTAGGTTGACATTTGCAAAGCCCTCAGAGGGGAGATGTTCCCAAATACATCAGGTCTACAGGAGTTTGCATCCTTCCAAGGACCATCACTTTTCCATGATGGGTAATGATCCTGGGAAATTCCTCACGTGCCTCCACCATGCCAGTTAACAGAGTAATCACAGGGGGTGGGCAGCAATAATTGGCTTTTACCCTCCGTGCAATTCAACCAGCAAAGGGACTGTGATAAATGTAGAAAGTATGTTACACAGTCACTATTCATTACTGATATTAATACTAAGTCAGACAAGTATCAATAGCTCACTCAACTCTCTATCCCTCTAAGGCATTGTTTCTCAACCTATTTACCATTGTGGGCCGCAGCTCTCCATGTGTTATGGGAGTTGAGAACCACTACTTTAATGCAATCTGCGCATTACAGTGATGGCTCTAATGCCCTCTTCGGCTCTGTTCTCTGCTGCAGGTTCTGGCTGGCATCAAAATCACAGCGGTATATACACACACACTGCAAAAGGGCTATAGTAAACACTGACTGAATTCACGTGAGCATGAAGTTCTCTAATGGTTAGCCCCAGGAAGTCCCTTACTGGATTCTAAGGATGTTACTCCTTTAGCCGAAGGGGTAGGATCTTGTGCTTTTAGCACTGAAGGCCCCCAAGGTTGAGCCCTCCCAAAAGTCATAAAGTTTGTATGTCTGTGTCCATTGGTTGCCCCCTGGTGCTTTGAGAATGTTGTATTTCAAGGGGACTATCTCCATGGGGGAGGATTATGGAGGCATTTCCTCCCACTGTACCAGGCATCCACGTGGCTAACATGCTAGATTGTTCTCCTTAGCACTATGGGCAGCATAAGCCCCTACCTTATCACAGGCAATCTCAAGGATCTTGAGGCACTCCAGAACTTTTGCCTTTCTGTTCCCAGTGGCTTCTTTCTCACCCTCTGAGAGCTCATGGGAAAGCCGGACATGTACATCATCCTGCCAAAAATAAAATGCCAATAAAATATCTCATCTCTCCAAAGGCTGCCAGGGAGTGGAGATGTAGGGTCTTGGTGCAGATATCACTGGTCACTCAGAGGTTACCCAGGATTCACTCTTTATATGTGTATGGTGGCTGTACCTAGAAACCTCAGCCAAAGTCCGAAGTAAAGCTGGATGAATGTCTTATTTTTTTGTCTCACTGGAAGTTCTGAGAAACTGGGTCAAAACAAATCAAAAAATTGTGATGAACTTTGTTAAACTGAAAGAGATCCACACTGGGTCAAACAAAACAAGATTCTGTATGACAAATAAATTACCTTTATCAATTGCGAACTCACCATAGCTTCTCCCAGATTTTCCTGTAGAGCTCCTGTTGATGTGGAATTCTTCCTTCAGGGCAAATGGAGTCTTCAGGGAGCTCCTAGATGGGAGTACCAAGTCAACCTCTAATAGCTGTTTTCCTCTTCCTGTGTCTGCTTCAGAGAAAAGGAATATTTAGTATAGCCCCATTGAGATATCGAGTGGGAATTGCAAAGGAGTCTAAAGGAGTTAGGAGCCCAAATCCTACAGAATCTCAGCCTGGAAATGTAAAAGAAAATAAGCTAACTTGGAGCTTGGTGTTCAGAGGTTCCACATTCCGAATATAAATAAGAAGAGAGGGAATATGGTTGTTGTTGTATCAGGTTCTGATTTAAAAAAAAAAAACAAAAAAACCCAAAAAAACAAAAGGCAAACCCTACTAATAACATTTCTCTCTTGCTACAACCAAAAGTGATGATGGCTCAGGTTCCCCAACTTGCCCTTCTGATATAGTTAGTTATAACCAAAGACGGAAACAGTTGCTGTTGTTAAGATGCATTTCAAGAGATGCAGTTGGAAAAGGAGACTCAGATTCATCAGTGTCTGTCTGCTGGGGGCAGTTAGGTTGCAGGGTTGTGGGTAACAGAAGTCAGGATGCACTTGTGCAATGTTCCCCCCTAGCCTCGAGTAGATGCTGAGTCACAGTATATATCATGCTGAGTAGGGGTTGGGCCACTCCATTATCTATCATGGTAGCTCCTGCATTGTTATTAACCCAATGATACAGGACTACAAGTCATAATGAGGAAGCAATGGCATCCACAGAGCATGGGAAACTGCTAGAACTGGTTGTTAAAATTCTGATGAGAGATGTGTATGGCTGAAATTCGCAATTTTTGTCAAAATAAACACATGTGGGGGAAACTGGCAACTTTCACAACTTCCTGGCTTCTTGTCAGCTTGCCAACCCATCTCCTCAACATGAGGCTGAATGAGCTGGGCCTTCAGGCTCCTGGAGCTAGATTGACAAAGGGACATCATCATCATGAGGCCTCACTTTTAGGCCCCTGACAAATCACTGGGATTCATTAAGTTTGAATGGGGAAAGGGAGAGGCCTCAGAATGGGATCTACAAAAGCCAGGCCACTAAGATAGCCAATGGGAAGGTGTGTCCAAAACATTGCCCCTCTGAGGGAGTTTGGTGCCCGCCTCGGGTTAAGACTGTCGACTGTGAGCCCTCACCTGGAGTCCACCACCTAAGGCAGGGGTGGCCAACCTGAACCTGAGAAGGAGCCAGAATTTACCAATGTACATTGCCAAAGAGCCACAGTAATATGTCAGCAGCCCCCATCACCTCCCTGCCTCACTCCCAACGCCTCCTGGCCACCGGCAGCCCCTCTGATCAGCGCCTTCTCCTCCCGCTCTGGACCTCCTGGTCAGCTGTTTCGTGGCATGCAGCAGGCTCTGGGAGGACGGGGAGAAGCAAGGGCATGACAGGCTCAGGGGAGATGGTGGGAAGGGGTAAAGTGGGGGCAGGGCCTGTGGCAGAGCCAGGGGGTTGAGAAGTGAGCACCCCCTGCTAGACTGGAAAGCTGGTGCCTGTAGCTCCAGCCCCTAAGATGGTGCCTATACAAGGAGCTGCATATTAACTTCTGAAAAGCCGCATGTGGCTCTGGAGCCACCGGTTGGACACCCTGACCTAAGGGGAGGGAAGGAGTTGAGCCTCGCTCATATATGTCTGCCCCATAGCTAGGGTACTCACCTGAGTGCCCTGTCTGCAGAGGAGAAGAAGGGATCTGCATCTCTCAGGTGAGTGCCCTAACTACTGAGCTAGGGGACATTCTGAGGCAGGGGGTCACTGCCTTAAGTGCTTCCACTCCAGATTAATAATTTGTCAGGGAAGCATCACCATCCCGCCACCCAAGTTTTTGCACTTTCTCAATGTTGCATAGTCCACAGGGGAAGGGGTATGGCTCAGCTACTTTTAAGCAATGGTCCTGTAGTAAATCAATACACCTGTTCTGGTGGCATGGGTATAATGCCATTAAAAATTTGATTCGGCCACTCTTCTATACGGAGGAAGGGGCAGCCAGGCCTAATTTCAGAAAGTAGTGTTGCGATCTAGTGCTTGGCACCTGTGCTACCAGCCTTTCAGAGTCCTGGCTCCTTAGGTATCCTGCCTGGTTGGAAAACAGGGAGGTGAGAGCCTAGAAGTTTTGGTCACCACTCCTCAGTGGCCCAGGTTCTTGGCACCCTACCATGCAGATTCCCCCTGGAGCAGGGGGTCCAAGATTCTGAGAGTACGCAGGTCTAGGACAGCCCTCCTGGCAGACTGCTCCTGAGCGAGACTCCATTCCCTCCCTTGGAATATTTTGAAATGTTCTAGGTTTGTTCCTCATTGTGAAGTATGTAAATCTTCTCCCATACAGAATTTCCTCCCTCCGCCGAGCTCACAGTGCTGCAGAAAGTTACACCCAAGGTGGATGGTATGGGATGTGTTTGCAAAGATGAGAGCAGGTAACTAGCATGGATAGTGGGAGATGGCTCACCTGGAACTTCTTCCAAGAGGAAGAGAGGCTGCAATGAGGCAGTGACATTTGTAACCCTCTGAAAGCACACTCCTCCTAACTTGGGCACCTTGCCCTTCCCTGTTTTGGTGTGGAATCTTGTGCAATTCTTCCCCTCTTAGTGCATGACTAGGTACACTACCCTGTGTACAGGAATCCCTGGTCACCCTGCAGGTGTGGTGCAACAAGCTAAGTTAGACACACTTAATAGGACAGTTCCAAAACAAATGTTCTTTGGAATAAATGGCACAAGAGAGTAATAGTTGTTCACATGATCCTGTTGTTTCATGACATTAAATAGCTAAACATGGTATGAGGTTTTGAGTACAGAGACCTCAGCCTGGTTAGTCCCATGGCAAACACACCATTAAGAATTATTAGAACCATTTATAAAAGGTACAGAAGAAGAAAAAGAAAACACTGTGCATTTAAAATATAAAATACTAAGACCTTTAGTTTAATAACATTCTTTGTTCCTTTTCTCTTTGGCTGTGGAGATTTTATATGGAAACCTTTCTGTCTGACAGTTATTTATAGAATCAAAGAATCATAGAAGATTAGGACTGGAAGAGACCTCAGGAGGTCATCTAGTCCAATCCCTTGCTCAAAGCAGGACCAATACTAACTAACTCATCCCAGCAAAGGCTTTGTCAAGACAGACCTTATAAACCTCTGAGGACGGAGATTCCACCACCTCCCTAGGTAACCCATTCTAGTGGTTTACCATCCTCCTAGTGAAATAGTGTTTGATAATATCCAACCTAGATCTCTCACGCTGCAACTTGAGACCATTACTCCTTATACTGTCATATGCCACCACTGAGAATAATCAAACTCCAACCTCTTTGGAACCCCCCTTCAGGTAATTGAAGGCTGGTATCCAATCCCCCAACACTCTTCTCTACTGCAGACTAAACAAGCCCAGTTCCCTCAGCCTCTCCTCGAAGGAAGATATTAAATATTGTAATTAAAGATGGTAATAACTGTCCTTCTTAGGGAAAGGGTGAAAAAACTTAGTTCTGATGGCCTGCGCTGTCATTGTATCTGCTGTTGTTAAAGTTTGATCTTGCTCCAAACACACAAAAGAGGAGAAAAAAGAACATCAGCCAGAGAAAATGCAGCTTCTGTCTATGGTGTTGACTTTCATTTTCAGCTTCACTAATGAAGAAACACATACACAGCACATGGTCTGAACAGCCACAGTAAACAGAACTGTGTGAATAATGTTTTTGTTCACTTGTCTGAACTTATGAATCTAAACCAAAATTTGTCTTGAGTTAATCTGTAGTCAAGTTTTTTCAAATTTTTAAATGAAACAACAAATAATGGAAAAAAATAATTTCAAAATTGAGAGAAATTCCTAAACAAAATGTCTTTCTGATACAAAAAGTCAAAATATTTCACTTAGGAATTGCCAGAATGAACCATTTCAGTATTTCCAATGTTCTTTTTTTCCCCTGATCTTGCAAATTGTCTTAGTTGACTTTAATTGTTTTTAAAAAAAAATCACATGAAATTTTTCAGCCAGCTCTAACTCTGAGACCTGGCAAACTTGAACCAGTGTTGGGCAGTTTAAGATCAAAATTGTTTCTGCCTCTCTGCTCATGGGTTTACAGCAGTGTTGTAAAAAAGCCAGTCCTGGACAGCTAACCCAGACTAACATTCAATCAATGGCAAAAAGAGAGAGATAGGAAAAAGAAGAAAGAAGGTGGGGAAGGAAAAGGACGCACAAAGGGAAGGAATGAGAGCAGGAAACCAAGTCACAAATGTCAGGTGCTGTTCAGAACTTAACTAAGGCCAGTGGAGGTGGCAATGTTGTTGATTTCGCTCTCTTTGACCTTGTCAAATCAGGACAACTGTCAGGATCAGGACAATGACGGCCTAACAGAGTCATAGCAGATTTTGGGGTCCCAGGAGATGGTTGGAATGTCAGCCATGATGGTGAATAACATAGCTGGAGTTGAGATACCTTAGGTGGAGTTGCCACAGGTCTACACCACCAGGGGTCGACGGGAAAAACTCTCCCGTTGATTTACCTTACTCTTCTCTTCAGGGGTAGAGTACAGGGGTCGACCAGAAAGCGATCTGCTGTCAATTTAGTGGGTTTTCACTAAACCCGCTAAATCGACTGCCGATGGATTGACCTCAAAGAGTCAATCCTGGCTGTAGTGTACACCTGCCTTATATGAGCTACAGACATACCCTTCACTGCAGCACTAGCTCGAGGCCTGACTTGAGTTTCACTCCAGCTGGGGCTTTTATCTCTTGAAATAAAATATATTTTTATTGTAAAATCCCTCAGTTGTGGAGTTTTGAATTATACCCTGTTTTTTAAAACTGTCTTAATTTCAGGCAGAGCAGATATGCATGGGTTATCTTTTCTGTATTCTGGGCAAAACTTTAAAAAAACAAAGTAACGCTATTTTTTAAAGAGCTTCTTTAACCACTTTGAAAGCTATAACAGGCCTTTGTACATTTTCTTATTGTAAAACCCCGTCTTTGTCTAATATTGCTATTCCCCAGGAACTTATTTCTTCACAATTCACATTCCTGTAAGCTATTTTTATTGGGGGGGGGCTCTTACTCTGCAAGACATTTAGACAAAACATTACTAAAATCTTCCTGTACGTTGTATATCACAGATGATAGTTATTTAGTGAAGAAAATTAAGTAAACATCATTTTTTAAAATGTAAAAACATGCTTAAATTAGCTTCCAAAGTTTGTGATAGGAAAGACTGGAAGCCAAGTGGGGTTCTACCCCAGAGAGGTGAAGAACAGGACCTCAGGGAGACTGAGGGCTCCAAGGGACATTTACCCCTGAACCATCACAATGTACATGGATAAATAATCTCCATAAATGAAGGCTGGGTTATTTCAATGGCATCTGTGCCCAGGTTGCCCCTGGGCTTGTGACAACCCAATGCTGGGTCCCTGATCATGTGCAAAAGACAGAAGGGTTTTATTTAGCATCGCCTGCTGCACATACACACACACACTGTCTCTCACACACTTCCTCAACACACACTCTTTCACATACATTCTCTTTCTCACACACAAACACATTCCCCCAACACATATTCTCTCTCACACTCTCTCTCACACACTCCCCAAAACACTGTCACACACACAGTCTCCCTCACACACTCCCTCAAGACACATTCTCTCTCTCTTTCTCTCTTACACACACACACAAACACACACACAGACATTCCCCCAATTCACTCTGTCACACACACACTCTTTTTCTCACATACTCCCCCAACACACACTCTTTCTCTTGCACACACACACACACACACAACATACTCACTCTCTCTCTCTTTCTTTCTCAAACACACACACAGTCTCCCTCACACACTCCCCCAACAAACACTCTTTCACATACACATGTTCTCTCTCAAACACACACTCCCTCAACACACTTACTCTCTCATACACACACTCCCCCAACATTCTCTCTCTCACACACACTCCTCCAATACACAGTCTCTCTCTCACACACACACACACTCCCCAAATGGACTCTCTCTCTCTCTTTCACATGCACACACATGCACACACACACACACACATATTGTTATTGTTGTTGCTGTTGTTACATCATGGTACTTCCTGTCAAAACTGAGGGAGATAGCTTATTCTGAAAGGACAGGTATGGGGAAAAAGGAGGAGGTGTTGCACTGTACATCAAGAATGTCTACATTTGCTCTGAGATCCAAGGAAAAGTGAGCGACAGACCTACTGAGAGTCTCTGGATGAGGATAACAGGGGAAAAGAACAGTATCAATGTGAGGGTGCGGGTCTATTACAGACCACCAAATCAGAAAGAGGAAGTGGATGAGTCATTCCACAGGCAGGTAATAAGATTACCTAAAACACATGAGCTAGTTTTAATGGGGGATTTTAACTTCCCTGAGATGTGTTGGAAGACTATTGTAACAAAACATAATATGTCCTGCAAATTCTTAGGGTGTGGAGGGGACAGCTTTCTGATTCAGAAAGTTGAGGAAACAACTAAGGCATCATCCATTTTGGATCTAGTTTTGACCAACAGGGATGAATCACTTGAGAATGTGAAGGTGGTCTGGAACTTGGGAGGAATGGATCATCGTCTGATAGAATTCAAGATCCTATGAAAAGGAGGGCATGAGAACAACAAAACAATTACACTGGAATTCAGAAAGGCAGATTTCAACCAACTCAGAGAAACTGTAGGCAAAGTCCCATGGAAGACCAATTATGAAGAAAAGAAATCGACCGGGGGGGGGGGGCTGGCAGTTCCTAAAAGATGTAATACTAGAGGCTTAGCATCAAGCTATTCCAACAGAGAGGAAGAGAAAAGATAAGAAGAGCCACTGGAAGCCAACGTGGTTGAATAAGAGCTTTTCAGCTATCTAAAACCCAAAGGGGTACATACAGGAAATGGAAGAAGGAGCATGTCACCAAGGAAGTATACATGGGAATAGCACGAGTGTGTAGGGACAAAATCAGGAAAGCCAAGGCCAAGAAAAAGTTACAGCTGGTAAGGAATGTTGGAGATTACGAGAAGGGGCTCTTCAAATATGTCAGACAAAAAAGAAAGATCAAAGACTCTCTTGGTCCTATGCTCAATGGAGGTAGTGAGCTGGTAATGGAAGAAGAGAGGAAGGCAGAGTTACTCAATGCCTACTTTGCTTCAGTCTTCTCACAAAAAATAACATGTGACCAGATGACTAGTGAAGTTCCCATAGACAATAAAGGGGAAGTGATACAGATTGAGGTAAGTAAAGATCACACCACAGATTTTGTGATCAATCTGAATGAATTCAAATCAGCAGAGCTGGGTGCTATTATAAAGGAATTAGCTGAAGAAATCTCAGAGCCACTGGCAAAAATATTGACAAACTCATGGATGACAAGAAAGGTCCCAGAAGACTGGAGAAGGGCTAATGTAGTGCCCATCATTAAAAAAGGGAAAAAGGAGGATCTGTGGAACTATCGACTGGTCACACTGACCTCTGTACCTGGGACGTTCCTAGAGCAGTATAAAACATTCAATTTGTGAATACCTGGAGGATGAAGGGGTGAGCACCAGCAGCCAGCATGAATTTACCAAGAACCAGTCATGCCAAACCAGCTTGATTTCCTTCCTTGACAGGGTAACTGATTTGGTCAATGGGGGAATGCAATGGATTAATATATCTGGACTTCAGCAAGGCTTTTGACAAAGTCCCACATGACATTCAGATAAGTAAGCTGGAGACATGTGGGCTCGGTGGACCTACCATTAAGTGGATACATAGTTGCTTAAACAACCACAAACAAAGAGTAACTATTAATGGAATGATGTCAGATTGGAGGGAGGACTCAGTGAGGTTCCACGGGGATCTGTTCTGGGTCCAGTGTTGTTTAACATCTTTATTAATGAATTGGATGTTGATATAGAGAGCCCACTGATCAAGTTTGCAGATAACACAAAGCTGGGGGGAGGGGGTTGCCAACACTTTAGAGGATACAGCTGCAATTCAGAGTGATCTTGATAAATTGGAGAACTGGACTATAGACAACAAATTGAAATTCAACAAAGACAGATTTAAGATGCTATAATTAGGGAATAAAAACCAAATGCACAAATACAGAATGGGGGATCACTGAGCTGGCAGCAGCACTGCTGAGAAGGATGTGGGAGTTGTGGTGGATCACAACCTCAACATGAGTCAGGAATGTGATGCTATTACAAAAATAGCAAATGCAATTTTAGATTGCATTAACAGAGGCATAGCATGCAAGTCATAGGAGGCAATAGTAACACTCTAGATGGCGCTGGCCAGACCTCAGCTGGAATACTGTGTCCAATTTTGGTCACAAACGTATAGAAAGGATGTAGAGAAACTGGAAAGGATCCAGAGGTGAGCAACGAGGAAGATCAAAGGGATGGAATACAAGCCCTATAAGCAAAGGCTGAAGGAGCTGAGTGTGTTTAGTTAGGAAAAGAGGGAATTAAGGGGGGTATTATAATGGTCTTCAGATCATTGAAAGGCTGCCATAAAAAAGATGGAGAAAAGTTATTCTTTCTTGCCACAGAGGGCAGGACAAGAGGCAATAGGTTTAAACTACAGCACAGCAGGTTTAGATTAAATCTCAGGAAAAGCTTCCTATCTGTAGGAACAGACTACCTAGGGAGGGTATGGAAATTTCTTTACTGAACATTTTCAAAGAAAGACAGGATAGCCATTTCTCTTGGATGTTTTAGACACAACAAATCCTGCTTCTTGGCAAGGACTTAGATTAGATAACCCTCGTTGTCCCTTCTAACCTTATGATTTTGTGATTCTATGAAATGTGCAATGCACATATATTCTCTGTAATTTTATTCTTTGAAAGTTCATTAAGGATTACAGTACTATTATTTTAGTTTTTTGACTGATCTGTGCATTTCATAATTTTGTTTCTCTCTTATGCTTAAATTCTGTCCTGGCTGGAGTAATTATCATTTTTACTTCTATCATCATATTGTGCTTTGTCATTCGTTATTTAAAGTGGTACAATCAAATAACAATATCCTTTAGAAAGTAACTTTAGCTTGTACTCACCTTAGCAGTGTCAGTTTAAAAAAGAATAGCTAAACACAATCCTTTCAACACTGTGCAGATTAAGGTCCCATATTTTCAAATTGTATTTTTAGTTATATCTGTAAAATAGCTTAACATTGATATGAAAATAAATGTGGTTCCAAGTCTAATAGTAATAGTAATGATGGAGTCAAACGTTAGTGAGTCATGTACATGATTGTGATTGGTAAATATAAATGCCAAATTAATTAGAAAAATAAATTTCTGATCTTAATAAAAGAGAAAAAAACCCTTAATTGTGTATTTTAAGATTAAGTAAATACATTTTTAGTGGAGTAAAAAACAATTGACTAATGTAGAGTAGATCATGGCAGTAACACAGAATGTGTCTGTTAGAAAAAGTAAGCAGGTTTTAAGCAGATTTCATTTATTTTATGTGTCTCTAATAAAGATAGTGTACAAAGTATCAAACTTGTGTTTACAAGCTCTGTGATAAAGCTCCAGAACTCACACCTCCAGCTCTGGGATTGGGAATATCTTCCTATATTATCTCCTGATTGTTCTAAATGTACAAAAATAAACTTAAAATAAATGCTCCTTTCAGCTAATTTCTAAGTTATTTTCTGAAAAAAAAAAACCAAACCAAAAAAAGAAACAGCTAGAGTTTTCAGGTGCTTAAGTAGCCCCTGGATTCACGGTTAAAATTGCCTCTCCCCTCAAAATCTGAAATGGTGCCTCTGGTGAGCCAGAAGTGGTCAGAAGGCTGAGGAATGGCCCTGGCATCTGCTAGCAAGATGCAGCCTCTGTGTGACAGTGCGAAGTCCGCCTTGAGCCTCAGGCCAAGTACCAGGCACCATGAGCCGCAGCTGCAGCGCAGAAGTAAGGGTGCCAATACACCATGTACCATGCCACCTTTACTTCTGTGATGCTGCTCCTGCTGATGGCGGTTTTGCCTCAGAACCAGGCATCTGGCCATCAGCTGCTGCTCTCCAACTGCCCAGCTAGGGCTTAATTTGTGCCAGGGCTGAGCCCCAGCACCCCTTCCAATACAAATTAAGCACTGGGGGGAGGAAGTAGGGCCCATAGTTGATGGGGGGTAGGGAGCCCGGGGAGTCCACGGGGGCCAAGGGTGATGGAGTGTTGCCTGTAGGGGCCAGGGACAGCAAAGTACAAGCTCACCCAGGGTGCTATTTTCCCTTAGGCCAGTTCTGCCCATGTCATTCCCACCTCTCCCAGGAAGGGTCTGGCCAGAACCCATCTATAGTCAGTTCCTGCTCCCAGACAGATCTCTCTCACAGAGTGAGAGCTGGAGATCTGCACCCCACTTCGAACCCTCCAATTGAGCTGGTCTTTCCCGTGTTAGCTCCTCCCTCCAAGCCTGACACCTGTTGCAGGTGCAGTGAGACAAAAGAAGATTTGAACAGATATTCAAATTATTTGGGTCAGACTAATGGTCCATCTAGTCCAGTATCCTGTCTGCCAACAGAGGCCAATGCCCAGTGTGTCAGAGGGAAGGAACAGAACAGGCAATCATTGAGTGATTCATCCCCTGTCATCCATTCCCAGCTTCTGGCAAACAGAGATTTATGGACACATAGAGCTTGGGGTTGCCTCCCTGACCATCTTGGTTAATAGCCATTGATGGATATATCCTTTGTTATTCTTCCAAGAGTTTCACTATAGTAGGGTGGTCACAGTTCAAACACATAACGTCTTTTATTAACATAAAAATCCCTATTGCAGTTAGCTAGAATCACCACGAGTCGCAATTACATACAATCAGAGGTGAAGCTGAATTGGCAGTGTCCCGCTTCCAATGGCCAGTCGTCTGCGGATCTTCTGGGAAGAATGTTTTGCTTGCAGTTGTCAAGCAGTATTTTCTCTCTCCCTATGGGGTTTCCTTGCTCTTGTTACCTTTATAGTTAAGATTTTGGACATGCACCAACATTGTGGTTAAGCACTTGCTGGTGCAATAAGTGTCATAATCTGCTGCTTTACTGCAGCTGGCTATTTTTTGCACAATTTTTTCTGCCCCAACATGTTATCTATATGATTTGCATGCTATTGGTTAATGGTGGTAAGAATTTCAAAACACAAGAAGTCTTGTTTTCCATCAGCATCCTCCATGAATTTATCTAATTCTTTTTCTGAACCAAGTTATACTTTTGGCCTTCACAACATCCCCAGGCAATGAGTTCCACAGGTTGACTGTATGTTGTGTGAAGAAATACTTCCATTTGTTTGTTTTAAACCTGCTGCCTATTAATTTAATTAGGTGACTCTTGGATCTTGCATTATGTGAATGGGTAAATAACACTTCCTTATGCACTTTCTCCACTCAGTCATGGTTTTATAGACCACCAGCAAGTGAAAGGCGCAGGTGGAAAAGGCCTTCTAACTCCTGGCAGAGGAGGCAATTTTCAGGATGGCTGAGAGGATAAGAATGTAAGACACAACAATGAGGAGGAAAGAGACCACGGATACCAGGGAGCAGGAGACCAGAATGATCATTTCCACCAGAAGAAATGATTAATTTCATTGGGGGCCACAGAAGCTTAGCTGGAGAACCATCCCCGCTACTAAAGCAGTGCCTGAGAAACCAGTTTTCCAGGAGGCAGATACCAGCTGAAGGCAGACTCTGAGACACATCATAACTGTACAGCTGAAAGGGTTGCATATGGCTAGATAATGGTCATAAGCCATGACTGCAAGGAGGAAGCATTCTATGCAAACCAAAGCACTAAGGAAAAATAACTGTCCTGTCCTGTGCCAGGAACCCAGCCAGCAATCTGGGGGCCTTGGCTGAGGTGTAGTATGTCTCCAGGAAAGACAAGTTCCCCAGGAAGAAGTACATGAGGGTATGAAGCTGCTGATCTGCCACAATTAAGAATCATAGAATCATAGACTTTAAGGTCAGAAGGGACCATTATGATCATCTTGTCCAACCTTCTGCACAATGCAGGCCACAGAATTGCACCCATTCACTTTTGTAACAAACCCCTAACCTATGTCTGAGTTACTGAAGTCTTCAAATCATGGTTTAAAGACTTCAATGTGCAGAGGATCCTCCAGCAATTAGAGTCAATCCAGAAGTAGAAGTAGAAGATTTGGAAGAGCACCAGTGAAACACAGAGCCAGTCAACCTATCACCTTCTGGTGCTCCTGGTCCATTAGTATCTAGGTTTAATCAGCTTCAGGGCACCACAAGGTCCAAGTATTATCCCAGACTTCTTCATTTTGCCACTGTTGCTATGGAAGCAAATGTGGCCTAGTAACTAGAGCACTAGACTAGCATTCAGAAGACCTGAGTCTTGTTCCCAACTCTGCCTCTGGCCTGATGGGTGATGATGGGCAAGATATTAGCTCTCTTTGTACCTCAGTTTCCCCACTTTTAAAATGGGGGTGATGACAGAGAACTCCTTTATAAAAAAAACTTTGAGATCTACTGTTTCCAAGTGCTATAGAAGAGCTCAGTTGTGTTACTATTAATAAAATATCTGGAGCACTGGACTGGAGGAGAGGAGACCACAGGGGGCTGGAGCAGGGGTTTCTCACTAGCGGTTCTGTGTCCCAAAGCTGCACAGATCACTGTAAAGTCTGAGTGTCTATGTTTCCTTGCTCTCTGGCCTGTGAAGCACAGAAGAGAAAGGTTTGATTCCTTCCGCTGAGAACTTGAAGGTCTCACACCATAGTCAGGTGAACAGAGGCCAGGGTGATGGGATGACTAATAATAATAATGTCATTGTTCTATTCTATATAGAATCATATATTGTGCCCATCACCATAATATTAATCTCCTATATAATGCTTATTAATTTGCTATTAATAATCACTTGTTAATGATGAATTCTTACTTTGGTGTACAGTGGCAATATCTTGGGGGATGAGTTCTTTGCAATATCATTTGGGACTCACCAAGACACAGACAGCTGTGTAAATGCCTTTGAAAAATCCTAGATGTTACACAGAATATCTTTGTAACAAATGTCAAGACTCATCAGCCAGATCAACAACTCCTTTATCTTCCAAGTTAGCCAGAAAAGCAGATGGGAATCTCTGTAATAAAGCCAGAGTGTCTGGCTGGGTCAGTGTCTCAATGGGTAGCAGCAGGAACATTCACCAGCTTCTGGCACCAAGAACCCCACTGTCAAGCATAACTCAGAGAGGGGAAACTTTATGGGACTTAACATCAACGGGGACAGGCAAAGAGCTGCCCGGGTAGACACAGACAGCCAAGCACTGCACCTGCCTGAAGGAACGATGCAGATTCACAATCCCAAATGTGAAAATTGCATATTTGGGATTTTATATGGTGACAGATCTCTGCTGATGGGAACAATGCATAAACAGAAGGAAAGCAAGTGTAACTCTTCTGCCCATCATAGTTGGCAGCAACAAAGGCCGGGTTCAGTATCTAAAGGTTCCGTTTCAATAATACAATGCAAAACTGGCTCGAGTCCCCACCCAGTGACCTAGGACAATTACATACTCCCCCCCCGGGGCACCTCTAGGAGGCAGTACTTCCCCTCTTGCCAGCACAGAGTCTGACTGTAGCAAAAGCCTCTTAATAAAGGAGGGAAACAATGTGGCATTATGTTGGGGAAACACCACAAACAGGATTCATAACACAAACCATGAGCAAAGACCCACTCTCAAGTAAGTTTAGCAGTGTCCTTTTCTGCTCATGTGTCTGAAGTCCAGAAACCCAAAGGTCTCCCCACCCACAGTTTCTGTCCTTGGCCAGTGCAGCCTCAGAGTTCAGAAGTTCATCTGCAGAATTTACCTCCCCACTTGAGTGAAAGGGGGGGAAGGTATGAGGGCACCTTACATGATCCACCTCTCCACCAGCCATCCTGCTAGCCACTCACCATGTCTTCAGCACCCTCCCCCACTTACACAGTTCTCAGTGATTTCAGTTCTTAGTAACTTCAGTTCTTTAGTGATTTCAACTGTTAGTAGAGAAGCCTCACTGCTGTCAAACTCAGAATCACAGCCCAAGGTATACCTAAGGCTTAGATTTTGGAATCAGTGATTTCAGCTGTGCAGAATATAACAGGACTCCTAACAAAATCAAAATTAGTTCTGTTATTACACTATGGAAAAACAAAGGATCAAAGTGGCATTTAGGAACCCCACAAGTCACCCACACTACTGTGTACCCATACCTGTCCCCAACCACTCAACTCCCTGGGCTTTGGAACCCATGTCCTTTGCCTAGCGAGTGCAACTTAGTTGAGTGCGAGTCCCTTCATCACAAAATGCCAAGAACAGTTCTATCGTCCTTTATTCACAAAACCAGGATAACAACACTTTATTACTCCTGTCCCAATAACAAAGAGACCGGGGATCCCACAGCAGACAAAGTGACCATTTGGGCAAGCAGTCCCATCATGCTAGGCATGGTGGGTGTGCCCATGCAAACAAGATCAGCCCCTGGAATCCTTTTCCACACCTCACCACCAGATGTCAGGGGAGAACTCATTCTGACTCTGCTTACACAAGAAAGCTCTCCAGTGTAACTACATCTTCTTTGTCCTTTGTGCTCCGCTCTGCTGGCCATTTCCTTATTCTCAATTAAAATTACAGCAGTGTGAGGAACTAAATGTTGCTAAAGATTTTCTCCATCTGATCTGTTTGCTGCTTTGCTAAACTGTGGCTAGTAGCTAGAGAATGTGCCATTGATCTTTGAACACTTGCTCATTCCACCCAAACAGGGAGCAAATGTAGAGCCACTGGATGCTGCAACAATTTCCCCAGCATTCAGTCCCAGCAAGTTCAATCCAAAGGCACAGAACAAGGACAGAGAAGATTCATTTCTTCTGGCTTCACACGCTTGTTCATCTGGCCCCATGGTTCAAGGGATTGTAAAGCTTTTCACCCTTTATACTGATTGTTGCTGGCTGAAATCTATCTCCAGTGACCAGCAAATGAAAATAATTAGCATCAGTTGTCTGGTTGTTCACAGGTGTAAAATGATTTGGTTGGTCTTAGTAAAATGTTTCGAAAACCTTGTGGGTAAAAAAATAAGAAGCACTGAATTTGTAATAACTAATAATAATTATAATAATAATAATAATAACAACCCTAAACAAACAAACAAACAAACAAACAAAACCCACCATGATCTGATCTGCAGAACTGCTTCTGATGGTTAGAAATACAGTGATGCAAATAATAGATTATATGTTTGCTGATGGCCCCAAATCAAGAAAAAAAATTCCAGCTAACCTGATAAGAAAATTATTTGCAAAATGAAAAGAAAAAGTGTTGTGTTGAACAAAATGTTTTGTTTGATCTGAAATAAAATGTTTTGTTTTGATTTCAAGCATTTTTGTACATTTCTGATTTTTTTCTTAACTGAAGGAATTTCCAAAACAAAAATTCATGTTGACTCAATGGATATGTCAGAATGAAAGATTTTGATTTTTTCCAGGTTTTTATTTTTTCTTTTCTTTTCTTTTCTTTTCAAGATGAACAGTTCAGTGAAACTGACATGAATTTGCTAAATGTTTCTGTGTTACTGTGTCTCATCTGCATTTTTAAACCTCTCCCCTCCACCAAAGAAAAAAAGTTTTGGCTGAAAAATGTCACCCATCTCTGTCAGGAATGAGCAAAGTGAGAAGGAAACATAGAAAATGTTACAATGCCTTTGCCCCATTCAAACCCAAATACGGGACTTCAGCCTCTCATGAACCTGTCTTTAAAAGATGTATTTCTATACTTTAGTTTAAATCTGGCTACCCTCTGAGACAGGTTGTACCCTCAGCTACACAGGTTATGATAAGATCCAATGAGAGAGAAAGGTCTGATTTTAAGAACATAAGAGGCCATTACGGCCTGTGTTATGCAGATCAGACAAGATGATCCCATCTAGCCTTCTGACCTTTGAAGCTAGGAATAAAATCTATGAACTAAAATCGCTGAGTCTAGGTACCTGCATAAGTCAAGGCAGAGAATTTTTCCCAGTGATTCTTGAATTGATTCCAGTAACTAGTGCTAGTAAGAACATTTTCCATCAAAAAAAAATTTACAAAATGGCTTTATTGTAGTTTATGAATTTTACCAGTAGAATTCCTGTTTTTATAGAAAATATGAAAAAAAAAGCAAAAATCATTTTTCTCTTTTTGGCAACTGAAAAGTGAAAAATATCTGGATTTTGGACTTCCAACTTTTATTTTTTTCTGGAAAAAATATATTTTCCCAGCCAGCTCTACTAAGAAGTTGTGATTGAATTAGGTCATGATGTTGGAGGCCTAGAAGATGAATCCATGGTCTGGCTTCCATTTTCTGGATATCCAAATCCTATTAATTTTAATGAGAATTGAGCATCCACCCTCCTTAGCTGGTTTGCAAGCACTTTGCCAAAATTTTGGATGTATTTTTGCATTTATCAGGAAGGTAAATAAATGACTTTCATGCTTTGTCTTCCCTGATGCGGGTGCCTTCGTTCATTCCCTCTGCTGTCGAAAGACGCCAAGCCATTGGACAAGGGAAATCAGACCGCAGTGACCGAGTTCATATTCGAGGGATTCTCCTGGCTGGTGGAGCTATGAGCACTGCTCTTTCAATGATTCTGTCCATGTACGCAGTGTCTCTGATGGGAAACATTCTTATCACGGCCATCATAAAAGCCAACCTGTCCCTCCACACGCCGATGTATTTTTTCCTCACCAACTTGTCCCTGCTGGAGATCTGCTACTAAACGTCCATTGTGCTCAAGATGCCGGTGAGCCTGGTGTTGGAGAACAGAAGAATCTCACTATGGGTTGTGACATGCAGATGTATTTTTTCACCCTCTTTGACATCACTGAGTGCTGCCTCCTGGCTGCCATGGCCTACGACCACTACGTGGCCATCTGCAACCCGCTGCACTACACCCTCATCATGAGAAAGGGGGCCTGCACCCAGCTGGCCCTAGCCTCCTGGATGGTGGGGACGCTGGTGGGCTTGAACCAGCCCAGCTATGTCTTCAGTCTGACGTACTGTGGGCACAACAGGATCAACCACTTCTTCTGCGACATCCCGCCCGTCCTGAAGCTGGCCTGCGGGGACACTTCCATGAATGTGTTGGCCGTGTACCTGGTGGGTCTTCTGTTCATAACCTCTCACTTCATGCTCATCATGGCCTCCTACCTCTTCATCATTGCCTCCGTCCTGAGGATGCCATCAGCTGGGGGGAAGCACAAGGCCTTCTCCACCTGCTTCTCCCACCTCATTGTCGTCTTGCTCTTCTATGGCTCCGGCATCATCACCTACCTTAGGCCCAAGTCCAGCTACTCGATGGAGAGCAACAAGCTCCTGGCCCTCTTCAACATGGTGATGATGTCCATGATGAACTCCTTTGTCTACAGCCTGAGGAACAAGGATGTCAATGAGGCCTTTAGGAGGGCACTGGGCCGGATGATGTGCCCTCGGCTAATGTAGGGGGAGGTTTCCCAAGGGCACAAATGACTTCAAGTGAGGCCTGGGGGGCGCGGAGGGGGTGTAAGTGTGTCCAGCGGAGATTATTTTCCAAAACCATTGAAACCCATGTTGCCAGTCAGAACAGACTGGTCCTGCCTGACCCGTCATGCAGCCCCTACAAACCCAGCAGGTCTCTCCAGCCTGGCTTCCCAGCTGGTGAGTGTGGAGAGTCTGCTTCCAGGTCCTGTCTCCTGGGTTTCTCTCCCTAACTGAGCTGGCCCCTTGCCTATGGAGCAAGCAACCTGTAGGCTGTCGCCTGATCCCTGGCCCGACATCCATCCTCTGGGAGGCTGATCATTAGTCACACGTAGAGCTAACCCCATCTTCCTTCAACAGCCAGGCCCCCTCGTGACAGGCACCCGACTTCCCTCTGTACTTTTGGAAATTTGCCCCATAAATGTTTTAATGTCAACAAAAGACCAAACATCCTGCAGTATCTCTTCCATCAGGCAGGAATCAGAGTCATGGGCAACCATGAGATGTCATCCTCTCTTGATTTTAAAATTGTCGGTGATGGAGAATCCACCACAACCCTGGGTAAATTGTTCCAATGATGAATTACTCTCACTGTTAAAAATTTGTGCCATATTTCCTGTCTGAATTTGTTTAGCTTCAACTTTTAGCCTTTGGATCATGTTAGACCTTTCTCTGCTAGCCTAAAAAGCCCAATATCAGTTTTTAGTCCCCCATGTAGGTTCTTAGAGATGGTGATCTAGTCATACCTTAACACTCTGTTTGTTCAGCTAACCAGATTGTGCTTCTGGAGTCTATCACTGGAAGCCATGTTTTCCAATCCTTTAATCATTCTGTGGCTCTTCTCTGAGCCTTCTCCAATCTACTAACAACCTTCAGAACTGGACACCATATTCCTGCAGTGGTCGCACCAGTGCCTAATATAGACATAAAATAACTTCTCTGCTCCTATTCAAGATTCCCCTATTTATGCATCCCAGGATCACATTAGCCTTTTTGGCCACAGCATCACACTGGGAGCACATGTTCTGCTGACCTGAATTATATGTTATCATAGAGAAGTACAAAAGGTAATAAATTAATTAATTAAATAAAAAATCCCAAATCCCACCATCCTTCTCACCGGTTCAGCCTATAATTCTCCTGCCTTGAGTTGTGATCTTGAACTCTGTTATGACTACCTTGAAATCTACTATCTTTTCCATAGACAAATAGCAAGCATATATTCTCTAAGTGAGCATTTCCAAGCTGTCTAAGAGATTTAGACACACAGTTCCCATTGATTTTAACAGGAACAAGGTGATCAAATCCCTTAAGCAGCTTTGAAAAGCTCAGCTTCTGTCTAAACGAGATTGCATTTTATATTAAAGGTTAACCATGAGAGAAGAACAAACAAAAGCAAGAGCACAGTATGTGTGTCTCCTCATTAACTGTTTGCATCGGAAGAGAGTGCAAAATGGTAGCTGTGCCAAGTAGACTCTAAGCACTTTAGACCACAATTCAGCATGATGCTTGAACATGTGTTTCATTTTAAGCACGTGACTGTTCCCACTGAATTCCATGGCACTAAGATTATGCTTAAAAACTAGACATGTACTAAAGGTACCTTGCTGAATTGAGACTTTAAAGAACAATACACAGACAAAGTGGTTAGGATTAGGGCCTGGATTCCACTCAGCCATAGGACCATTAACAAAGCAAAGAGCTTATGACATTTCTGACTCAACAGTCTGTCAGTGCTGTCCTCTTAGCAGATTCCAATACTCTCTGGCAGTAGGTAACCTCTGTATGTTCTTGGGTATTCGCTCAGTTTAGGCACTGGATATGTATCCTGTCTTAATCTAGTCCTGGTCACAGACCCATATACACCAGAACTACTATGGGACTTTTTCCAGTCAAGGAGCAAGGACCTTATCCTCAGCATGACAAGTGATGTGCCACATTCTCCATCTCTTGGAATCTTAGTATCCACGTTAGTGAGGTGACCAAATCCCATTGGAATTCAGTCAGAATCAGGCACTAATTCCCTCCAGGTCTCTTGAAAATACCAGCCTAGACCAAGATCAGATGCCTTTCTGAACAATGCATTCAAGTTCAATCATAATTTGCTGGGCTGGAGACAGGAATCACTGGGCGAAGTTCGCTGTCCTGTGTTCTGCCGAAGGTCAGATGAAATGGGCCCTTAAAATATATTAAGGATTTTGCAGACTTTTATTCATTGTCTTCGATGGGTCCTGCTCACCTGGGAAAGCACTACTCGGGAAAGGATGGAAGGGCTTGCAGAAAAGGGGTCCTAAGTAACGGCATCAGAACTGGATGCTAACGGTGTGATTCAATGAAGCATCAGAGTCTTACAGGCCATTGTTGCTCAGCTCCTTGCCTCAAAAACAAGCATTACATGGTAGCTGTTCCAGGCAGATTCTGAGGCCAAATTTTCAATGAGACCACTAATTTGAGGTGCCTCCATTTAATTCAGCCAGTCTGGACCTTTTCCTCCAAAAGTGCTGAGAACCGACAATTCCTGCTACGCCTACTGAGGGTATTCAGCAAAAACAAAGCAAACCAGTCAAAAGCTCACAAATGGGGCATAAAAAAGAAGAGGCACTCATATTTAGTGGACTCTTTGGTAAAAAATGGCTTTGGGGCTTGATTTGTTTCTCAGATGTTCTGAGCACCTGCCGGTCCCAATGGTTTCTTGTGGAGCTGGGTGTGATCAGCAATCTGGAAATCAGGCCCAAGGTATTTCAAAGCCAGAGGACACTTTTGAAGATGATGGCCTAAGATATTCATTGTTCTTGCTTCTCACAGATTCATAGGAGTTATGGCCAGAAGGTATCATTAGATCATCTAATGTAACTTCCTATATAGCCCAGGACAGAGAACATTCTGTTCACCACTGGTCACAGTGGCTAATTGACATACAGTAAAGATTCACATAACACGAATCTCCAGGGCAGTTTGTGTTTAGAATCCACCCTCATTTCCTGCTGACTTCACAAGCAGCACTGAGCTCCGAGTTAATTCAATTTCATTAATGTGGATCCGATCCTGAATTCGGTGGGTTTGATTCTGCCATCCTTACTCACCAAAATAACCAGCACTCACTCAAGTGACCACGTTGGCTTTGAGATGGCAACTTGCATGAGTAATTGATACTGATATGAGCGAGAGCTTCAGGAAGAGGCCACATTAAGAAAACTCTTCAGAGTTAATCATCAATCTTTATTCACTCAAGCAATGACTAATCTTGGTGAATGCAGGAAGGAGAATTCTGGGACTAAAAACTTAGGTTGACCTAGTTACGTTACTCAGGTGTGTAAAAAATTCACATCACTGAGAGATATACTTAAGCTGACCTAAATCCCAGTATAGACACTGCTGGTTCAATGGAGGAATTCTTCCATCAACTTAGTTACTGCCTTTCATGGGGTAGAATTAATGACAGTGATGGAAATGCCCCTTCCATCACTGCAGCAAATATCCACATTGCAGTGCTACAGTGGCACAGCTGCGGTGCTGTAACATCTGTAGAGTAGACAAGCCCTCGTACATCATGATATTGTTCCGTGTTACAAAGATCTTATTGACTCAGCTAATCATGACAAGGCAGCACGCTAGGGGAGAGAATAACAGCCAATGGGTGTAGATGGATTGGGAACAGAATGCACAGAATTAGGCTATCATGGTTGCTTGTTCATTAAACATCTAGTTTTCTCTTTCTTTCTTTCTTTCTTTCTTTCTTTCTTTCTTTCTTTCTTTCTTTCTTTCTTTCTTTCAGATTAATTAGCAAATTGTTGTTGAGATGGGGTACAGAGACAAGACGCATGTTCCAGCCATTGGGGTGTGGAGAAGCATGGGAGAAAGAGTAAAGGGCGTAGTGGGTGAAGGGAACAAAGGAGATACAGAGTTGGGTGGGACTGGCACACCCTGGAGAGTAGAGCAACAGGTGACCATGTAGCGTGGGTCTCTGGAGTGGTTGGAGACGGATGTGGGATATGACCATGTGCTGCTGATATTAAAGAAGCAGCTGCCAGAAGAACTTTCACTAGCCCCAGTGAGACTGGGGTGGCAGTAAGGAGGGACTGGGGATTCAGATTCTTTGTCTCACCAATCAGAGGGATGTTTCCCCACAGTCACAGAATCAGAGAAAAGTAGGATTGGTAGGAACATTGACAGATCTTCTAGTCCTGTGCCCTCCACAGAGGCAGGGCTAAGTATTATCTACACCATCCCTGAAATGTGTTTGTCTAACCTGCTCTTAAAAATCTCCAGTAATGAAGATTCCACAACCTCCCTAGGGAATTTGTTCCAGTGCTGAACCACCCTGACAGTTAGGATTTTTTTCCTAATTTCTAACCTAAAGTTCCCTTGAACAATTTAAGCCAACTGCTTCTTGTGCTGTCCTTAGTATTTAACAAGAACTATTTATCACCCTCTTCTCTATAACAGATTTGTACATACCTGAAAACGGTTACATGTCCCCCTTCAGTCTCCTCTTCTCAAGATTAAATAAACTGAATTTTGTCAATCTTTCCTTCTGGACCATGCTTTCTAGACCTTTAATCATTTTTGTTGCTCTCTTCTGGATTTTCTCCAGTTTTTCCACATCATTCCTGAAGTGTGGTGACCAGAAGTGGACACAATACTCCATCTGAGGCCATATCAGTGCTGAGTAGAGTGGAAAAATTACTTCTGTCTTGCTTACAAAACTCCTACTAATACATCCCAAAATGACGTTTGCTTTTTTTGCAGCAGTATAACATTGTTGATTTATATTTAGTTCTGTGGCACCTTATAGACTAACAGACGTATTGGAGCATGAGATTTCGTGGCTGAATATCCACTTTGTCAGATGCATGTAGTGGAAATTTCCAGGGGCAGGTATATATATGCAAGCAAGAAGCAGGCTAGAGATAACGAGGTTAGTTCAATCAGGGAGGATGAGACCCTCTTCTAGCAGTTGCGCTGTGAAAACCAAGGGTGGAGAAACTGCTTTTGTAGTTGGCTCGCCATTCACAGTCTTTGTTTAATCCTGAACTGATGGTGTCAAATTTGCAGATGAACTGAAGCTCAGCAGTTTCTCTTTGAAGTCTGGTCCTGAAGTTTTTTTGCTGCAGGATGGCTACCTTTACATCTGCTATTGTGTGTCCAGAGAGAATAAATGTTCTCCTACAGGTTTTTGTATATTGCTGTTCCTAATATCTGATTTGTGTTCATTTATCCTTTTCCGTAGGGACTGTCCAGTTTGGCCGATGTACATAGCAGAGGGGCATTACTGGTATATGATGGCATATATTACATTGGTGGACATGCAGGTGAATGAACCGGTGATGGTATGGCTGACCTAGTTAGGTCCTGTGATGGTGTCACTGGTGTAGATATGTGGGCAGAGTTGGCATCGAGGTTCGTTGTATGGATTGGTTCCTGAGCTAGAGTTACTATGGTGCAGTGTGCAGTTACTGGTGAGAATACGTTTCAGGTTGACAGGTTGTCTGTGGGCGAGGACTGGCCTGACACCCAAGGCCTGTGAAAGTGAGGGATCATTGTCCAGAATGGGTTGTAGATCCCTGATGATGCATTGGAGGGGTTTTAGCTGGGGACTGTATGTGATGGTCGGTGGAGTCCTGTTGGTTTCTTTCTTGGGTTTGTCTTGCAGTAGGAGGCTTCTGGGTACACATCTGGCTCTGTTGATCTGTTTCCTTATTTACTCACGCAGGTATTGAAGTTTTGAGAATGCTTGGTGAAGATTTTGTAGGTGTTGGTCTCTGTCTGAGGGGTTGGAGCAGATGTGGTTGTACCTCAGTGCTTGGCTACAGACAATGGATCATGTGATGTGCCTGGGATGGAAGCTGGAGGCATGAAGGTAGGCATAGCAGTTGGTAGGTTTTCAGTATAGGGTGGTGTTAATGTGACCATCACTTATTTGCACCATGGTGTCTAGGAAGTGGACCTCCTGTGTAGATCGGTCCAGGCTGAGGTTGATGGTTTGGTGGAAGCTGTTGAAATCATGGTGGAATTTTTCCAGAGTCTCTTTCTGGACTTTCGGCTTCCACCCTGTCCTTTATATTCACCTTGACCCCATTTCTACCGACGCTCACATCCTAAGTTTGTATCAAGTTTGCCATCTTGTGAATCCCTTCCATCACTGGGAGGCAAAAGGCCTTCTCCACCTGCTCCTCTCACCTCATCGTGGTGACAATTTTCTATTGGACCATCACTATTGTGTACATGTTACCCAACACCAATACGCTGAGAGACCTGAACAAAATGTTCTCTCTCCTGTACATGGTCATGACTGCCCTGGTGAATCCTCTCATCTACAACCCGAGAAACAAAGAGATCCAGGAGGCCCTGAGGAAAGCTCCCTGTATATTTATGGCTTTCAAGAGAATTCAGGCCATTCAAGCTAATTTGTGTAAGATAAATCAAAATAGAAGAATCTGGATCCAAGCGTAGCAGTCTGGGTTGCCCCTCTCAATGGGCTATTAACTCATGCCAGGGGAAAGGGAAGAGGTTCCACAGAAAGATTTAATCTATAAACATAATGTCTTTGTTTGTGAATTCCCCATGGGCAAATATAGGTCAGAAAAGGAAAAACAAACAAACAAACAAAACAACCAGTTTAACGAAAAGTTTCCTTATTTTGAGGTTGTTACCATTTAGAGGGTTTGAAAACAGGGTGACTTTTTAATATTTTTTAAATTCCAAAAGACTGCTCCAACACAGAAATGTCCCCTGGGCAGAATCACAGTATTACAGGTGCCCGACAGACATGTGTCTGCAAGATTAATCTGTGAGTTTTTTTTTTCTAGTGTGCAAAGTAAAGGAAATAAAAAGAATTCAGGGTTGGAAGGTCCAACCCCTTCTCAAAGCAGGACCAATCCCCAAATCCTTTCTTTTCTTTTTTTTCCCCCAGATCTCTAAATGGCCCCCTCAGTGCTCAAACCACTAAGCTACCCTTCCCCTCACTTAGACATCCCTGAGCTACCCCTGCTGGAGCTACAGCAGATCTCAAAGGAGGAAAAATTCCCCAGGAAGAAGTACATGGGGGTGTGAAGGTGCTGATCAGCCACAACGACCACAACAATGAGCATGTTCCTGGCCATGATCACAATGTAGATCACTAGAAAGAGCAGAAAGAGATGAGTTTGTAATTCAGAGATATTTTTGAATCCCAGAAGGATGAATTCTGTGACGGATGTTTGATTTCTGTTCTCTATTCACCATGGCTTTATCTAAGGAAAAGGAAATACATGAACAAAAAATAAACATTATAATTTACTTTCCATTTTTTTCTCCTAGCTTTCCCTCCCATTTTTAACCTTTCTTGTCTATTTAGATTTGAACCTGCTCAGGTTACTTACTATGTGTTTGTGAAGTGTAGAACACAACATGTAGCTTTAACCACAACAAGAGCAACAACATCAGCAAAATAATCATAACAAAAACATCAAATTAAAGAATAATTTACGATGCTGGATTTTCCCAGGCTTCTTTCAATTCTCATGACTTTTGGAAATCTCAGTCTTATTTTTCCCAATTTAATTCATATCACATATGTGATTCTTTGCATCTATTTCAATGTGATACTGTTTATCTGTGAAATTCATTGGTGCGGACAGGAATTTAGGTGGATTGAAAAAAAGTGTTAGAGAATTATTGTGACTAATAAGGATATAGCCCATTATTCTGGTAGATAGAACAGAAATTGATAAAGGAATTACATCCGTGTTATTCAGGTCTCAGGCAAACATTAGCAAATGGCGGTTATGTAGAAACTTCCATCGCTGGTTAATTAATCCATAATTGTCCATTACAGAGATTCTATACTTTCTCATGGCCACCATACCACCCAGAACAATATAAATCATAGAGTGAGGATGTGAAGGTATTACCAGTGAAGTGGCAACATTTTATAATTAGTCTGAGAGTTGTTCCAAGCTCAAGTTAGCTAAAACCCTTTTACCATTAAGGGTTGTCTAGCATGAGAAGAGAGGGGGAAGTTAACATTGCGTTTGCTAACACACGAAGGCCAACATTGTCATTCACATTCCACCTAGACCCTAGTTAGATGTCAAAAAAAATAATTATTTGGATTTTTTCAGAGAACTATCCATAAGGACACCAAGATCACTTTCTTGAGTGGTAACAGCTAATTTAGACCCCAGCATTTTATATATATAGTTGGGATTATGTTTTCCAATGTGCATTACTCTGCATTTATCAACATTGAATTTCACATGCCATTTTGTTGCCCAGTCACCCAATTTTGAGAGCACTTTTTGTAGCTCTTCGTAGTATGCTTGGGAAGTAACGATCTTGAGTAATTTTGTATAATATGCAAATTTTACAACCTCACTGTTTACCCCTTTTTCCAGATCATTTATGAATATGTTGAGTAGGACTCGTCCCACTACAGACCTCTGGGGGACACCACTATTTACTTCTCTCCATTCTGAAAACTGACCATTATTTCCTACCCTTTGTTTCCTGTCTTTTAACCGGTTACCAATCCATGAGAAGACCTTCCCTCTTGTCCTATGACTGTTTACTTTGCTTAACAGCCTTTGCTGAGGGACTTTGTCAAAGGCTTTCTAAAAATCTAAGTACACTATATCCACTGGATCCCCCTTGTCAACATGCTTGTTGACCCCCTCAAAGAATTCTAGTAGATTGGTGAGGCATGATTTTCGTTTACAAAAACCATGATGGCTCTTCCCCAGAAATTGGGTTCATCTATGTGTCTGACAATTTTGTTCTTTACTATAGTTTCAACCAGTTTTCCTGGTACTGAAGTCAAGCTTACAAGCCTGTAATTACCAGGATTACCTCTGGAGCCCTTTTTAAAAATTGGTGTCACATTAGCTATTCTCCAATCACTTTGTACAGAAGCTGAGTTAAATGATAGGTTATAAACTACAGCCAGTAGTTCTGCAATTTCACATTTGAGTTCCTCCAGAACTCTTTGGTGAATACCAGCTGCTCCCGGAGACTTATTACTTTGTAAAAAGCGACAAAGAGTCCTGTGGCACCTTATAGACTAACAGAAGTATTGGAGCATGAGCTTTCGTGGGTGAGGTTTTGTTGGTTTTTTTGATGTTGTTTTAAATTACTGCCACAGGATGTTGTGATCATAGAATATCTAGGGCTGGAAGGGACCTCAGGAGATCATCTAGTTCAACTTGCTGCTCAAAGCAAGACCAATCCCCAATTTTTGCCCCAGATACCTAAATGGCTCTCTTAAGGATTGAACTCACAAGCTTGGATTTAGTAGGGCAATGCTCAAACCACTAAGCTATCCTACCCCCCTGCATAGGAAAATGAACTAGATAAGCTCATGGATGACAGGTCCATCAATGGCTATCAGTCAAGATTTTCAGGGATGCAACCCTATGCTCTTGGTGACCCTGAACCTCTGACTTCCAGAAGCCAATAAGGAAAGATAAGGGAGGATCACACCATAATTGCCCTGTTCTGTACACTCCACCTGAAGCTCCTGGCCTTGGTCCCACTCGGAACACAGAATAATGGGCTAGATGGACCTTTCGTCTGACTGGCTATGGCTGCTTTTATGTTCTTATATGTTGATGATCTATGATAGGAGATGCCATGAATGCTGGTGTTCACAGCTGTGGATTCAAATCCCTCAACTCCCTGCCATGTACTAGGGCAGAGGAATGTATATAAATCTGGGGCTGGACAGTAAGATTTCTCCTGCCCGTTATAGGGTGTCCTGCACAGCTGAGGCTGGTAGTTACAACTTTGGCAGCTGGAAGATAAATATCCAGTTTTCAATTACACTACAGCTAGCTGGGTTTGTGCTAATAAAAATGTTTCACTGAAAGGAACTTCACAACATATATTTGTTAACTGCTTACTAGTTAATCAAAACTTTTTAACTGAAATATCTTAAATGATACATAGTTTTTTGAGAGAAGGAATATTTTTAAAGGAAATTATTCATTTGTGTTAAAAATAATTTTTGTTGAAAAAAATCAAAATTTTGGGGCTATTTTTTTCTCATTAAAATATGCAATATCTCGGTTCAGTTTTCAGTAAAAAATGCTTTTTGAAAGCCAGACATCTATGAAAACCTGATTATTTCTAACCAAAGCTGGCTTTCAAAAAAAACAACAACATTTAGAACAAAAGGCAGGAGAAAATTGAAATTTACCGTGCAAAAATATTTGACATTTTTCAATTAGCTTATTACTGACAAACTCTTGCAAAATATAATCAGCCCTAGGAAAACCTTGCATTTCAATGTGGTGAATAGAAAAAGTAAACAAACTTTCTTTCTTTCTTTCTTCCTTTCTTCCTTTCTTCACTAAAATAGTCTGAACAATTTCCATGTATAAAGTCCTTTTCATCTTCAAAGTGTTTTACAATAGTAAGCCCCCAGGTCAGTCAGGCACCTTAGAACACGTTTAACTCCTTCCTTCTCCCACTCATCACTTTAGTGCTGTCTACATTTATGCATGTGCCTAATTTCCATTGACTTCAGTAGGACTTAGGCTCATGAGAGCTGAAACAGGACCCAACTAGTTCAGTCCACACCATTAAGCTTCCATTTTTACTCTTAGAGAGTATCTTGTGATAGAAAGTTAAGAAGTTGGGAGAAATCAGAGGAAGTAGTTATGGATGTTTGTTACTAGCTTCTGGTATGTTTTGTTTTTTTCTGTGCTGAAGTGTAAACATTTCAATTTTCAAAAGTATTTAGGTGCCTACAGATGTAGACAGGCACCTAGTGGGATTTTAAAAGTGCCTAAGTGAATTAGGTACCTAACCGACCCAGGTGCTTTCAAAAATCTCACTAGTCACCTATCTTTCCACACTTAAATACCTCTGAAAATCTGGCCCTATATCCCATCCATTCTTTTAAATTAACTAATTTAAATGTGAACCTTCAAAATATCCATAAAGACATCTAACTGTGTTTTCAGTCCTAATAATAGTAGCAGTTGTTATTGACATTACATTAGTAACATTAATAGCCCCATCATAAAAATGTATTCACATCTTCTCTCTCTTTGCTTTCAGGCTATGTGACGGAACAGAGAATTAAGTTCACCCCCATTCACTTTCTCTGCAATGAAGGATACGTCCACAAACTCCTCCAGTCAGCCAGGCTGAATGTGTTGAAAAACAAAGATAAGATTCTGCAAGAGATCAAACACATTGTGGCTCACTGCAGCAAGAAGGCAAGCTCTTAAGAAGACTTTTTCATCTATGCTCTGCATACGTTAAAGCCACCCAACAGATTTTGAAAACTAAGAATCAGAGGTCAACCAATGAATTTAACAAGCAGCAGGTTTACAACAACAAAAAGGAGCACTTCTTCACACAATGTGCAGTCAAACAGTGGAGCTCATTGCCAGGGGATGTTGTGAAGGCCAAAACTATAACGGTGTTCAAAAAAACTAGATAAGTTCATGGAGGACAGGTTGATCAATGGCTATTAGCCAAGATGGCCAGGGATGCGACCCCATGCTCTGAGTGTCCCTAGCATCTGATTACCAGAACCTGGAAGTGGATGACAGGGGATGGATCATTCGATGATTGCCCATTCTGTTCATTCCCTCTGAAACACCTGGCATCGGACACTGTCAGAAGACAGGATACTGGGATAGATGGACCATTGCTCTGACACGATATTGTCATTCGGATATTCCTATGTTCACCTACTTCTACAATAGGCCTATAACCTCTGGCTGACTTACTAAGTTCTCAAATCTTGATTTAAAGACTTCAAATTACAGAGAATTAATTTTCTCTAGTTCAGGTCAGCAAGTGACCTGTGCCCCATTCTCTGTAGTAACTCAGAGCCCTTCCCATCAAGTGTTCCATCTCTGGCCACCGGAGATATTTGCTGATAGCAGTTGCGAAAGGGTCATATGCCACTGTAAGCAATCTCATGACACCTTTCCCCTCCATAAAAGTATCAAGTTCAATCTTAAAAGAAGTTAGGATTATTTCCCCCACTGCTCCCCTTGACGGGCTGTTCCAGAACTTCAAACCTCTGATAGTTAGAAAACTTCATCTAATTTCAAACCTAAAATTATTACTGGTCAGGTAACATCAATTTGTTCTTGTGCCAGCATTGGCTCTTAACTTAAATAACTTCTCTCCCTCCTTGGTGTTTGTCTCTCTGGGTATTTATAGAGAAAAGCCGTATCTTCACTCCTCCTCTGTTGTGTTATGAGCAGATTGACCAGAAAAGTCCAGACTGTGTCGAAGACATAGAACACTTTGTTAAAGGTTCTCAGTTGCTTGTGGATATGTTGCAGAATTTTTTTCCAAAACTGATAATCATGCAGACGAAGTAGAGAATTGTAACATCAATAAGATGCGAGAATCAGGTGACAAAGGCCTTTTGTGTACCTGTGGTGGAAGGAATCCTCAGGATGATGTTGACAATTCAAATGTAGGATGCCAGGGTTAGTAGAAAGGGGGGAAAGTGCCCATTGGAGATATCATAGACCTTACAGTTTCTGTCAAGCCGGTATAAAAGCAGGGCAGTATAATCAATAGGGTGAAATCACATAAGAAATGTTTAATTTCATGGTGGCCACAAAAATCAGCTGTGACAGCAAAAGTACTACAGGGATGCTCCCTAGGGGTCCACTTCTCCAAGCCCCAGCAGGCCTGAGCAGGTTGAAAAGGGCCAATTAACCTCATATGCTGCACCTGGAGGAAAGCTGGAGCCTGTTAACGTGTAACTGAAGAGGAAGCTCAACTGGGCAGGGCCAGGAGGGGTTTCTACTAAGACAGGAAGTTGAGAACAAGAGGGGTCTGCAGGCGGAGACCTGCAGTCACTCCCCAGAGAGAAAGGGAGTTGGCTAAGGACAAAGAGGAGGTCTAAGGTCTGGTGAGAAACAGATGGATGAAGTAGACACAGGGAGTAGAGGAAGCTCAGGCTGGTGAACTCAGTGGTCTGCCAGGAGATAGAAAGGTGAGGTAGGAAAGAGCCCAGGGTAACAGCAACAGGATCTGAGATTGAGCAGACCGTGGTCGCTGGGCATAGGGTCCCTGGGCTGGAACCTGGAGTATTGTGCGTTGTCAGGTTCCTCTCACCAGCCGCTGGGAAAGTGGCTCTGGACCTGGCTTGACCTGGAAGACTGATTGATGTGGCATAAGGAAGGCTTGTCCAGTGGGATTTTGACACCCTAGAGAGAAGGACTACATAGTAACCTGGCTATAGGGTCGAGTCACAACGAGGAGCACCTCGAGACCCAGAAAGACAGAGAGGCCATAGTGAGAGCCACTGCTGGGACAGATACCAGACAAAATGAGTGCTAATCCTCAGAGTCAGCCACAAGGCGGCACTCCAGTGGTGAGTGAACCCCATTACATCATCTCCAGTGCCTGATCTAGAAGCCCCAAGTTTGTTCCAAGACTTTGGATTTGGAAGATTTTTTGTTTTGTTTCTGTTATTTTGTATTTTATTAAGTCATATATCCAGAGTTATTCTGCTGCAAAGACATGTCTAGAAACTCTTTTATGTGATATCCTGACATGTGGGAGAGGATGGATGTTCATAACAACATAAGAATGGACATACTGCGTCAGACCAATGCTCCATCTACCCACTGTCCTTTCGTCAAATGGTGGCCAATGCCAGATGTTTCAAAGGGAATGGACAGAACAGGGCAATTATCAAGTGACCATCCCCCATTCTCCAGTCCCAGCATCTGGCCGTAAAAGGCTTAGAGACACCCAGAGCATTGGGTTGCATCCCTGACCATCTTGTCTCATAGCCATTGATGGACCTAGATTCCAGGAACTTATTTAATTCATTTTTAAACCCAGTTATTCTTTTGGCCTTCACAACATCCCCTGGCAACAAGTTCCACAAGTTGACTGTGCATTATGTGAAGAAATACTTCCTTATGTTTGTTTTAAACTAGGATGACCAGACACCAAGTGTAATAAATCGGGACAGGAGGTGGAGGGTAATAGGTTCCTATATAAGCAAAAGCCCCAAATATCAGGAGGGTTGATATACAATCGGGACATCTGGTCACTCTGTTTTAAACCTGCTGCCTGATAATTACACTGAGTGACCCATAGTTCTTGTGTTATATGAAGGAATAAACAACACATCCTTATTCACTTTCTCCTCATCAGCCTTGACTTTACAGACCTCTCTCATATTCCCCCTCAGTCTTCTCATTTCCAAGCTGAGCAGTCCCTGTCTTTTTATTGTCTCCTCATAAAAAAGCTCTTCCATACCCTTAATTAATTTTGTTGTCCTTCTCTGTACCTTTATGTCTTTTTTTAGCTGGGGCAAGCAGGACTGTGAGTCAGACTGCTTTCATGCAGATATTGTTTCTTCTCTTCTCTATGCCTCAGAGAGAAGGACTACATAGTGACCTGGCCATAAGGTCCGCTGTCATCCAGTCCCTATATTTGGCAGTCAGATGCTTAGGGACACCCAGAGCATTGTGTTGCATCCCTGATCATCTTGGCTAATAGCCATTGATGAACCTCACCTCCAGGAACTTATCTAATTCCTTTGTGAACTCAGTTATACTTTTGGCCTTCACAACATCCCCTGGCAACAAGTTCCACAGGTTGACTATGCATTGTGTGAAGAAATACTTCCTTCTGTTTGTTTTCAACCGATTGTCTGTTAATTTCATTGAGTGTCCCATAGTTCCTGTGTTACCCTTAATTATTTTTGTTGCCCTTCGCTGTATCTTTATATCTTTTTTGAGATGGGGCAACCAGGATGGTGCATCAGACTCCTTTCATGCTGATATTGTTTTTTTTTCTCCTCTCTACGGATCAGTTTATAATCCTTTAATGTTGCTGTGTGTGTTCATTTGTTTGTTTTGCAGTGATGGGTTTTGAGAAGGGATTTGAAGCAGGAGAGAGGGGCTGTAGGGTTTGGGAAACTGAAGGCATCGACGGTGTCAGGGCTTATCTGGTTACAAAGTTTGCAGAGTCTAGCAAGGAAATAGGGAAAGGGAGCAGGTTTAGGAAAAGAGCAGACTAGGTAAAGTCACGCTGAACTACCAGGTAGCTGGGAAGGATGAGGACAAATTGGAGAGAGTCCAGACGAGAGCAAAAACAGTGATGAAAGGTTTCAAACCTGACCTAGGCGGAAAAGTGGAAAAAACAAAAAAACAAAACCTAACAAAAAAACAAACAAACCAGAGAACTTTGGCATGTATAGTCTTGCTAAAACAAGACTGGTAGGGGTCTACAAATATCTTATAGGCTTATAAAGAGGATGGGGATCAATGGTTCTCCACATGCACTACAGGCAGGTGAAGAAGTAACAGGTTTAATCTGTAGCCATTTAGGAGATTTAAGTTAGATAGTAGGAAAAAACTTTCTAACTACAAAGTCTCAATCTAACTACCAGAGTGGTGATTTAACCACCAAACTAAGGGCTATTCTCGTAGTCCCTCCTGTTGAAGTTATTCTCTTGTGTCTAAATAATAAAATACGCATTAGGCCAGATAGAAAGCAAGAAAGACTTCACTGGTGGTGATTAGGGCATACAAGTGTGGTAGGACACCCTGTTCAAGGCCCTTCTTTATATTCCACAGAGAAAGGAATTATCTCTCAACTTCCTGAAGAGGTTCTAAAAAAATTGTGTGCATATAGGAGGACCAGCAGTACCACAGAAGAGCAAATACCAAAAGAAGCAAGAAAAAGTTACATGACTTGGCATCTCTCCTCTTGCAACACTGACTTTCTAACCCCGAGAACTTTTGAAAGGTTGGTCACTAGTTCTGAGAAACACACTTTTGAGAACAACTTCTGAAAATATCCTGAGAACTTTTGAAAGGTTGCTCACTCTTTGTGGGGCTTAAATGAGAGCCGGGCCCTTCCCGACATCTGGCCTCGACTGTGGAGCCTGAAAGTCTGTCTCTAAATGCACAGTGTACCCCAACAGAATCATGTGGAATAACAAATACGATGGAAAAGATCATCAGACATTCAGATAGAAAAAGGAGGTGTCATCTGTCGAATGAACAAATCAATACAAACTATTCATTCAGCCCCACTGCTTCATTTTCACCCGGATTAGCCAAATTGCGAGACCAAAGGAATCATATGCACTCTACAGATCAGCTCTAACCACTTCCATTTTCTTCTCTCCAAACCAAAACTAGTGACGTTTTCTATGGGAAGTCTGAAATGTATGGACTGGCATCCATAGGGCCTGCCTTGCCTGTCTGTTTCTCAGGCTCTGTAGGAGGGGATTGAGCAGAGGTGTCAGGGCAGCGTGTCAGACAGAGAACACTTTGTTAAAGGCCCTCAGTTGGTTGCTTTTTGTTAACATATAAACAATCATGATGATCAAGTAGAAAATCAGTCAAGAGACTGGCCAGCCTCCTGGGCAGCATGATCAAGGTGTAGCATAGAAGTGACATCTGTGCCTAATGCCAGCGAAGGTTTTACAGCTCAGAGATGGGTGCCGGTCGGCACTTGGGCGCTGAGCTTCCTGATGGCAGAGCTGCTTAGCATTCTGGCTTTTGTGAATCCCATTCTTAGGGGCCCATTTCCCACCACTCATTGTTCAGAGAGTCTGAGTGTAGAACACAGGCCTGGTGAGTCACACTGATTTTCTAGGCGCTTCACAGTTAGGCACGTCACATGCACAGCTCCACATGAAACTGGAAAGCAAAGTGTGGCTGCGGACATTCTCAGCGGGGTGAGAGCCGTGAAAATAGGCTCGGGCTGGTTTCGGGAGGACGTGTGGCAAGAACAGTCTCAGGCCCCTGACTTATGTTCGGCGCCAACAGATCTACCGAAGGAGGGCCAGACTGGAGTGGGCTGGCTCAAGAGAGTCCGTTGGTTGAGCTATCAACTTGCTGGTTTCTAAGGGTAATAGGACTCACCTGCCAGCAAGATTTCAGGGAACAATACTGGAGGGTCCTCATGATAATACAGCAACAGAACACCTGGGGTATGAAAAGACACTGACAGATTATTTTGGATTAGGGTGGCTGCAGATATTAAAGACTAGGTACTCTCCTATCCTACCTGTCAAGGCTGGAAAGGATCAACAAGGGGAGGCAGAACTCCTCTGAGGCAAATGCTCCAACTTAGTAACCCCTGGGAGTTCATACAGATCGACTTGAAATCCCGGCTACCAGAAGGTCCAGTTAAAAAATTGGTGTCTGCTTGGAGTGTACAACACTTTCTCAAGGTATGTGGTGGTACAGCCATGGACAGATAGAAAGACTGAGACCATCACAGATAACTGATGAAACCTGTAGTGTTACAGTTCCACTCACCCAGCAGCATTTGAGGTGCTCAGGGGCAGAATTTTGAATCCCAGGTCTTACACACAGTTTGCCAACAATTCCAGACAATCAAGCTGAGGACCAGAATCATCCCCCAAGTGAGCAATGGGGGTGTGGAGAAAGGACACTGCACCATTGGTTCTGTGCTTAGAGTCTGAGTCAGTGAAGGCCAACGAGACTGGATTTGATTACACTTTTGGTTGTTTTTGCGTGTAAAGCCAGCCAGCACTCAACTATCCATTGCTCTCCTATGAGATTATTATTTGACTCTTCAAACCTAGGCTTCCTCGTAACTTGATGTTCAGGCAGCACAAAATGTCAGGGCCTCTGGCATCTGGAGAGGTGTCTGACATGTGGAGTCTTATATGGGTTACCCGAGGAGTGCACTTCAGAAAGACCGAGAGGACATAAATCTTGCACTCACTGATAATCTAGATACAACTATGAGTGTTGTCTCTGTGACTGAACATAGGACTGGAGCAGGCAGACCAACGTGGAAACCTACATAGATGGAAGACTATGTGCATTCCTAGGAGTTATTGTTTAAAGTTCTTATTTAACTAAAGGGGGGACATTGTAATGATGAGCACATCTTTATCTTTCTGGCAAGTTGTTGTCTGGTATGTTACTCTGTTGTTCTATCTGACCTTGGCGGTTTAGCAGCCTGCGTGTACTGGAGTTGGTACTTGCACTTTTCCAACGACTCCCTGTGCAAGTATTACAGTATTGTTGGTTCTATAGCTGAGGTCAGGGCCCCACTCTGCCAGGTCCTTTACACAGAAAGCAAGAAACAGCTCCTGCTCCAAGTAGTTTATAATCCAAAAAGGCAGGAGGTGGGAGACTACACAGAGGCAAAGGAGCCATTAAAACCCCGGTCTCCTGACCTGCACTCCAATGCTCTATTCACTCAGTCTCACTGCCTCACAATTTATTAATGTGAATAATGGCTCTCTGGCTGGAGTAAGGGCATGACAGGGTTGTGTTTAGCTGGTTTCTTCATGTGGCATGGTTCTCCTGACTGGTTTGTTCATTCCCCACATTAACTGAGTGGGATGCCTGTTAGCAATCCGGAGGGAGGAATGCCCCCTCATTCTAAAGGGGCTGTCTGATGTTAAAATGGAATGATTTAATTCCTTTAAAGTCTTTGGCCTTTTCTGAAGCTTTGCCCTGTGGAAAGGGCCCAGGTTTTCTTCCAGGTGAAAGTATTGTATTATCAGCACTTGGGACTGTGTTGAAAGATGCTGACGCATTCTTGCACAGTAGCGAGCATATCAGTTGGCTTTGTGAACCACAGATCAGTGCAGCTGATATGGACAGCTGAGGAAAACAACTACCGGGAAAAAAATTAGAAAATTGAAAGCTGAGATTTTCACTTTTCCCCATTCTATTTCAGCGTAAATGTTGGGGATATTTTTTTTTTTTGTTAGGTAACTTTTTCAGAAAAACAACTGGAAAAAGTGCATGTTTAATTCTAAATCCCAATATCCCAAAATTATATTTTTATGTTAAAAGATTAGCCCAGTTCTACATTGGGGCTGTAGGCAGTGGTAACTCATGGCATCAATCTGCCCAATGGGTCACGTTCCCCACCTGAACTACATCTCCTATGGTGCACAATGGCCAAGGACATCTATTATGCACCAAAGTGTCTCGGCAACAGGTGCATCTTGGGAAACAGTCTGCCCAGGGAATGTGGTCCATAGGGGAGAATGACCCATAAGCTCCCACGAGACATCATAGCCACATTTCAGATTTTTTGGTTTGTTTTGTTTGCGGCTAAAAGGTTTTCTTATTTGTTTGCTCTTGTGGTTTTGTCAAAAAGTGGTGTCACTGCATCCTGGTGCTGTTGATCAGAGATTTTTGGTAGCAGTGCCTGGTCGGGATGCAGGCACTCAGATGGTATCTCCCGTCTCATTGGAATCTTCCTTAGCGCCTGCATCCTGGATCCCCCTCAGCTCCTTCTCTACCATGGAGTCATTTTACTAGTACTCCAAAGTAGAGGGGAGGTGGGTGAGGAGTGGAGCACCCAAAGGGACACACATCTCAAGAACTTCAGTTACTGCAAGGTGAATAACTTTCTCTTCTTCTTCGAGTGCTGTCTCTGTGGGTGATCCACGCTAGGTGAATGTGTAGCAGTTCCCACTATGGTTGGAAGGACTCTGGAGATGTGGCAGTGAGTAGCGTAGAGAGTACTGTCTGGCCTACTATGGCGTCTCCCGTGGTATCTTGTGTGATAGCATAGTGTTTGGCAAATGTGTGTTCAGATGACCATGTAGCCACTTTACAGACATCAGAAATGGGTATGTTATGAAGGAAGGCAATGGATGTCGACATAGCTCAAGTGGAATGAGTTCTAATGCCTTCGGGTGGTTGAATCTTTTGAATATGGTAAGAGGATCTGATGCAGTCAGAGATCCATTTAGACAGACGTTGCTTAGAGATAGTGGTACCTTTCGATCTTTCGGCGGTGGAGACAAAGAGTCGTCGAGATTTGCGAAATTGGTTAGTCCTGTCTTAATTAAAAGCAATTGCTCCTCTGACGTCGAGAGTGTTTAAGGTTGCCTCCTGTAGAGTCTTCTGAGGTTTGAGATAGAAAGTAGGTAAATAGATAGGTTGATTAAGGTGGAAGGTGGATATCACCTTAGGGAGAAATTTAGGATGTGGTCTCAGAGTGATTTTGTCTTTGGAGATGATTGTGTAGGGAGGATGGGCCCTCAGGGTGCTCATTTCACCTACTCTCCTTGTCGATATTAAGGCAACTAAGAAAGCTACCTTCATGGACATGTGGAGGAGAAAGGAGGTAGCCAAGGGCTGGAATGGAGGTTTCATGAGAGCATGAAGAACAAGTTTAAGATTCCATATAGCTGTCGTGGTAGATATTTTGCAGGCCTGTGAGAAATGGTGGGATAGGTAAAGAGTGAATGACCTTCTAAGAGGTCATGGAAGGTGGTAAACTCTGCCAAGTGGACTTTGATGGACCAGAGTGAAAGTCCGTCTTGTTTTAGTTTCAGAAAGCAGTCTAAAATGTTCGAGAGGGTCACCCTATTGGGCATTAAGTGATTATGTGAGCAACAGAGGGCAAAATGCTTCCACTTCTGCAGGTAGGTTTTACAAGTGTAGTCTTTTCTACTGTGCAGGAGGACGTATCAGACTTGTTTGGAACAGGCTAGTTCATGGGTTTGAAGGCTCAGCGGTACCCCAGTTCCAGGTTGCACCCCAAGGTAGTATGTCACACTCGGTCAGTACTGAAGGCACTCAGCCAGGTTTATTGTCAAGGAAGCATGGCCCTAGCACCCTGTGCATGCTACAGGTATACAAGTTCATGTATGCTTGTTACAATGGACCCAGCTCAGTGAGAAGTGTGATTTTCCACTCCCCCCCTCGGCTGGACCAAGACACCCCTTCCGCGACCCTTTTTGATGCACTGATACAAACAAGTTACGTATTGCCTCTCTAATGTGGTGAGTTACCACCCTTTACCTTGTATTTGTTGGTTCCATCAAAACATCTCTAGCCATCACACTGTCATACTGACCTTATCTTTAGGCGAGGCCAGTGTGTATCTGTTATCTTCGGGGAATGTGTTCCTACCATTCTTGGTATTGTGGTGTTCTGGTACCACCCTTCTGGAATGTGTTTGCATGAGTGCCCTGTACCTTACCCTTCTTAGCAATGTGTCTGTTTTTGCAATACCAGCCCTGTTCTTGCCAAGTTCTGTGAAAGTGCAGGCAGCCAGGTTTTGTAACAGGGCCTGACTTCTACCTACAGCCTGACTCTTGCTAACTTTGCTTTCTATCAGCAGGGCCTGACTACTTTACTTCAGGCCTTAGTCCTCATACCAGGTCTTATGTCTCAGGTTTTCTCTTTCTACTACAGGAGCAAATTAAAACAATAGTCCAGTATCACGCCCACCTTCCTGCTCCCGGCCAGGCGTATCTTATAGAGTCAGTGCTGGAGATCAGTCCCGCTCCCTGCCAGCCCCGAAATCAGCTGGACTTTCCCCTGCTAGCCCCTCCCTCCAGTAATGGGGCATAGGAACATAAGACCAGCCACACTGGGTCAGAACAATGGTCCATCTAGCCCAGTATCCTGTCTTCCAACAGCGGCCATTGACAGGCGATTGAGAGGGAATGAACAGAACAGGTAATCATTGAGTGATCCATCCCCTGTTGTCCAGTCTTCTGGCAGTCAGAGGATTAGGGACACCCACAGCATGGGGTTGCCTCCCTGACCAGCCTGGCTAATAGCCATTGATGGACCCCATCCTCTGTTACCCTTCCAAGGGTTTCACTGTACTGGGGTGGTCTCAGGAATTCCCTGAGGACAGGACACCTTTGTCCAATAAGTGACTGACAGAAACAGTTCAAACACACAAAGCCTTTTATTAACACAAAAATTCCCATTGCAGTTAGCTAGAAACACCTCCAACCGCAGTGACATAGAATCAGAGGTGTTGCTGAACTGGCAGCTTCCCACTTCCAATGGCCAGTCGCCTGCAGGTCATCAGAGGAGAATGATTTGTGACCACAGCTCTTGCTAGCAGTTTTCAATCAGTGTCTTCTGTCTCGCTCCCCTTCTCTCTCTTGCTTTGGTCTCCTGGCTCTTGTTTATCTTTATAGTTAAGCCTTTGGAAACACGCTAACATTGTGGTTAACCACTTGCTGCTGCGCTCCATGTCATGACCTGCTGCTTTACTGCTTTTTGCAATTTTTCCACAAATGTATAATTTTGTTTGCCCCAACTGGCCAAGTGACTTGCACACTTTCAGTTAATAGTGGTAAAGGTTTCAAAAAGCAGTAACGCTTGTTTTCCATTATCATCCCCCTGCTGAGCTAGGGTTTTTTTGCCCGGTTATAATTTTGGCCTTCACAACATCCCTGGCAATGAGGTCCACGGGTTGACTGTATTGTGTGAAGACATACTTTTTGTTTGTTTGTTTTAAACCTCCTGCCTATTAATTTCATCATGTGACCCCTAGTTCTTGTGTTATGTGAAGGAGTAAGTAACACTTCCTTTTTCACTTTCTCCACACCGCTCATAACTTTATAGATCTCTATCAAATCTCCTCTCAACCACTTTGTTCCAAGATGAACGGACCCAGCCTTTGTAATCTCTTCTCATACGGAAACTGTTCCAGGTCCTTAATTGGTTTTGCTGCCCTTCTCTGTACTTTTTCCAATTTTAATATAGATTTTTTTAATTGAAATGACCATAATTCCACACGGTATTCAGGAGTGGGTGTACCATGGATTTAAATAGTCACAATGGAGTGGGACAGAGGTGACTGAGCCCACAGCAGCTCATTATCCTCTTCCTGGCCAGTGCGGGTTTCTATTACAGTATCTAAGTGACTTGCATAACCAAATTCTATTGAGATCTGTGCTAGGTTATTCAAAGTGGCCCAAAGGAATTAGGCACTAATCTGCCAATGTGAGTTGGGTGCCAAAATTCCATAGGCTATTCTGAAAATGACAGGCTAAATCATGACTAAGCTCTGCAGCATGACTTTCATGAAGCCCCACTTCACCTCATTGTTCCTCAGAATGTAGATGATGGGGTTGAACACTGGGGTAACAACCATGTACATGAGAGACAGAGCTTTATGGAAGGTTGGGGACTGCTCATCCGATGGCGACACATACATGATAATGATGGTCACGTAATACAGACTCAACACTAGCAGGTGAGAGGCGCAGGTGGAAAAGGCCTTCTGCCTCCCAGCGGAGGAAGCAATTTGCAGGATGGCTGAGAGGATAAGAATGTAAGACAGAATGATGAAGAGGAAAGGGCCCAGGGATACCAGGGAGCAGGAGACCAGAATGATCATTTCTGCCAAGGGGCTTTTTGTGCAGGACAATTTGAGCATTTCCTCCATGTCACAGCAGAAATTATTAATTTCATTAGGGCTGCAGAAGCTTAGCTGTGGAATCATCCCCACTGCTAATGCACTGACTGAGAAACCAGTTATCCAGGAGGCAGATACCAGCTGAAGGCAGACCCTAAGGTTCATCATCACATTATAGCTGAGTAGGTTGCATATGGCTAGATAATGGTCATAAGCCATGATTGCAAGTAGGAAACACTCAATGCAAGCCAAAGCACTGAAGAAGAATAACTGTGTGATGCAGTCCCTGAAGGACACTGTCCTGTCCTCTGCTAGGAATCCAGCCAGCAACCTGAGGGCAATGACTGAGGTGTAGCAGGCGTCCAGCAAAGACAAGTTCCTCAGAAAAAGGTTCATGAGGGTGTGAAGCTGCTGATGAGCCACAACTAGCACAACAATCAGAAGGTTCCCACCCATGCACACAGTGTAGATCACCAGAAACAGCAGGAAAAGAGGGGTCTGCAGCTCCAGGGTATTCCTGCATCCCAGGAAATCTGGATGAATTCTGTGACAGACTTTCGATTTCCCCCTTCTGCATCTGCCATGAGTTTTGTCTAGGGGAAAGCCAAACAAACTCTGAAGGATCATTTGGAAACTGTGAAGTTAAATGTTCATATTTTGACATCACTCTGTTCCACACGTGTGTTCTTCTGGGTACTTTTAAAAGGATGTCTGGAAAAGATCAAATCTTCAAACTGAATTTGATCTTTTTGGAGAGTGTGTTGAGCTTTATTTCAGATCAAATCACAAGAAAGAAAGAAAGAAAGAAAGAAAGAAAGAAAGAAAGAAAGAAAGAAAGAAAGAAACCAGATCTTCTCTCCCCAGATCTCCAGATATGTCCTTGTTCTACTATCCCTTTTAACTTTATTCAGTATTTATTTAAGAAATGATTTTCAAAAGATTGAGACTTTCTCTATACTGCATTTTCATCATTAAAACTTTTGTCACACATGGGTGTGAACAAAACATCTTCCCAAATGACAAAAGTTTTAACAATGAAAAGTGCCAGTGTGGACAGCGCTTTGTCAGTGGGAGCTACTCTCTCGTTGATCAAGCAACCGCCCCTCATGGAAGGGGGAGCTTATTTTGTCACCGAGAGAAAGCTCTGCTGGTGACAGAGGCGGCTACACTGCTTACATTACAGTGGTGCGGCTGTAAGGTGTGCAGTGTAGCCATAGACTTAGTTAGGAATCTAGTGGGATTTTACAACCTCAGTACCTAAAATTCATTGATTTCAACAGATTTTATGTGACAAGATGCTTTTGAAAGTCCCACTAGGCTCTAAATACCTTCAAAAATCTGCCCTAAAACTTTTTTAAGAGCATTAGTAAATCCAGCTAGGAACTTTTCTGCATCTTTAGGCACCTAAATACCTTTGAAAATCTGGCCCTTAGTTTATAATACCTTTTCACCTGACCTGATGAAATATGACAGTTGTTACAACACTACAATATATCTGCTAACATGACAACAGAGGGCACTTTTTGTTACCTCTGTAAAGAGAAAAAAATAACAGAGGCATATGTCAGCAAAACCCAGAGTGACCTACCTATAATTTCTTCAGCAACATACATAGCACATATGGATGAGATTCTCACTTCACTCCCATTGTATTGGCATAATGGGATCTTAGTGGAATTGATCCAAAACCTTTTTTTCCATGGAAATTTTTAAGTTTTTAGGCAAAAAACTTGCAGAGAGAGATTTTGGCCAAAAATTAGAGTTGCAGTGCCTCTAGGGATATGTAGTTTGCGCCTCTTGTCTCCATTCTCAAGAAGCTGGGATTCCCCCATCTGGACTACATTTTCCATAATGCAGCTCAAACAGGGACTCTATATTGCACAGCTACCCCTGACTAAGATGAGAGACAATGATGCATTATGGGGGATGGATGAGGAAGCCCAGCCTGTAGAGAAGAATGGGGACACTTGGTGAAAACTACAACTCCCAGGAGGCACCGCAACTCCCATTATTTAGGTAAATTCTCCCAGTACTTAGAATCAGTCCCCAGGTTGCATTCTTGTTTACCAGCAGGCTCAACAAGGTTCAACTCTTCTTGCAAAATTTCCCATGGGGAGCTGTGACCGGGGTGAACATATTGTCCCAGAACCAGACTTTTTAAAACCAAGTATCATTTAATCTCAACAGCAGGAATCAAAGCACACCACAACGATGGGGTTTTGTTCCCAAAGCAAACAGCCAATATTCAGCTGTCTTACCTGAAGTGGTGATAGGTTTAACTTATCCAGAGATCCCACTTCTAGCTCTGGGGGGGACAGTCTTTATCCCCACATCCTCTGAGCTCCAGCAGCTTGGATTTTCCATCACTCCCAAAGCTCTTTGTTTCGGTTTCCCATCTGTCAGCCCTCCTGTCCACAGTCACCAGCCTAGTGGTGGTAAAACTTAAAAGGAACTGACACCAGTACTGCCTTAATAGTAGCAGTAAATGCGGCTATCAGATATTACTGTCTTCTTTCCAGCATACGTGGTCTCCATGCCTGCTGAAATTAACTTCCTAGTAACCCTATAGCAGGGGTCGGCAATCTTTTGGAAGTGGTGTGCCGAGTCTTCATTTATTCACTCTAATTTAAGGTTTCGCATGCCAGTAATACATCTTAACATTTTTAGAAGGTCTCTTTCTATAAGTCTATAATATATAATTAAACTATTGTTGTATGTAAAGTAAATAAGGTTTTTAAAATGTTTAAGAAGATTCATTTAAAACTAATTTAAAATGCAGAGCCCCCTGGACCAGTGGCCAGGACCTGAGCAGCATGAGTGCCACTGAAAATCAGCTTGCGTGTCGCCTTCAGCACCCATGCCATAGGTTGCCTACTCCTGCCCTATAGCAAGCCACACGATAAACAAATAGAACATATAGTATTCATAAGATAGTACAGGCTTCTCCCATGTTCCTCACAGTCAATCAAATGTCGAGGAGCTGGAACTTAGTTGTCGACTTACAACACCTTTTAGTTGGTGTTGTCATCTAGTTATATGTGTAACTCTTCTGCCCTTCTGGGTTGGCAGCAACAAGGGCTGGGTTCAGTATCCAGGGGTCCGTTTCAATAATGCAATGCAAAACCGGCTCAAGCCTCCACCCAGTGACTAGGGACAATTACATAGCACCCCCCCAGGTGCCTCTAGGAGGCAATACTTCCCCTATTGCAAGCACAGAGTCCGAGTGTAGCAAAATCCTCTTAAAAAAGGAGGGAAACAATGTGGCATTATGTTGGGGAAACACCACAAACAGGATTCATAACACAAACCATGAGCAAAAGATCCACGTCCAAGTAAGTTTGGCAATGTCCTTTTTCCCTCAGGGTCTTAAGTCCAAATCACCCCAAAGTCCAACAACCCAGAAGTCTGTCCCTGATCAGTGCCACCCCAGAGTTCAAAAGTTGATCTGCAGAGTTTTAACCCCACAACCTGGGTGGAATTGGGGGGGCACACAGGGTTTTAAGGGGCACCTTACGTGGGCGAGGCCGACTGCCCAGCCTCTCCATAGAGGTCTGCTGCAGCCTTCACCACGGATGGCTCTGCTCCACCAGCCGCTCCTCTTCGCTCCTCCAGCTGTCCCCGCAAACTGCTCCACTCTGCTTCACTCTCTGCTCCGTCTTACAAGCTGCTCCGCTCCACAAGCTGTCCCATGAACCACTCCAACTATCCCCGCAAATTGCTCAGCTCCACTCCATTGCTCTCGCTGCTCTAACCATCCTGCAAACTGCTCTGCCAGCCATGTAGCAATATATCTTCAGTCTCCCCCACTAGTTAACACAACACTCAGTGATCTCAGCTCAGTAGCTTTAGCTCTTTTAGGGATTTCAGCTTGTAGAAGGGGAACTCCAGTGCTGGTGCACCACTGGCCCAAAGTGAATTCAGCTCAGCAGTCTCTAGCTAGACTTCTAAGAGAATCAAAATTAGCTCTGCTATTCAACAGTGGAGAGCGACAGTGAGGTGCAATTACTGTGCCAGGCCTTCAAAGTGGGCCCATACCACCAGGTGCACACACCTATCCCCAACCTTTCTCAAGTCACTGGGTTTTGGAACCCATGTCCCTTGTCTCGCAAGTGCTACTTAGTTGATGGTGATACCATCTGTCATAAAACAATCTCATAGTCCTTCATTCACATAATCAGGGTAACAACACTTTATTCCTCCTACCCCAATGACCAAGAAATTGGGGATCGCACAGCTGTCAAAGTGACCATTTTGGGCTGCCGAGAGCTCATACTAGGCAGAGTGGGTGTGCCTATGCAAAAAAGATCAGCCCCCTCAGTTTTTTTCCACACTCGCCATAATTCACCACCAGATGTCAGGGTAGAGCTCATCCTGACTCTGCTTACATATGCCTTTTCTCCATTCATTGCTATTGTTTTCTTCCTGACCCTTTTGTGCATTGCTTTGACTCCCTCAGTGAAAAGGAAGAACTCCCTCAGCTGCCATTTTGAAATATCTGTTGCATAAGAAAAAATAACACGTGAATCTCAAGTGGGATATTAATCTGGTAAAGCTTTAATGATGAAAAGGGTCTAGAGAGATTCCAGACTTTCTTTCTTTCTTTCTTTCTTTCTTTCTTTCTTTCTATAAAGAAAACAGTCAATGAAAGTACAAAAAGGTAAATATGATTTACAAATTGTATATATTTCCAAATGCTACATAGGGTTTCCAGTATAGAAGCCTGCTCAAAGCTAATTCTAAAGCCCTGCACAAACTTGGTCAGAACACAGTCAGTCCAACCAGACTCCAGCCCCTGAGTGTCAAGTTGTTCTCAAACCTGACGTGACCCAAGCCCAGCATTTGTTGTTGGACACTGCTCGGTTCAGGTTGCCTTGAATGGCACACTGAGGTTTGGAGCTGTGGGTGTGCGCCAAGGAGTCTGGGGTGCTGAGGGAGGTCAGGCAGTGGATGTGGAGGAGGTGAGGGGAAGGCCCCCCACCTTAGCCTCAGAGACACATGATAGGCTGAGAGAACAGTGTGGTCAGGGAAGCCGCTCCTCCATCCTGTCCATCTTCTACTGCTGATTAAACAATTAAAGGGAAATATGACCAGAGAGAGAGAGAGAGAGAGAGAGAACAAGGGTGAGAAGCTGGATGGCTGCAGCACTCCCCTCTGAGTTCACAGACCCAGGCTCCAGTCCGCAGCTTTACAGCCTGCAGCAGTAGGTTCCACAGGGGAGCTATGCAGTAGAATGCCTGTCTTCCCCCAGTTTGTGCATTGCTGTGGGGCTTAGGCATTCGTATGCCTAGATCAGGGCAGTTGTGTGCATGCCCAGAGGCACCTAGGGAATTCTTACTGCTAAAGCCTGGGTGTTGACTGAGAATAGGCATCTACAGGATTCAGTGACAGCTGAATGGGGGTTTGGTGATTCCTAGTGGGGCCTGATGCTGGGCTTCAGGTGTGTAATATGGCAGCTAGGAGCCAAGTCCTTTTTTGAATGTAGCCCTGGCTATGGGATGTTTAATTTGGTAAAATGTTCCTAGATAGATCATACATGATGATTATTAGACAAATAAGCAGATATACAGTAGATAATGATACATAGCTAGATAGATAAATTCATATACAATAAATTATGATGCTAGACTGATTAGATTCATATACAATAGGTTATGATGATCATGGTAGATAAATACATATGTGTTGGTTTGTCAATGCTCACATGGCACCACTCTAGGTTATCCAGACATCTCAATATTATTGGGATTATTCCAATATTAGGGGCTTTGTCTTATATACACAACTATACCCTCACCCCACCAAAAAAAGTGTCTTGTGTTTTTTCACTGTTTTTTTTGCTATCTGGTCACTCAACACCACTGTCACACAGAAATTTACACTGTGCAGAATGATAATATTACAGCTGCCTGGCACACAAATGTGCCTGCAAGATTTCTCTATGGGGTTCTCCTAGTTTAGAAAAGGAATGGAAGTAAGAAAGGAATTTTGTGCCGAGCTGTGATCCATGATACAATCCCATTTACACCCCTGGTAAATGTGGAGTAACTTTACTGAAGCTGATGATGTTACTCCACATTTACATGGAGGTTAGAATCTAGCCTGTTATTTATAATGGTGATTTTTTTATTGCTTATCAATTTCCAAATATTTTTTCTTGTGCTGTATGTGACAATAACATTTTACAATCCTCTTTCCTTCTGTGTGATGAATATTACATAAATAAACGATAATGTCGCATCATTTTTCACCTTGTGTGCCTCAGTGCTAGAAATAGCCTGGCTTTGTTCCACCACTGGCTGATTGTTCCAAAGTAAGTGAGAGAACTAAGGACTAAATTCACAGAGGGCCATAGGATATTTCAGCACTTACAATGCTACGGCGGCACAGTTGTAGGGCTTCAGTGTGGGGACACATTGCAGTGATGGGAGGAGTTCTGTAGGTAATTTACACACACACACACCCTGAGGCAGTAGCTAGGTCACTGGAGGAATTCTTCCGTTGACCTATAGCTGTCTGCACCAGAGGTTAGCAGGGCATGGCTACACCTGAGAGTCGTAGTGCTGACGATGTAAGTTTTCAGGGTAGACCAGCCTTTAGGCGCTGAGCATCCCCACTCCTAACTCTTAGGTGCCTAGAAAATCACTGGGATCCACAAAGCCTAAGTGAGGTGCCCAGCCTCTATGCAATGAATGAGGAGGGATGGATGCCTAAGAATGGGATCCATAAAAGCCACCCCTTGCTGGGAGGTGACCCAGCTAGCCCATGGGAGATGCCAAGGAGGGGGCTGTGTGCTAAGCCCTGCCCCTCTTGCCTCTTTGTGAGAAAAAATTACTTGCCCGAGTAAGGGCCAGCTTTGGATTCTCTTGCTCACACTGAGTTGTGCTTTACACCGTAAGTCATTTCAATGCACTCTGTGTAGAGCAGCATGCTGCTCAATGACAGCAAGGGGATCAGATGTCTGTTGGAACTGTAACAAGCAAACAAGTGTCCAGCACTCGGACAGCTAGGGAAAGAGGTGGACACCAGAGAGAAAATAGTGCTCAGCTGTGGTTAATAATTATATCCTAGGTTATTCTCCTGCTATGCTGGATTCAACCCCACCACAAAGACTTTGGTTTTTGTGGGCTGCAGTGATCACCAAGCAGAGGATTTTGCAAGAATGCAAGAGTAGGCTAGTGCCCAGTGATATTCGCACCTGTAAAATATAAATAAAACAATTTAAAACATTGATCAATAAGGATTTGCACTTTGGGCTTGATTAGCATGAACCAAAGGGCCTAACTTCTGACCACGGGTGACTCACAATGAATTGAAAAGCAGCACATATAAAACTTTTGATGGAGGATTATTTTTCAGTGCACACGAGTGACCTGTGGAATCATTGCTGCAGGGAGTACTATGGGCCGGTCACAGTAGGCTTGTAGGAAGGGTTGGATATTATGTAAACATCCATGGTTATATCAGAGTGGATTAAAAGACAACACAAAAGATATAAACCTGCCTGCATTAGCCCATACAAAAACTACTTCTCTGGGAAAGGTTTATTCATAATTATTTTTTATGGGGTTTTGTGCCCATCCTTGTGAATCATGTGGAGGTAGGTGCCTGTCTCTGCTTGGGGTTCTCAGCTGTGATGACAGGCACTCTATAGGCTGGTGGTTACAGGTCTTACACAGGCTGTGAGGGGCCCAGCATCCAGTCCCCCTGCTCCGCTGATTCTCCAATTATTTATCCAAAGTGGAACAGCTACAACAGGGGATACTGAGGGAGTCGCTCATCAGAACATCCCCTTGCCCACTGGCTTTGGCATTCGCCTGAGAGACGGCACATCCGTCTTCAAGTCCTTTCTCCACCCTCAGGCAGAGGGGGAACTTGACCTGTCCCCCTATCCCAGATGAGTGCCATAACCTCTGGGCAAAAAGTTATGAGGGAGGGCCTCCCTTCCTGCATTTGTCTGAGTGAGCGCACGTGTGGGGCCCTATCCTGCAGGGCATGCCTCAGCATGTCTGTCGCAGCCACGTGAGGCAGAGAAATGCCTCTCTTCATATATCTGGAAATCTGGGATGGGGCAGCAGTGGACATGCCCAGAGACAAAAACACAGGCACTGAGAGAACTTTTTTGCAACTCTTGGGCCCTGAGCAAGTGTAGATTCCTACAGAGTCTGGTGGCAGCTAAGCAGGGGTTTTGTGATTCCCAGTGAGGCCTGATTCTGAAATTTAGGTGGCTAAACCGGGAATGAGTTGCCTAAGTCCCTTTGTGAATCTAGCCTATAGAGTTTTCGAAGAGTGATGTACAATTAAGTTACCTGGACAATATACGATGTTGAAGAGCAGGAAATGCATGATGGTAGGAACATCTTTTTCTTTGAAGATCTAGCAGTCAGAGGGATTTTCTGTGTCCTTAATCTCTTCTTGATCTATCTTAGGAAATGGGATGTGATCAGGACCTGCTCCAGGCACCAGCATTCCAAGCAGGTGCTTGGGGCAGCAATCTGCAAGGGGCGGCAGTCCCTGTGTTTTTGACGCCCCAAGCAACACACCAAAATGCCGCCGTGGATGGCAGGGGCAGTCCGTGTGCCCTTAGGGCGGCAAGTGCATTTCCGTGGCAGCGGCAATTCGTCGGCAGTTTCTATGTTCAACTGCCCCCGGCGGCAATTCAGCGACTTCTGTCTTCCAGCTGAAGACAGAAGTTGCCGCTGAATTGCTGCTGCCGCAGAAACGTACGTACTGCCCTAACGGCACATGGACTGCCCCTGCAGTCCGCGGCAGCAGTTTGGCGCACTGGTTGGGTGGCAAAAACAGTAGAGCCGGCCCTGGATATGATTAGTCTCACAATGTACTTGGCAGTTTTCTCCATGGTCTGGGAAGGAGGGAAAAGTTATTTAAAAATAAATAAATAAAAATGTCCATCTCCACTAATAAAATGTCATGTCACTAATATAGCCAGGCTAGAGAGTTAAAAATACCCCTCACCTACACTATACAAACATTCCAAGGAGTCTCTAAGGAAGACTAATCGAGGGTCTCCATGGAAACCAGACATGACCCTGTTGCCATATCTCTATAGCTAGAATCTTTGTATAGCGAAGCATATATTGTGGCTGAGGTTTTCAAAAGCTCCTAAGGGATGTGGATACCCAGTTCCCATTAAAATTAATCCCTTAGGTCCCTTAACCTCAGCCCAATATAATAAACAGAAATCAAAATCCAGACTTTCAGTTCCAAAAGTACAAATTTGATTTTTGTTTTGTTTTATTTTTTTACAAATCCACCTATAGGAAAACTCTTGTTCCATGTAAACAAAGTAGAAAAGTGTTATAGTAGCTGCAGCCATTAGAGGGAGACAATAGCACCTATGGAGCACTGGTGATACCTGAGGCTGAGGTTAGCGAGTTTGCAGAGTTCTAACTGACTTATTGGAACTTAGTTAACATTGCTACTGACCCCATCTCCTCCTGCTAGAGCGCTCTTGGCTCTTTGGTGCTAACAGAAATAAAAATTGGTCAGACCTAATGACTGTCATTTAGCACATCAGATAGGACTGTGATACACACAGGAGCGTATCTGTGGAATAAGCAGTTGCCATTTTTACACAGAGTAAAACTGAATTTCAAGGAATTTTCTCTTCTTCAATTATATCCAGGAGCGACGCCAGGGTTTTTGGCGCCCTAGGCGCAGGGCCGGCTCTAGCCATTTCGCCGCCCCAAGCACAGTGGCAGACTGTGGGGGGCACTCTACCGCTCGCCAGTCCCGCGGCTCCGGTGGACCTGCTGCAGGCGTCCCTGAGGAGGGTCCACCGGAGCTGCGGGACCAGCGGACCCTCTGCAGGCACGCCTGCGGGAGGTCCACCGGAGCAGCCTGCCGCCCTCCCAAATCCTGGCTCCCTAGGCAACTGCCTAGGTCGCCTAAATGGAAGCACCGGCCCTGATGACATCCACAGGGAAAGAGAGGTCACGACTGGTCACATGCCCTTACCCTAAGTCCAAGCGACCTTGCAGGGAATAAGCTAAATATTCCCAATGGATCCTATATGTCCACACTTCTCACTTAATTTTGCAAAAATATCTGCAAGATACGCAAGTCTCATTAGCCATGAGGAATTTCTCAGAGAGTCATTAAATTTTCATCCTGCATTATCTGAAGTGAAGAATACAAGTAGTTCACTAGGAAGCTCAAAAAGCCTCACAAGCACTTTTCCTCTGGATAGCCACCTCACTTCTGTATATAAAAGAAGCACTTTCTGCTGACTACCCATTTCCTCACACAAAATTTTAAATAAGCTGGACTGAAGTGGTCGAGTTTTGACAAAATTGATAATTTGTACTGCTTCATCGAGTTCAATTTTCAGATATGCTGGTATTTTTTTAACTACAAGTGCTTGTCTGTGTAGAACACAATGGCTCTTAGTTGCTTTCTGGTGCCACACTTATGATTCACATTACAGCTCCCTTCATCTTCCCGGTCATTTCCTGAGCACCATCAGTACATACATCAATACATTTTCGCCAACTAATTTCATACTTTCTGATAAAATTGTTAATGCAGTTGAATATTTCTTCTCCAGTTGTGTTGCTTTGCAGAGATTCACATACGAGCAGGTCCTCTTCAATAATATAATTAAATCTGTATCGGAAAATACTAGTGGCACAGCAAGTCCTGAAACGTCAGTGGACTCATCTAGCTGCAATGAATATTCATGGCAAATTTTCAGTCAGCAAACTAGCTCTTTTTCTATATCATCGTTGAGATCTTTAATACGGCATGCAACAGTATTATTTGACAACTGTATAGCATCAATTTTTTTACCAGACTGCTTGCTCAACATGCACGTTACAATATCTTTGCACAAGGCTTGATAAGCATTTCCTCAATAGTGTGAGCTTCTCCGGGAAGCGCTATACGGTAACTTACTCAAAAAGATACCTCTGTTGCACTTTTGTTGTCTGTTTTAGTAATTTTAGTCATCGAAAGTTTACAATTTCCAAGTGACTCACGTTTCCTCTTGAAAAAACTTATATCATTGTCTTTGTATTCAGCATACTTGGTTTCTAAATGCCTGTGAAGTTTAGCAGGAGCCAATGAACTGTTTGCTAGTATTATGTTGCACACGACGCACTGTGCATCAGGAACATCTTTATTTCCAACACACGTAAAACCGAAAGACAAATAACTTTCATCATACTTTCGGTCTTTTAACACCTGCTTCTTGGTTTTTGATATACGTTGGTGGAAATTCTTTCACTTTGGATAACTCACTAGTACTAAGCAACAAAGAGTCCTGTGGCACCTTAAAGACTAACAGATGTATTGGAGCATAAGCTTTCGTGGGTGAATACCCACTTCGTCAGACGCATGCCTAGTACTAACTGATTTTTCAGGAACAAAAGACTGTGATTGTTTATCCTCACTTTGAAGTGTCTCAATATTTTGCTTGTTTATTTCGGCCTAAGTTGGAGTACCAGAAGAATTTGCTTTTTGTTTCAAAGTTCCTTCTTTTAGCCACAAATCCATGGTGATTAGGTTTAGTAACAATATTTGGAAATACTGATTTTTGTCAAATTTCTTTTGTCACAAATATTTATATTATTTTGAGTGAAGCTAGTTTAGTTGTGCTTATCACACACATGGTAAAGACCCACAGCTTTGAACGTGTTGAGTGAATATGTTATATTCACCATGACGTAAAGAGAATGGTGTGTGCATACCACTGCAGTTCGTGCAGCCTCAAGCACAAGAGGTACAATGTTAGTAACGGAAACATGCTTGAAAGGGGTAGACGTCAACATGCTTGCATGCCACATTCTCTTTATGCCATGATATTCAATATGAGATCTATCAATAACCAGAAAAAGAGTTTTATGTTGAATTATAGTAATTCAAAAAGAGTTAAGTATCAGAGGGGTAGCCGTGTTAGTCTGGATCTGTAAAAGCAGCAAAGAGTACTATGGCACTTTATAGACTAACGGACGTATTGGAGCATGAGCATTCATGAGTGAATACTCACTTTGTCGGATGCATGTAGTGGAAATATACATGCATCCAACGAAGTGGGTATTCACCCACGAAAGCTCATGCTCCAATACGTCTGTTAGTCTATAAGGTGTCACAGGACTTAAAAAGAGTTGTAAACTACACTTCAAATGTGCCAAATTTAAAATAAAAAAAATGTAAAGACCCTTTTTTAATTATGATTCTTTCACGGAACACCTATTCACATCATGTGGAACACCATTGTTCCGCGGAATACAGTTTGGGAAACACTGCTCTAGACTGTTCTCAGTGGTAGCAGTTGACAGAACAAGAAGCAATGATCTCAAGTTGCAGTGGAGGAGGTTTAGGCTGGATATTAGGAAAAACTTTTTCACTAGGAGAGTGGTGAAGCACTGGAATGGGTTACCTAGAAAGGTGGTGGAATCTCTATCCTTAGAGATTTTTAAGGCCCAGCTTCACAAAGCCCTGGCTGGGATGTTTTAGTTGGGGATTGGTGCTGCTTTGAGCAGGGGGTTGGACTAGATGACCTCCTGAGGTCCCTTCCAGTCCTGGTATTCTATGATTCTATGAGAGGTAAAGGCCTGGGAACCAGAGAATCAAATAAATGCTGGCAGAATTATAAAGCAAGTTGTCTGGGGGAACCAGGGTAAGGAAACAGAGAGACAGGCTCCCCTGGGGTGTCTCAGGAAGCAAGGCCACTAGTTAAGCTAGATTATGTGTTGTTTTAAAATTCACATTTTTCCTTCTAAATGCCTTGTACCTAGTGTTAAAAGAAACCAAATTTTGGTTTCAGAAGGCTGTCTGATCATTGTATTCACCAGTGGTCACAGTGGGAAGTTGATACACAGTAAAGCTTCACATAACACAAATCTCTGGGACAGTTAGTGTTTAGAATCCACTTCATTTCCTGTTGATTTTATAAGCAGCACTGAGCTCCGAGTTAATTCATTTTCATTCATGTGGGCCGGATCCTGAATTTTATGGGCTTGATTCTTCTGTCCTTACTCACCAAAGTAATCAGCACTTACTCAAGTGACCACAGCAACTTGCAAGAGTAACTGATACTTATATGATCGAAGGCTTCAGAAGGAGGCCAAATATGCAATAAAACTCTGTGGAAGATCTAATGGACTTAAGAAAACCTTTCAGACTCAATTCTTCAACCTTTATTCACTCAAGCAATGACTAATCTTTGCAGATGCAGGAAGGAGAACTCTGGGACTAATTACTAGAGCAAGGATTGCTCACAAGGGCATTGAAAGATTGGTTGCTTAATTTACGCTTCATGGATCCCCACCTACTGAGGCTGGCATTCGAGGCAGAGAATGCCATGGGGATTCTGTCGTAGTTTACTGACTTCTGTGAGATCACTCATATGGACTCATATCCCTAGACATGTTCTTTATTTCATACTGGCAGAAGGCTGATGAGCTACCAAAGAAACGACTCTTTGTTCTCAAGGCAGGTGAGACACTCGCTTGATTTTGTTAGAGACCTGAGGCCGGTCGACACATAAAACTTAGGTTGACCTAGCTACATTACTCAGGTGTGTGAAAAATTCACATCACTGAGAGACATAGGTAAACTGACCTAAACCTTGTATAGACACTGATGGGTAAATGGGAGAATTCTTCCATCAATCTGGCTACCACCTGTCGAGGGGTAGAATTAACTAAAGTGATGGAAATACCCCTTCCATCGCTGCAGCAAATATCCACGCTGCAGTGCTACAGTGGCACAGCTGCAGTATGTAGCATCTGTAGAGTAGACAAGCCTTGGTACATGATGATATTTTTCCTTGTTACAAAGATCTTTTTGACTCAGCTAATCATGACAAGGCAGTATGCTAGGGGAGAAAATAACAGGCAATGTGGGTAGATGGACTGGGAACAGAATGCACAGAATTAGGCTATCATCAATATGCATCCAGTTTTCTTTCCTGCTTGCTTTCTTTCTTTCAGATTAATTAGCAAATTTTTGTTGAGATGGGGTACAGAGACAGGACACATGTTCCAGCCATTGGGATGTGGAGAAGCATGGGAGAAAGGGTGAAGAGGCTAATGGGCGAAGGGAACAAAGGAAGTGTGAGCTGGGTGGGACTGGCAGACCCTGGAGAGGAGAGTTATAGGTGACCATGTAGCGTGGGTCTCTGGAGTGGTTGGAGTGGGATGTGGGAGGTGGCCTTGTTTTGCTTATACTGAAGAAGCAATTGCCATAAGAACATTCACTAGCCCATTTGCGACTTGGGAAGATGTAGAGATAGAGCAAGGAGGGACTGGGGATTCTGGACTTTTGTCTCACCATTCAGAGGGATGTTTCCCCACAGTCATAGAATCATAGAAAATTAGGACAGGAAGGGAGCTCGACAGGTCTTCTAGCCCAGCGCCCTGCACAGAGGCAGGGCTAAATATTATCTAGACCATCCCTGACAGGTGTTCATCTAATCAATCTTTTCTTGTTAGCCATATTTTCTAGACCTTTAGTCATTTTTGTTGCTTTCCTCTGAATTTTCTCCAGTTTGTACACATCTTTTCTGAAGTGTGGTGACCAGAACTGAACATATGAGACCATATCAGTGCTGAGTAGAGTGGAAAAATTACTTCTTGTGTCCTGCTTACAACACTCCTGCCAATACATCCCAGAATGATGTTTGGTTTTTTTTTTTTGCAACAGTATTGCATTATTGACTCATATTTAGTTTGTGATCCACTATGACCCCTAGATCCTTTTCTGCAGTACTCATCCCCAAGCAGTCATTTCTCTTTTGTATTTGTGGAATTGATTATTCCTTCCTAAGTTGTGTACGGTGTATTTGTCCTTATTGGATTTCATCCTATTTAATTCAGACCACTTCTCTAGTTTGTCAAGATCATTTTGAATTCTAATTCTTTTCTCTCAAAGTGCTTCCAACCCCTCCCAGCTTGGTATCCTCTGTAAACATTATAAGTGTAGTTTCTATTGCATTATCCACGTCGTTTATGAAGATAGTCAATAGTACCGGACCCAAGAGAGATCCCTGCAGGATATACCCTTCCAGATAGATTGTGAACCATTGATAACTACTCTCTGAGTATATCTTTCTATCCAGTTGTGCATCCTCTTATAGTATGTCTATATAAGTGGTCTATCCCTTGGAGATCTGCAATCTATGTCTAAGATTTCCAAAGGGGTCTGCACCTCCATTTGAAATTTTTTGCTGGTCTGCAAATGAAAAAAGGTTTAAAACCCTGGTCTAGGTGATATTTTCAAGAAGCAAGGCAGTGCCTAGACTGTTCTTCAAGATTGTTCCTGGTTTGTTCCAGAAAAAGAATAATATGTAGAATAGTATGGGCCTGAATGTTGAGCCCTGCCTTGAGCCTGTGTATGTGTCCCAGAACAAAATGTGTGTGAAAAGTGTCTCACACCCCTTGGCACTTGCTTTCCAGAGGTGCAAGTGACCGCACAAGGCTGAAGTAGTGCTCCTCCCAACATTATGTTTTGTTCATGGGGAATTTCATAAACAAATTTGCTGAAAACCAAAAGACGTAGGGCAAAAATGTGATTTACTGTTTGTTCCTCAAGTCTCCATTCTCCTCCATGGGCTGGGATTCCCAGCTGGACTCCTTCACCCACAATGCACCACAGTCTCCCTTTTTTGTGAGGGGGAGATGGGTATCATGGAGTCTTGCCCTACTGAGGATGAGAAAGGTCTGAGGAGCAAAGTACAGCTCCAGTTTTTTTGGCCAAAGTCTTTTGTTTTATGGCTGGAATATTTTGAGAAAAATAACAAAAGATTTCCACAGATGGTTTTTGCCAAAAAAAAGTGTTTCAACCAAAATCCAATTTTCCACCTAAAACCAGTTTTGATTAAAACATTTCAACTATCTACAAGGCAGTTGTGAATTGGGCCTTGAATACCAGTAGCATAGCACTATTTTTAACGTGCTCATTTGCAGTGGTATGTATGTATGCTGGTCTGTAGATCCTGGCCGCAAACAATTATAGAGGGGTGTACATATCAGCACCAATGGTAGGGGAAGGGTGAAGCCAAGCTTAGATCATTAGGAAGAAGGTTTTAATCCAGATCCTATTTGGTAGCCTTCATTGAAATGTGCCTGTCTATGACAGGGCAACCCTGGAATGAATAAGGGGAAAATATGGAACAAGTGTCCCAAAACATGAATGAAAAGATGATGAGGATGAAACTTTATACTATGTTGTTGATTTATTCCCCTCATGCCAATAATTTTGCTATTCCTGATCTTTTTCAGACATCCTTTTAAAAGTACCCAGAAGAACACACGTGTGGAACAGAGTGATGTCAAAATATGAACATTTAACTCCACAGTTTCCAAATGATCCTTCAGAGTTTGTTTGGCTTTCCCCTAGACAAAATTCATGGCAGATGCAGAAGGGAGAAATCAAATGTCTGTCAGAGAATTCATCCTCCTGGGATTCAGGAATACCCCGTAGCTGCAGACTCTTCTCTTCCTGCTCTTTCTGGTGATCTACATTGTGACCATGGCTGGGAACATCCTCATTGTTGCACTAGTTGTGGCTGACCAGCATCTTCACCCCCCATGTACTTTTTCCTGGGGAACTTGTCCTGCTTGGAGACCTGCTACACCTCCACCATCCTGCCCAGGGTGTTGGCCAGTCTCCTGACTGGGGACAGAACCATTTCTTTCTATGCATGTGTCATACAATATTATATCTTTGGCTGCTTAGCAGCTGCAGAATGTTATCTCCTAGCAGCAATGTCTTTTCATCATTATTTAGCACGTAACCCCCTGCATTATACAATAATTATGCATGCCAGGTTATACCTCCAGATAGCAGCCGGGTCTTGGGTGAGTGGGTTACTGGCTAGTTCCATAGTAACTGGAATTATTTTATAATTAGCTTTCTGTGGCCCCAATGAAACTGATCATTTTTTTGTGATTTCAACCCATTACTGAACATCTCCTGCAGTGACACCCACCTTGTGGAACTTTCGGCTTCCACCTTGTCCTTTATATTCACTCTGCCTCCATTTCTACTCACTGTGACATTCTGTGTCTGTATAATCTTTGCCATCCTGCAAATCCCTTCCACCACCGGGAGGCAGAAGGCCTTCTCCACCTGCTCCTCTCACCTCATTGAGGTGACCATTTTCTATTGGACTATCACTATTGTGTGTGTGTTACCAAAAACTGATATACTGAGAGACCTTAACAAAGTGTTCTCTCTCCTGTACACTCTCCTGACCCTTCTGGTCAATTCCCTCATTTACAGCCTGAGAAACAAAGAGGTTAAGGAGGCCCTGAGGAAATCTCTTAGTAAATTTATGAATTTCAGAAGAATTCAGGCAGTCCAAGCTAATTTGTGTAAGATAAATCAAAAGGGAGAGAATATGAATCCAAGAGTAGCAGTCTGGGTTGTCCCTCTTGATGGGCTATTAACTCATGCCAGGGGAAAGGGAATAGGTTCCGCAGAATGATTTAATAAATAAACATAATGTCTTGGTTTGTGAATTCTCTGTGGGTGAATATTGTTCAGAAATGGAAAAAAACTTATTTTGAAAGAGCCACTTTCTAATATTTTTAAGTTCCATTTTTTTAAATTTATATAGAAATCATTATGAAGTTGGTTACTGTTTCTTTTTAATTTACTAAACTCCTGTGTATTTGTGTGTAGTGTGTGTGTGTGTATATATATATATATAAAAAATGAAGTTATGATTTTTAGTAAATGATACATTTTAACAGCCATTTCTGTACTGGTATCTATCTAATCTATCTACTGATCAATCGATCGATCAATCTGTGTGTTTGTTTACTGAATATATGTTTCTTTCCCTTAAAATCTGGATAATTTTTAACAAGTTTTAGTTTGGAAAAAAATTCATTTTTTTCTATTGAAACAATTTTTTGCTCCAATTTTCTCACCAGCTGCATCCTTTAGCAGATCAGGTTTTTCACATTTTATCATTAAGAATATTTTACAGACAATCCCTGGGCCGACACTCATTTTCAGGTGACTCATTGATAATACTCAGTATGTAAAGTCCAGAATTTAAGTTGTTTTCATTTGGTGTGTAACTCAAATGGCACAGTTCTCCCACCGGATTGGGTAAGTGTAAAGTTTAGACTACACTTTCTTTTTCTAGGATTACTCGATAGTTTGAATTCAGAGCATCCTTTTCCAGGACTGGACTGCAAATATGCTCTAAGAAACCCCAGACTAGATTCACAAATGAACTTTAAATAACTAACTGCCACTCATCATAACTGATAGCCCACTGGTAGCTCACCTGGGATGTTGGAGACCCCCATAACTTCTGCCTCTCATGGAGGTGGAGTAAATTATGTCAACAGGAGAGGCATTGGCATAGTGCGTGTTCACCAGACACTTTACAGTGGCATAGTCTGAGGCGAAGCAGCATTTTGCCTTGCAGATCTGCACCCTCACCAGCCACCTGTGGGATACTTTGATATGGGACTGTTTCAGTCTCTCCTGTTGAGACGCTTATAAAATTATATTCACTTAATATTTATCTTTCTGCAGTTAATAAACTTGTTTTATTGTTTTATCTTACCAATGAGTTTGTCTAAAGTGCTTTGGGGAATCTTATCAGATTACAAAGGCTGGTGCACATCCACTATCCTTTGAAAAAGTGGCAAACTAAGGTTGGCTGCTTGTCACTAGCAAAGCATTGCGAGGGACAGCCCAGGCTGGAGTTCCAGGTTGCACAATGGGAGTCCTGTCACACATGTTTCTTGCAAGAAGCCAGGGTGGGGGGAAGAGGAATACCCTTGTGACTTTTAGCCCAGTGGTTGGACCTCTCCCCTGGGATGTGTGAGACCACCTCTTTAAGTCCCCCCTATGTGTTTAGTTTTCAAAATGTGACTTAGAATCCAAAGCAGAGCTGGACAAAAGACTGATTTTCTTTGTTGGGTGGCTGAACTGAAAAATCCAAAAAAAACATTTTGTTTTGGCTCGACCTCCAATTATTCATTATTATTATTATTGTTGTTGTTGTTGTTGTTGTTCATTTCTGCATGTAGATTTTTTTCATATTGTTTAGCTGAGTTGCATTTTTGGAATTTTTTTTAAACCTTTAAGAAACTAGCCTAGCAAAATTTTAAAAAGAAACATCATTTGGGAAAAAAAAGTTTTAAATGTTTTAACTCTCTCTAGACCCATGCCCAAATATTTTCCTACACTTCACCTTATTCTTCTAAAAGCTCTGCTCTAGGAATTATTTTGGGGGCAGTTCTCTGGCTGGTGTTATCCCAGAGGCCAGACTGGATGATCACAGTAGTCCCTTCTGACCTTGTAATCGATGAAACTATACAGAAGAACCTAGCAGGGGGCATCTCAACTCAGCAAGAATGAATGTAGCTGGCGGCAAAGGGAGGATCATGGAAGAGATTAGATTAGAGATTTAGCTTTGGTTTTGGTGAGCAGTGAGGACCTCATAGAAGAAATGGTTGTAGGGGACAACCTTGGTTCAAGTGATCATGAACTAATTCAGTTCAAACTACATGGAAGGATAAACAAAAATAGATCTGGGATTAGGGTTTTTGACTTCAAATGGGCTAACTTTAAAGCGTTAAGAAAATTAGTCAGGGAAGTGGGTTGGACTGCAGAACTTGTGGATCTAAATGCGGAGGAGGCCTGGGATTACTTTAAGTCTAAGATGCAGAAACTATCAGAAGCCTGCAGCCCAAGAAAGGGGAAAAAAAACATAGGCAGGAGTTGTAGACCAAGCTGGATGAGCAAGCATCTCAGAGAGGTGATTAAGAAAAAGCAGAAAGCCTACAAGGAGTGGAAGAACGGTGGGATTAGCAAGGGAAGCTACCTTAGTGAGGTCAGAAAATGTAGGGATAATGTGAGGAAGGCTAAAAGCCCTGTAGAGTTGAACCTTGCAAAGGGAATTAAAACCAATAGTGAAAGGTTCTATAGCCACATAAATAAGAAGAAAACAAAGAAAGAAGAAGTGGGACCACTATACACTGAGGAGGGAATGGAGCTTAAGGATAACCTAGGCATGGCCCAATATCTAAATAAGTACTTTGCCTCAGTCTTTAATAAGGCTAATGAGGAGCTTAGGGATGATGGAAGGATGTTAAACGGGAATGAGGATATGGAGGTAGATATTACCACATCTGAGGTAGAAGTCAAACTTGAACAGCTTAATGGGACAAAATCGGAGGGACTGGACAATCTCCATCCAAGAATATTAAAGGAACTGGCACATGAAATTGCGAGCCCATTAGCAAGAATTTTTAATGAATCAGTAAACTCAGGGGTTGTACCATATAACTGGAGAATTGCTAACGTAGTTCCCATCTTCAAGAAAGGGAAAAAAAGTGATCCGAGTAACTATAGGCCTGTTAGTTTGACGTCTGTAGTATGCAAGGTCTTGGAAAAAATATTGAAGGAGAAAGTAGTAAAGGACATTGAGGTCAATGGTAACTGGGACAAATTACAACATGGTTTTACTAAAGGTAGATCGTGCCAAACCAACCTGATCTCCTTCTTCGAGAAGGTGACAGATTATTTAGACAAAGGAAATGCAGTAGATCTAATTTAGTTCGATTTCGGTAAGGCGTTTGACACGGTTCCACATGGGGAATTGTTAGTTAAATTGGAAAAGATGGGGATGAATATGAAAATTGAAAGGTGGATTAGGAATTGGTTAAAGGGGAGACTCCAATGGGTCGTACTGAAGGGTGAACTGTCAGGCTGGAAGGAGGTTACTAGTGGAGTTTTGGGACTAATTTTATTTAATCTTTTTATTACTGACCATGGCACAAAGAGCGGGAATGTGCTAATAAAGTTTGCGGATAATACAAAGCAGGGAGGTATTGCTAACACAGAGAAGGACCGGGATACCATACAGGAAGATCTGGATGACCTTGTAAACTGGAGTAATAGTAATAGGATGAAATTCAATAGTGAAAAATGCAAGGTCATGCACTTAGGGATTAATAATAAGAATTTTAGATATACATTGGGGACACATCAGTTGGAAACAACAGAGGAGGAGGAGGACCTTGGGGTATTGGATGATCGCAGGATGACTATGAGCCGCCAATGCGATATGGCCATTAAAAAAGCAAATGCGGTTTTAGGATGCATCAGGCAAGATATTTCCAGCAAAGATAAGGAAATGTTAGTACCGTTGTATAAGGCGCTGGTGAGACCTCACCTGGAATACTGTGTGCAGTTCTGGTCTCCCATGTTCAAGAAGGATGAATTCAGACTGGAACAGGTTCATAGACGGGCTACTAGGATGATCCGAGGAATGGAAAACCTGCCTTATGAAAGGAGACTCAAAGAGCTTGGCTTGTTTAGCCTAGCCAAAAGAAGACTCCGGAGGGATATGCTTGCTCTATATAAATATATCAGGAGGATTAACATTAGGGAGGGAGAGGAATTATTTAAGCTGAGTACTAATGTAGACACAAGGACAAATGGGTACAAACTGGACACTAGGAAGTTCAGACTTGAAATTAGACGAAGGTTTCTAACCATTAGAGGAGTGAAGTTCTGGAACAGCCTTCCGAGGGGAGTAGTGAGGGCAAAAGACATATCTGGCTTTAAAACTAAGCTTGATAAGTTTATGGAAGGGATGATATGATAGGATAGTTTAATTTGGACATTTTTTCTTGGACTATGAGCAGATAGGTCTGCTCAATGGTCTGCGATGGGATGTTGGATGGGATGGGATCAGAGTTACTGGAGAGAATTCTTTCCTGACTGCTGGCTGGGGAGCCTTGCCCACATGCTCAGGGTTTAGCTGATCGCCATAGTTGGGGTCGGGAAGGAATTTTCCTCCAGAGCAGGTTGGCAGAGGCTCTGGAGTTTTTTTGCCTTCCCCTGCAGCGTGGGGCATGGGTCACTTGCTGGTGGACTCTCTGCTTGAGGACTTCAAACCACAATTTGAAGACTTCAATAACTCAGACATAGGTTAGGGGGTTTTATAGAAGTGGATGGGTAGGGTTCTGTGGCCTGCTTTGTGCAGGAGGTCAGACTACATGATCATATTGGTCCCTTCTGACCTATGAGTCTATGAGTCTATGAGACCCAAGTGGTTGGGGCATCCTTGAGTCAGAACAAACCTCATCTCCCCTCTCCTGCATGATATTAACAGAACCCTAATGTACATGAGGAGTCTGTCAATGTCATGCACCCAATCTGTTCCACTTCATATTTCTCACCCTGCTCAGCACTATGCCTGGATTCTCTGCTGGGGTAAATTAGCACTGACATCAGTAGGCCTACTCTGATTTACATCAGTTGGGGATCTGGGCCATTGACTCCAATGGTTACACCCATACACACCAGCAGGGGATCCGGACCATGGACTCCAATGGAACTAAGGCCATTTACTCCAGCTGGGGATCTGGCCCCATTAGATCAATGCAGTTAGATCAACTTACTTCAGAATAGCAAGCAGCAAGAATGGAAGTTCATCTTCTTAAGCGTTAAGCTGGATTTGTTTGGAATAAATGTGGAGACAATTAGAACATTGGCTGGGCTGATTGCAGTTTTAGGCTTGAGCTATATATATTTTCTTTTTTCTATCTGACTCCCCAGGAGTGACACAGATTTACACCAGCTGGGAATCTGGCCAATTGTCTCCAAAGAAGCCAATGATTTAATCCATCTGGACAGCTGGTCCTTTATCTTCCCAGTGAGATCAAACCCGGCCTAATATTTGTAATGAGGTCCTCTTCTTTTGCTAGTTAATATCTGTATCACTGGCCCTGGGATGTCTTTTGTGTGTGGATGTGTGTCCTCTCCATTGAACATTCAAATAAATAAAGACTACAATGCATCAGAAAGATCCTGGGTACCTCTCATGGCTTCCTAATTGCTTAGAGTAAACTGGAACAAAAGGGGATGGATGTTCAAAGGTACCTAAATTAGAACTGGTTGAAAAATTTCCAAGAAAAGGATTTTCAGAAAATAAGGTTTTGTGAACAACAAAACTTCTCCCTCTGAAAGCGATTGTTTCAGGTCCTCTGCAGACTCAGGGAGATGTTGGTGAATCGGTCTGACTCAGGCAAGCTTCCTCTCTCAGGGTAATTGGTTCCGGCTCTCTACAGACTCAAGGAGATGATATTTGGTTTGTTACTCTTAGTTCATCTTTTCCAGATTTCTACACAGCCATGCCATTCATGAATGTATTCACAAACACTGCACTGATTCCTAAATAATCATACAAAAGACATAACAGAGTTCCCAAGGAATCAAAACAATCTGAACTCTGATATTTTATTTGTTAACATATTTACCAAGACGTTAAAACAAATCTGGTCAGTTCTAACTTCTTAATTCTGTGCTCAGATTTTCAGCCTGTAAGTGATTGGAGTGAAGGTTGTTATTGTGCACAGAACATTGAAGAAGAAGAAGAAGAAGAAGAAGAAGAAGAAGAAAAAATCTGGATGTTTCAATGAAAATCTCCTCATTTCAGTTTTCAGTACCAATGGTTCCTGTCATGGTATAATTCCCCACTCTGAACCTTAGCGTCCAAAAGATTGGATACCAGCGTGAATTCCTCTAAGCTCAATTACCAGCTTAGTACTTGTAGCGCTGCCACCAACCAGGAATTCCAGTGCCTGGTACACTCTGGTCCCCCCAAAACCTTGCGCGGGGACCCCCAAGACTCAGTCCCTCTGGATCTTAACACAAGGAAAATAAACCCTTTCTCTCACCATTGCCTCTCCCAGGCTTCTCCTCCCTGGGTTACCCTGCAAGTTTACTGTGATTCAAACTCCTTGAATCTTATAACAGACATGAAAATTCACCTTCCCCTCTCCTCCTCTCTCCCCCTCCCAGACTCTCCCTGAGAGAGAAAGTAATCCTAACACAGAGAGAAAATTAACCTCTCTCTCCCCCTTCCCTCCTTTCTCCCCACCAATTCCCTGGTGAATCCAGGCCCAGTTCCCTGGGGTCTCACCAGAATAAAAAAACAATCAGGTTCTTAAACAAGAAAAGTTTTTAATTAAAGAAAGAAAAAAACTGTAAAAATTATCTTTGTAAATTTAAGATGGAATACGTTACAGGGTCTTTCAGCTATAGACTCTGGGAATACCCTCCCAGCCTAAGTATTCAAGTACAAATTAAAATCCTTTCAGCAAAATACAAATTTGAACTCCTTCCAGACAAATACACATTTGAACTCCTCCCAGCCAAATACACATTTGCAAATAAAGAAAACAAACATAAGCCTAACTTGCCTTATCACCTAGTACTTACTATTTTGAATCTATAAGAACCTGTATCAGGGAGATTGGAGAGAAACCTGCTTGCACGTCTGGTCACTCTCAGAACCCAGAGAGAACAACAACCAAAAACTAACAGCACACACAAAAACTTCCCTCCCTCTAGATTTGAAAGTATCCTGTCCCCTGATTGGTCCTCTGGTCAGGTGACAGCTAGGCTCACTGAACTTGTTAACCCTTTACAGTCAAAAGAGACATGAAGTACTCCTGTTCTATTAACCCTTAACTATCTGTTTATGACCGTTCCAAGATGCAAAATCCAGATCCAAAGTCTGGGGATGTTCAAATGCAAGAAATTGTTTTGAGACCTTCCAGTAATCTGAATATTTGGTCTAACTCACTAGGGCTCTCCGTCTGCTGTGAGCACACCCTTAAAAGGCATGGTTAAGCCATGGTTTTTTTTGTTACAGTCTTCACTAAAAAGATTAATAGTCACCACATACTCAACACAATTAATAATAACAACAAGGGGGAAGGAACACAACCCCAAATAAGGAAAGAATGGGCTAAACAATATTTAGATAAGTTAAATGTACTCAAGTTGGCAGGGCCTGATGAAATCCATCCTAGGGTACTTATTAGCAATTATCTTGAAGAATTCATGGATGATGATTGAGGTCCCAGAGTACTGGAGAAGGGGGAAAATAGTTTATAGCTTTATGAAAGGGGAACAAAGATGACCTGGAGAATAATAGACCAGTCACCCTAACTTTGATATCTGGACAGACACTGGAACAAGAAATTATTAAATAATTTGTAAGCATCTAGAAGATAATAGGGTTATAACGAACAGCCAGCATAGATTTGTCAAGAATTGATCATGCCAAACAAACCTAATTTCCTTCTTTGATAGGGTACTGGCCTAGAGGATGGGAGGAAGCAGTAAATATAATATATGTTGATTTTAGTGAAACTTTTGATACAGTCCCACATGACATTCTCATAAGCAAACTAGGGAAGACATTACTGAAAGAGTAGTTGTCAGTGGTTCACTGTAAAACTGGGAGGGTGTATGCAGTGGAATCTTGCTGGGGTCAGTCTTGTGTCTTGTACAGTTAAATATTTTCATTAATGACTTGAATAATGGACTGCAGAGGATGCTTATAACATTTGCAGATAACACCAAGCTGGAAGGGTTTGCAAGCACTTTGGGGGACACGTGTCAAGGTTTTTCCCCCACTTTGAACTTTAGGGTACAGAAAGTGGGGACCTCCATGAACACTTCTAAGCTTAATTACTAACTTAAATCTGGCACGCTGCCACCAGCCAGAATTTACCGTCTGGCACACTTTCTGTTCCCCCAAAACCTTCCCTGGGGAACACAGATCCAAAACCCCTTGGATCTTAAAAACAAGGAGAAAGTAACCATCCCCCTCCTTTTCCCCCCAGACTTTCCCCTCCCTGGGTTGCGTTGAGAGGCTTCACACTGATCCAAACTCCTTGGATCTTCAAACTTGGAGGAATTAACCATCCCCCCTCCTTTCCCCCCCAACAATCCCTGGTGAGTTCAGACCCAATCCCTTGGATCTTAAAACAAGGAAAAATCAATCAGGTTCTTAAAAAGAAAGCTTTTAATTAAAGAAAGAAAAGGTAAACATTATCTCTGTAAAATCAGGATGGAAAATGCTTTACAGGATACTCAGATTCATACAGACTAGAGGGATCCCCTCCCTTAGCCTTAGATTCAAAGTTACAGCAAATAGAGGTAAAAATCCTTCCAGCAAAAAGACAAATTTACAAGTTGAGAAAACAAACATAAGTCTAATCTGCCTTGCCTGGCTACTACTTACAATTTTGAAACATGAAAGACTGATTCAGAAAGATTTGGAGAACCTGGAATGATGTCCCGTCCCTCTCAGTCCGGAGAGCGAACAACAAACAAAACAAAAAGCACAAACAAAGACTTCCCTCCACCAAGATTTGAAAGTATCTTGTCCCCTTATTGGTCCTCTGGTCAGGTGTCAGCCAGGTTTACTGAGCTTCTTAACCCTTTATAGGTAAAAGAGACAGTAACCCTTAACCATTTGTTTATGACAACAGGATTAGAATTCAAATTAGACCTTGGCAAATTAGACAATTGATTTAAAATCAACATAAGTAAATTGAATAAAGGAAGATGTAACATACTACACTTAGGATGGAAAATCAAATGCACTAGTACCAAATGGGTAATAACTGACTAAGTGGTAGTACTACTGAAAAGCAGATGGGGGTTACAGTGGATCACAAATGAACAGGAGTGTGGTATGTAAGATATGGGAGGCAATTCTCTGCTCTACTCAGTACTAGTGAGGCCTCAGTTGGAGTACTGTGTCCAGTTCTGGGTGCCACACTTTAGGAAAGATGTGAATAATTGAGAGAGTCGAAAGGAGAGCAACGCAAATGATAAAAGTTTGAGAAAATCTGCCCTGTGATCTGTGAAAAAAGGTTAAAAAATTGGTTATGTTTAATCTTGAGAAAAAAAAGACTGAAGGGGGACCCGATATGTTTAGGGATGTTAATAAGAGTATGAGGATCAAATTTTTTCCATGTCCACTGAAGATTGGACACGAAGTAATGGGCTTAATCATGAGCAAGGGAAATTAGGTCAGATATTAGAACAAAAATTTTTTCTCTATACATGTGTTAAGCTCTGGACCAGGCTCCCAAGAGAGGTTGTGAAATCCCCATCACTGGAGATTTTTAAGAATGGGTTGAACAAACAACTGCCAGGTCTGGCCTAGGGTTAATCGGTCCTGCCTCAGCGCAGGGGATTGGACTTGATGGCCTCTCGAGACTTACATTTCTATTACTCTGTTAATTTAGTGAGCATGAGTACCGATTACAGAGAAGCTGTGGTGGCATGGACTTCAGAGAGAGCTAGCCAACCCAATACATAGCCAGAGTTCTGAACAGGCATGGCCAGCCCATGCTGCCATGGCTTCACTGCCATTGGTGCCCAAACTAGCTAGATCAAAGCTAGTGCATGTATGTCTACACATGCTGGACTCATTACCTCTGATTGCAGTGTAGACATACCCTTAAACCTTAGTTGGGATGTAAGAGGGGTGTGGACACGATGCCCATTTCAAGAGCTGCATTTCACTTTGTATGTGACAGTGCTGCAGTTGTGATCATGGTTGTGCAAAACGTGATCTGAGTGAATCCTAAAATCTGAGAAACAAGAAGGCAAATGAAAAGCATCCTGATTTTTTAAAATCTCATGATTTTCAAGCCCATCTCCTGAGATTTTGGGAATCTGACATAATTTCTGAATGTTTGCCGTTGACAATATGTGTTTGTGTATGTATGAGAGTGTTTCTTCTCTGTTTGAATGTATGTGTCTTTGGATAGGTTCTGCCACTGCTTTGTTTAATAAAAGAGAAGAAGAAGAAGAAGAAGAAGAAGAAGAAGCAGGAGGAGGAAGAGTTTCTTTTTCATTTGCCTTACAGATTTTGAGCCTTCAGGACATTACATTTCTAACCTTTTCTTCAAACCAGATGGGCTACAAATGTACTTTATTTTTAACAGAACATTGAGATTCTCATGTAATCACAGGAATCCAGATGCTAGGGCTTTAAAGAATAAAATATTGTAAGATTTGGCAACAAGCTAGATGTTGCCTGGAATTTCCCAAGTGGCCTAAAGGAGTTAGGCACTGAAATTCCATCTGAGATAGGCAATTTGGAAAGACAGAAAGAAACATCAGATTTTTAATAGAATGTGTAATCTCTTATGGTAAGTTTGTATTTATATACAGTTGTATTTGCTATGACAACTTTTACAGAGAGGAAAATAAAATAAAATAAAATAAAATAAAAAGTGAAAGACAGAATCAGAGGTTAGGCAGCTGAGGGCTGGGAAATTCGAATTTATAAATCATACTAGAAGGTATCAGAGAGGAGAAAGGGATGAAAAGAGTGTATATAAAACAATTATATTGAGATTAAGATGGATGTACAATTTATGAGGTGAGAAAGATGAAGCTATTCCAAGCAGTGGCCAAGCAGCAGATATATATGGGGAATGCTACACTGTAAAGCAACTAACAGAAGTTGAATTGTGTTTATAATAGCCATATACTAGGGAAAAAAATATCATTATTTGTAAATAATTTGATAGATTGAAATCAAGCGAGTCAGTTTCCAGAAAATCTACAACAACAACAAAAAAGTAGTTTATCCAACATCAGTGACATTTTATTTCAATAGAAACATTTTTGTGTCTTTAAGACTGAAGTTAGAACATAAGTAGCAGATTCTGCTGTCAGTAACACCGCTGTAAGTATAGAATAAATCAACTGAAGTCACAAATGTTCCACTACATCTCCACTTATGTAACTAAGAAAAGAATCTGGCCCTAAACAGATGGCATTATATTTATTTAAGTCCATCAATACAATATAACATAAACCCCAGTTCAATAGTCCATATATAGGCCTAATATGTTATTTCTGGTCATACAATGAACCACTAATGATCCTGCTAACATATCTTTTTCACATCAGAATAGTTAAGAAGGATTACACATGTCAAAAAGAAACATTTGATAGATTTGACCTCCTTTACACACACACACACACACATGCACACACACAGAGAAGGTATATTCTCTCTCACCTCATCCAACCTCTATTTCTGAGGTAGAGACCCTACTCTATTCTGTCTAGATTCTGTGATTGTTAGACAGATTGCATCTAACATTTAGTTGCACAAAATATTCAGGATCACCACCACTAAACTTATCTTCAGGTACGTCTACACTACAGGATTATTCTGATTTTACATAAACTGGTTTTGTAAAACAGATTGTATAAAGTCGAGTGCACGCGGCCACACTAAGCACATTAATTCGGTGGTGTGCGTCCATGGTCCGAGGCTAGCGTCGATTTCCCGAGCATTGCACTGTGGGTAGCTATTCCGTAGCTATCCCATAGTTCCCGCAGTCTCCCCCGCCCCTTGGAATTCTGGGTTGAGATCCCAGTGCCTGATGGGGCAAAAATTATTGTCTCGGGTGGTCCTGGGTAAATGTCGTCAGTCATTCCTTCCTCCGGGAAAGCAACGGCAGACAATCATTTCGCGCCCTTTTTCCCTGGATTGCCATGGCTGACGCCATAGCATGGCAACCATGGAGTCCGTTCAGCTTTTTTTTACTGTCACCGTATGTATACTGGATGCCGATGACAGAGCCGATACTGCAGCGCTACACAGCAGCATTCATTTGCTTTTGCATGATAGCAGAGATGGTTATCAGTTGTTCTGTACCGTTTACTGCCATTGTAAATTGGCAATGAGATGATGGCTATCTATTGCTCTGTACTGTCTGCTGCTATCATGAGTGCCCCTGGCTGAGGTCAGCCGGGGGCGCAAAGGCAAAAATGGGAATGACTCCCCAAGTCAATCCCTCCTTTATGGTATCTAAAAATAGAGTCAGTCCTGTCTCGAATATGGGTCAACTGTACTAGAGAACCAGAAAGCACAACTTCTCTGTGTCAGATCCTGCAGAAATGATGAGCTGCATGCCATTCATGGGGTTGCCCCTGCAACAACCCCACCTGTTGCTTCCCTCCTCCCCAACCTTCCTGGGCTACCATGGCAGTGTCCCCCCCATTTGTGTCATGAAGTTATAAAGAATGCAGGAATAAGAAACAATGACTTGTTAGCGAGATAAAATGAGGGGGAGGCAGCCTCCAGCTGCTATGATAGTCCAGGCAGGACATTAAGCGGTGTAGCGGACAGAAGCCCAGCATCCCACTGCTATGACAGTCCAGGCAGTACAGAATCTTTTCTTTACACATGAAAGGGAGGGGATTGGTTGAAACTCAGCCCCCAGTTGCTATGATGAAGACAGTTACCAGCTATTCTGTACCATCTATTAGGAATGACCAGGAATCATTCCTATTTTTACTCAAGCGCCCGCCTGGCCGCCCTCACCTGAGGCCAGCCAGGGGTATTCAGCAGCTATCAAGCATATTGTATTGTCCGCCACCAGGGAGGGAAGAGGAGCAGATATTACTCTTTACTGCCGCAGCATTGTGTCTACCAGCTGCATTCAGTAGACATAGGGTGACATTAAAAAATGTCAAGAAACGATTTTTTTTCCCTTTTCTTTCACGTGGGTGGGGGGTGTACATTGACGAACTATACCCTAAACCACGCCGGACAATGTGTTTGAACCTACAGGCACTGAGAGCTCAGCCAAGAATGCAAATACTTTTCGGAGACTGCTGTGGACTGTGGGATAGCTGGAGTCCTCAGTCCCTCCATGACCGTGCATTTGATTCTTTGGCTTTCCATTATGCTTGTCACGCAACACTGTGTGCCCTGGATATTTTTTTCAAACGCTTTGGCATTTCGCCTTCTGTAACGGAGCTCTTATAGAACAGATTTGTCTCCCCATACAACGATCAGATCCAGTACCTCCCGTATGGTCCATGCTGGAGCTCTTTTTGGATTTGGGACTGCATCGCCACCCGTGCTGATCAGAGCTCCACGCTAGGCAAACAGGAAATGAAATTCAAAAGTTCGCGGGGCTTTTCCTGTTTACCTGGCCACTGCATACGAGTTCAGATTGCTGTCCAGAGCGGTCACAGTGGTGCACTGTGGGATACCGCCCGAAGGCCAATAACGTCGATTTGTGGCCACACTAACCCTAATCCGATATGGTAATACCGATTTTAGCTCTACTCCTCTCGTTGGGGAGGAGTACAAAAACCAATTTAAAGAGCCCTTTATATTGATATAAAGAGCCTTGTAGTGTGGACAGGTACAGTGTTAAATCGGTTTAACGCTGCAAAAATCGGTTTAAACGCGTAGTGTAGACCAGGCCTTCATGACTTAGTGAATTATTGTGTCATCGTTACTTGAGCTGTCATCTCATCTACCTGAGATGCCTTTGGAGGTTAGTCATTCTTCCCACTCCATAATTTCCCCTTTGAGGTTAAGAGCTGACTCCATTCCCATCGCTGTTAATACAGTCTAGAGAATACAGATGTGATTAGCTTTTGGTTAATTTCAACCACTCATCAACCAAAATGCCAAGGGAAATTCTTCTTCCTCACATAAATAACGAATCAGGAGAGATGCAGGCTCTTTGGTACTTCATACAAGGCAATGGGTACCAAGAGGGATCTCAGGACACTGCCTATCTGCTGAGAGAATGGAAGCAAGTCAAGCAAATGGTGACTGAAGGCAGAGAGTGCAACAAATATCCTGATTTCCAAAATGTTGACTGAATGGGGATCAGATCAGAGATTCAAGAACATTCAGATCAGCCTTAAAGGTAAAGCAACCTTTACCCACTCTTTGTCTTTGAAATCAGATGGGGAAATGCAAAGACAAACTTTCAAAGACTCATGGTTTCCAAGATCTGAATGGACTGCTATGATCATCTGACCTCCTGTGTAAACAGAGACCATAGAATTTCTGCAAACTAATTCCTGGTAGAACTGGAGAAAGGTCTTTTAGAAAAACATCCAGTTGAAACTGAAAGTTTCCAGTGATGGAGAATCCACCACGAACCTTGATAAGTTCTCCAAATAATTAATTGCCCTCCCTGTTAAACACGTATGCCTTATATCCATTCTGAATTTATCTAGCCTCAACTTCCAACTATTGGATCATTTTATACTTGCTAGACTCAAACAACCACTACCAAATATTTCTTCCCCATATAGGCACTTAGGGCCAGATTTGTGAAGGTATTTAGGTGCTGAGTGGGTTTTCAAAATAACCTAGGGGCTTAAAATTCATTAAAGTCAAGGGGAAATAGACACCTAAATGCTTTTCAAAATCTCATTAATCATCCAAATTCCCTTTACAAATCTGACCCTTAGGCCCTGATCCACAAAGGGACTTGGGAATTACAACAATCACCGTTGCAATATCTAACGTTTAGCTGCCTTGAAAATCATGGAATTCACAAACCCTGGGTTAGTTGCTATGGGTATGTCTACACTGTACTTGAAACCTAGCCAAAGAGGGACATTTCTCATCTCAGGAGGTAGAATATAAAAGCAGAACCTTTAAACATTCATAGCACCAGTCAGGTCTTTGATTAGAGAAGGAACCTGTCTGATTTTGTTATGTATGAAATAAGGCACCTGAATATCAAAATGTACTCCAAATTGAGGCAACTTGCTTCCCTGGCAGTGAAGTTTTGAATATGTCTATAATGATGTGTAAGGCTGCTCATCGAAATAAAATGTAATCTACAAATTGTGTTCTGATTTGTTCTGTGACTCTTAGATACAACGCATGGCAAACATAAAATGGGGAAATCAAACATCCATCACATAATTCATCCTCCTGGGATTTGGGAATCATCCTGAACTGCAGATTTTTCTCTTCCTGCTGTTCTTAGTGATCTACATTGTGACCATGGTCAGGAACATCCTCATCATGGTGATAGTTGTGACTGATCAGCACCTTCACATCCCCATGTCATGTACTTCTTCCTGGGGAACCTGTCCTGCTTGGAGACCTGCTGCACCTCCAGCACCCTTCCCAGGATGCTGGCCAGTTTCCTGACTGGGGACAGAACCATTTCTGTTACTGGTTTTCTTGTACAATAATATTTCTTTGTTTCTCCAGTTGACACAGAATGTTATCTCCTGGCTGTGATGTCTTATGATCGGTATTAAGAAATATGCAAACCACTGCACTATAAAACCCGTATGAATAACAGGTTCTGCTTCCAGCTAGCAGCTGGCTCTTGGATAAATGCATTTTTGGCTGTTATCATTGTAATAATTTTAATGTCACAGTTAATTTTCTGTGGCCCTAATGAAATTGACCATTTCTTTTGTGATCTCACCCCAATGATAAAGCTGTCCTGCGGTGACACCCATAAGATGAAATTTGTGACCTTTTGGGGCTCTATTTTATTCACTTTACCTCCATTTCTGTTGACCATGACATCCTACATTTATATCATAATTGCTATCCTGAGAATCCCTTCCACCACTGGGAGACAAAAGGCCTTTTCCATCTGCTCCTCTCATCTCATTGTGGTGACCATTTTCTATGGGACCCTGATGATTGTCTATATCTTACCAAAAACTGAGATGCTGAGGGAGCTCAACAAAGTGTTCTCCCTTTGCTACACAGTCCTGATGCTCCTGCTCAATCCCCTGATCTACAGCCTGAGAAACAAACACATCAAGTTGCCCTTGGGAAAAGCTGTCAGGAAATATGTGGCTTTCATGAATTAATGGACTGAAGGTGAAATGACCAGAGAAGAAGAATCTGGCCCACCTGTTTGTCAGAGGTGTGCGTTGTAACTTGCTCAGAGTTAGTGACAGGTGATAAGGGTTATCTAAACCTGTGTTAGAAAGGAGAGTTGGAGGGGAAAAAATGGCACCTACTGATTTACTTGAAGTAACCTATGGACTTAGAGGTTTCCATGATTTCTGGGATGGTCACCAAAGGCCAGACCCACCAAGGGACTTTGGCACCTAAACCCCATATTTAGGCACTGCTGTGATCCACAACCTCCCCCCATACACACACTTAGCTTCCGCTTAACCCTCAATTCACTAGACACCAAACTGTTTGTTGTAAGATCCCTAAGAACCTAACTTTCTGTTTCTGAGCATAAACCCAAGGGAAGGGGAAATGAACTAGGGTCTCCCCCTACACCTGGGGTGAGTTCCCTAGCCATGGGGGCTACAAGTTATAAAGGAGAGCTCCTCCCCCACTAGCTGTTTTGTGTTTCCAGTTTGTATATCGCCAGTGAAGAAAGGCACCTCCCTGCAGCCCAGATTTAAGTGCTGATCTCTTACAGGCGCATGGCTTAGGACACACTCCTTATGTCAGCATCTGGTCTTGGCTAGATTAAGCAACTCCCAACCTAGGTGCTGGGTTTTGTAGATTCCATTCTCAGGCCCCTAGCTCTCCCTATGCATCTCATGTTGTGACCCAGGGGCTGCTTGTTGCCAACTGGCAGAAGACACAGGGTGAATAATGATTGAGGTATCCTCTGGGTCTACTCTCCACAAACTAGTTCAGCAAAGGGTGCCATGGAAGGTGGGAACAGAAAGCCCTTGTCACACTGTTCATCATCAGCATTGTAAGATGTACAGATAATATGTGAGGAATTATGTATATACAATGAAAATTATGTTCTTCATTTATGGCTTGTGATTTGGGGCCAGTCACCAGAAGTCAATAAACAAGTGTTATTTATCAGTCTGAATACATGAAGTAAATTGAGTATTGTATGGGTCATAATAGACTCCCATTTTTACAGTTGAGTGAATTGCCAATGAAGGGATTGTAACATCTTCCGAGAGAGGGATTTTTATAAACCAGCAGGAGAGAGATGGCAATAAACTTTTGGACTCACTCTGCATCCTTCCCCTACAGAATATGTTTACAGTAAATTCTGGTAGGAGAACAACTTTGGCTGAGCTAAACTTCATAGACAGGAGGATATCATGTTATAGCTAAGTTGAGACTCTACAGTGTGTTGACATTTTTTTTGTCTACGTAACTGTTTCTTTCTAATACTTCTGCTGGTTACCATTTGAATCTCGGATCTTCCTTAAATAAATTTCTATTTGCTTTCCCTCTGATCCAAGTGCTGTGTGTTAAAAGCAGAGCTGGGCTGTCCCATTCCTTCAGGAATAGAAGATTTCTCAAAAGGAAATCGATAACATAGCACCCTTAATCTATGGCATCACAACCTGGTTCATCTTAATAACTGGATCTTCTTCCTATCCACAGAGATGTTCAAATAGCCACCCCACAAACACCACATACCTTTACAATGTTGATATTATTGAAGAGGTGCAGGCTTCAAACCACAAACCCAGGTTAGATATTGCAGTGTTATCTCTTATCAAGATTATCCCTAGTAATAGCTTTTAATAAATTATCCTCAGTAAGAGCTAGGATCTATAAATAGACTGTGAATTTCCTCTTGTCAAGGTTCCTTCCCCACTTTGAACTTCAGGGTACAGATGTGGAGACCTGCATGGACACTTCTAAGGTTAATTACTAGCTCAGATCTGGTAACGCTGCCACCATCCAGAAATTTCAGTGTCTGGATCACTTTCTGTCCCCCCAAAACCTTCCCCTCCCTTGGCAGCCTTGAGAGGCTTTTTCACCAAGTTCCTGGTGAACACCGATCCAACCCCTTGGATCTTAACACAAGGAGAATTTAACCATCCCCCCTCCTTTTCCCCACCAATTCCTGGTGAGTCCAGATCCAATCCCCTTGGATCTTAAAACAAGGGAAAAAATCAATCAGGTTCTTAAAAAGAAAGCTTTTAATTAAAGAAAGAAAGTTAAAAATTATCTCTGTAAAATCAAGATGGAAAATACTTTACAGGGTAATCAGATTCATATAGCCCAGAGGAACCCCCTCTAGCCTTAGGTTTAAAGTTACAGCAAACAGAGGTAAAATCCTCTCAGGAAAAAGGAACATTTACAAGTTGAGGAAAACAAAAATAAGACTAACATACCTTGCCTGGCTATTACCTACAAGTTTGAAACATGAGAGACTGATTCAGAAAGATTTGGAGAGGCTGGATTGATGTCTGCTCCCTCTTAGTCCCAAGAACGAACAACCCCCAAAACAAAGAGCACAAACAAAAGACTTCCCTCCACCAAGATTTGAAAATATCTTGTCCCCTTATTGGTCCTCTGGTCAGGTGTCAGCCAGGTTTACTGAGGTTCTTAACTCTTTATAGGTAAAAGAGACATTAACCCTTAACTATCTGTTTATGACACCTCTATAAATGTTTTTTTGGAGCTACCTCTCCACTAATGTCAGGCCCACAGAATTCCCATTGGTGCTCCAGGCAGAGGAAAACTCTTTGAGATGTTCTCAAAAACAATTCAATCTTCCAAAACCTCAAGGTCCCTGAAACCCTTCACATTCCAAAGACCCTGACCCTCGGATCACTGTCTTACTCCTGTATTCAGAGTCTATGTAAAATCAATATCAATAGGATTAGTGGAAATTGGATGCTGATTGGAAATTTTCCAATGGAACAACATTCCATCAGGAACATGTTTGATTCATCAAACTCAAAACTTTTCATTGGGACAGTGTTCTTTTAAGTGAAATTTAGCTTTATGAATACATATAATTTTAACAAATAAATTAAAAAAGAAATAAAATTATATAGACCTACAGATAATAATATAAATGAAAAGGATATAAAATCTAAATATTAAACATTCTAAAATTATAAAAGAAATAGAAGTAAAAATACAATATAAAATGTAAAATAAACTACAACAAAAGGACATAAAATTAAAATAAGAAAAAACACTATAAAATTATAAAATAAAAATAAATTTAACTGTAAAAACATAAAAATAAAACAAAACCAAAGACTATAGCATCAAAGTAATAAATAAAAAATGTAATAAAAAATAATATAATGATATTTAAAACAAAATGTGTATAAGAAAATATTTTTTAAAATGGAAAATTAAAATATATATATATAAAATAGAAATAGTAACAGATGGAAGTGAAATGCACCGGATGAGAGTCCCTGGGGACCTGTGCTCCTCCATCACACGTTAAGAGCTGTGGCTTAACCTAATATTCCATTTTGCAACCCCAGGAAATTCCGAGTTATGGTTACATTTAAAACAAAACCCAATTTGTTATGGTAAGAAATGCACAACGAGAACAACAAAACAGCATTTAATTTCGGGATTTTTTTTTGGTGTTTGTTTATCCTTCTTTGTGTTTCTCTCCCCACCCCCACCCCCCAAAAATAGATAAATTTCAAAACACAATGTTTGGAAACAAAGAGTCATAAATTGTAGAGGCAGATTCACACACGGACTAAGGCACTGCACCTTTTAGATGCCCAGAAAATCACTGGGCTCCACAAAGAAAATCACTGGGGTAGGCACGTAGGCTTCCTATACAATGACTGTGGTGAGATAGGCACCTGAGAACAGGATCCACAAAAGCCAGCATGCAAGGTGGGAGATGCCTCAGCTAGCCAATGGGAGATGGGAATGAGAGAGGTGTGTCTTAAACCCCACCTCTCTCATGGAATTTGGTGTCTAAATACAGATTGCAGGGAGGCCCCAATCTCTGCTTGTGATCTGCAGCCAGGAATCTCTCAGGGAGTCACATGCCTATGCTATTCCTTGCAAGAAATGAAGGAGGAAGATATGCCAACCTTATAACTTTTAGGGCATGTCTTCCAGAGGCATTCGGGGTTTATGGAAACCCAGAGCATGGAGTTGCATTCCTGCCCATCCTGGCGAATAGCCATTGATGGACATATTCTTCATGAACGTATCTAGTTCTTTTTTTATCCCTGTTATAGTCTTGGCCTTCACAACATCCTCTGGCAAGAAGTTCCACATGTCGATTGTGCATTTTGTGAAAAAAATAATTCCTTTTGTTTATTTTAAACCTGCTGCCTATTAATTTCATTTGGTGACCCCTAGCTCTTGTGAAACGTGAAGGGGTACATAACACTTCCTTATTCACTTTCGCTACATTTTCATGATTTTATAGAACTCCCTCTTAGTCATCTGTTTTCTAAACTGAATAGTCCCAGTCTTTTCAATCTTTCCTCATGTGGAAGCTGTTCCATACCTTTAATTATCTTTGTTGCTCTTCTCTGCACCTTCTATAATACTAATATTTATTTTTTTCAGATGGGCGACCAAAACTGCGTTCGGTATTCAAGGTGTGGGTGTATCATGGATTTGTATAGTAGCATTATGATATTTTATGTATTATATCTACCCCTTTCTTAATGATTCCCAACTTTTTGTTAGCTTTTTTGACTACTGCTACACATTGAGTGGATGTTTTCAAAGAACTATCCACAATGATTCCAAGATCTCTTTCTTGTGTGGTGACAGCTAATTTAGACCCCATCATTAAGTATATATAGCTTGGATTATGTTTTCCAATGTGCATTACTTGTCACTTATCAACACTGAATTTCATTGGATATTTTGTTGCCCAGTCACCCAGCTTTTTGAGATCCTTTTGTAGCTCCTCACAGTCTGCCTGGGACTTAACTATCTTGAGTAGTTTTGTATTATCTGAAAATTTTGCCACCTCACTTTTTACCCCTTTTTTCAGATCATTTATAAATATGTTGAACCACACTGGTCCCAGTACAGACCCCAGGGGGACACCATTATTTACTTCTCTCCATTCTGAAAACTGACCATTTATTCCTACCCTTTGTTTCCTATTTTTAACGCAATTACTGATCCATGAGAGGACCTTCCTTCTTAGCCCATGACTTCTAACTTTGCTTAAGAGCCTTTGGTGAGGGACCTTGTCCCATACTGAGTCTTCCCCTGCAAATCATGTTCATCTATGTGTCTGATAATTCTGTTCTTACTATAGTTTCAACCAATTTTTCTGGTACTGAAGTTTGGCTTACAGGCCTGTAATTGCCAGGATCACCTCTGGAGCCCTTTTTAAAAATTGGCATTACATTTGCTATCCTCCAGTCATCTGGTACAGAAGCAGATTTAAATGATAAGTTATAGACTACAGTTAATTTGATACTGCAACCTGGGACAGTTCCTCTGATTTGTCACCTAAGGTATGGGATTCTCCCTCCCATCCTCTGCAGTGATGGCCAATGCAAAGGATTTATTTAGTTTCTCCACAGCAGCCTTATCTTCCTGGAGTGCTCCTTTAGCACCTCAGTCATCCATCCAGTGGCCCCACTGGTTGTTGGGCAGTCTTCCTGCTTATGATGTACTTAATTTTTTTTCTGGCTGTTAGTTTTTGTGTCCTTAGCTAGTTGGCAATCAGTTAGTCCTTGATTATGTGAGTAAGAACAGCCTAGGCAAACATCTGAACAAGAGAATGCTGGATGCCACCTCAGAGGCCCATCTCAAGCCATGGCCATCCCTAATGCTTCAGAGGAAGGAGACAAATAAACACCTCTCCTAATATACATTGCTGATGGGTGATCCCCTTCCTGACCCAAAACTCTGAAGCATAAACTTTAGGAACCTAAGATATAAACCAGAAGTGAGCCCCATGGCTACTGAGCCCTTCCCCCACACCATCACAAGAAATACACTCATACATTTATCCATCTCTCTCTTAAAACTAATTAAGTTGTGTCCCCTTACAGCTCCTGTTGGAAGGCTGTTCCAAAACAGCACCCCTCTGACAGTGAGAAACCTTCTTTTCATTTACAGCCTGAATTTGTTCATGGCCATTTATATCCACTTATTTTTGTTCCAACAAAGAGACAGAATTAGGAAGAGGTATAATATTTATCCCAGCACTTAGAAGTCTTATCTGGGATGAGGGAGACCCCCGCTTCAAGTGTCTGATGAGGAGAAATCATTTAAACAGGTATCTGCCCCTGCCCATGTGTGTTCTTAACCCCTGGGGTCATGGGATGTCCTGATGTGGGTCTCTCTCTCAATCTCTCCCGTTGAAGCCTGGGACCCTTTGTGAATCTAACCCCAACTGGGGATCAAATCTATTGGTTCTGTCATAATGTTGCATATGGGTCACAAATATGCATGCCAATATCATGTCAGACTGTCATAAGTCAGCACACACGCCCAAAACTGATGATATACTATTGTTTGAATTAACCAGGCCAGCAATAAATATGTGCTCACCATGAAGCCCCAGAAAGTCCTCTTAGACAGGCGGTTTCTAGTCGCACCCAGATAAACTGCACTTCAGTGATGAAAGGTTATTAATACCGAAATCACCACACATTATGTCACTTACCCCCAGGAGGGGGTGGCAGGCATCTCTGCGTACTGCCGCCCCTGCAGCTCCCATTGGCTGCAGTGCCCAGCCAATGGGAATTGTGTTGCTAGCACTCAGGGCACAGGGGCACAGTGTGCAGAGCTGCCTGCTGCACCCTGCCTAGGAGCAGCCAGGACAGGTCACTGCTTGCGGGGAAACACTCAATGTAAGTGGTCCCTGGATCCGACATCCCATACCCCTTCCCATGCCCCAGTCCTCTGCCCCGAGCCCCCTGCCGCACCCAAACTCCCTTCCAGAGCCCGTGCCCCAAACCCCCTCGCTGGCCCAACCCCCTGCGAGCCCCCTCCAACCAGACTATAAAATGGAATTTCAATGAAAATCGTAAATGCTGGTTTATAGAGCTTTCCAGTTGGTGAAGTGTCAGATAAAACAGCTTTTACTGTACATCCTTTTGGTCTAGAGTTAATGAAGTATAATGCACATCACCAAGTTGATCAGTCAAGACAATAGCACTAACATGTCCCTTTAATCTATAACTACACGTGAATTTGCTCAAATGTACCACAAACTTTTAGCGTTTATTTGGTCTTCATACACGAGTGAATTACCCTATTTCTCCAGATTGAACCTGAGCCTGAGCTTCTCTGCCAGGGTCACAGGCCCCAGTAGAGCTATAGCTGATTTACATATTCTAGAGATCTGGCCAATTGACTTCAATGGATCAATGCTGATTTAGAGCAGTTGAAGACTTGGCCCGAAGAGTCAGTCATCTACCTGAGCTGAGAATGTCCCAAATACTGTTCAAGGCTAATTCCCCACTCTGGCACTTCAAGTGCAGAAGGTGGGGCCCGCAAGAATTCTAAAATTAATACTGGCCACTCCAGACTTGTATTAAACTCCCAAGGTTACAGCTTCTCTCTGACCTTGGATTGGTTGATTCTGCCACTACCCAAGTGCAGAACCCCTTTGAAAGCCCAGGAAGGCCCACTTGAGAATTGATTCCTGTTTGGTACGCTCAAGCCCTTTCACACACACCCATTCAAGGAAGAGCTGAGAAAGGAAAAAAAAAGGAAATCAGCTGTTGCCACCAGCTAATTAAAGAACATATGCACAAACCTAAGACACAAAAATTTAATTCTGTCCTTAAAAAGGTAAACTTTATTTTTTTTAAAAAAGGAAAGAAAATATATCTGGGAATTCAGAGATTGCTTGATTTTAAAAGAGCAATTACAAGGATTAAGCACCAAGAATAGCTTTCTTGAGGTCTAGCTTAAAATTTTACAAGCAAACCAAAAACACTGTCGTTAGTATAGTAAGTAGAGGCCCTGAGATATAAACCTTGGTATCAAAGGCCTGGTATGAGGCTTGAGGCCTGAACTAAAGTAATGGTCAAGACTTTGCTAACATAAAGCAAAGTTAAGCTGTGAGCAAGAGGCAGGCCCTGCTCACAGAAGCTGGCAAGAAAAGGGCTGATGTTGCATAAAAATATATCCACATAGTGTATTGATGCATAAACACGGTACCAGGACACACTAATACTGTACATTCTGCACAGATAACAAGGAACAGGCTGATCCATCCCAATGACAAGGGCAGAAGGGTAATATGATGGATAGAGTTGTTTTGTTCGAACCAACATGTACAAGGTGAGAGGCGGCATCTTACTACGTAGAGGGGTTGTACCTTGCTACGTAGAGGGGTTGCACTTCAGTATGTCAGGAATGACGTGTAACTTGTTTGTACCTGTATATAAGAATGCATCCCTGGGGCGGTGTTTTTGTCCAGCCGAGGGGGTAGTGGAAAGTCCCGCCACTGACTGAGCTGAGTCCATTGTCAGGAAACACATATGTACTGGCTAGCTGCAACTTAGCAGCACCTTGGACTATGTTTGCCGGGGAGCTGCAGACTGTTTCTCTTCAACAATAAACCGGCCGACGTGCCTTCATACCTCACTAGAGTCTGTGGTCATTGGGGGTTCCTTTCGGGTCTGCTGTGTCAGCTATCTTCGAAGAGCTGGGACAGCACACAGAGGGAACACACGCATGCAGCCGAGTGATATCAACATTGAACAGAGCAGAGCACCACGCCGGTAGGCATCTGTCAACAGTTAGCACACAGAGGAATCCACAAGCCATCAAGAAATAAAAGGGATGAAACTAATCACGTCTTCCTAGGTATTTCCTAATCGACTTACATATCTGGTGTTTAAATGAGTAGTTTCTAGGTATGATACTGATGATTTTTTCATACCTGGCCCAAGTTTTTCACAGCATAAATCTGCCCTGTCTGCTTCTCTCCAGGAGAATTACAACAGACAGACAATAGGTGAGTTGTTTTTCAATTTTAAAAAGTTCTAGCCTTCCCGCTGGATCTTTTGGCCAGGTGTCCACTCACTTCCTTTTACCTATGCATAGCAGTGAGACCTCTTAATCCTTTATGGGTAGAGCAATTAGAGAATAGCTTCTAAGAGGGATTTTATAGCTACTGATTGGCTGGGTATCCATAAAAGGGAACTTCCCCCGCCCCTCATTTATCACAACACTAGTTATCCACAGTTCTGTGTTCAACATTACTTGAGAAACTTGAATTTTCCCAATAAATTCCTTAGAGCTGTTTTCACCTCCTCGTTTTTCAGGCTGTAGATTATGGAGTTTAGCATGGGAGTCAAGATGCTGTACTGGATGGAGACCATTTCATCCACAGCCACAGAGGAGACTGATCTGGACTTTGTGTACTGGATGAAACCTGCCAGGTACAACAAACCAACCACAATCAGGTGGGAGCTGCATGTGGAGAAGGCTTTTCGCTTGCCCTGCACAGAGGGCATCCTCAGGATGGTGGAGACGATGTGAATGTAGGAGATCAGGGTGAGGAGGAAGGAGATCGCTCCAAGTATTACAGCAGAAGCGAAAAGCACCACTTGATTGGTGAAGGTATCAGTGCAGGACAGTTGTCATAGGGGAGGGAGCTCGCAGCTGAAATGGCAGATTTGATTGGGCCCACAGAAATGCAACTTGAAGGTGAAACCCGTGTTAAACAGGGCATATAAAAACCCTACAGTACCAGCTTCTAGCAGTCAGGAGATTAGGGACACCCAGAGGGGAGGGATAACTTAATAAATTGCAATGTTTTGTTGAATCCCTCTGAAACATCTATCATGGGCCACTATTGGAAGACAGTAAACTGAATTAGGTGATTATTGGTCTGAACAAGTAGGGCCATTGTTACATTCTTATTAAAACTCTATGTCTTCTCCTCTCCAGTCCCATAAACCACACACATACCACACTCTCCAAAAAATAAAAATTACAGATAACGTGTAACAAATGAACTTTCTCATTGCTGCCAAGAGAGACAGAAAGAGATGGGTGATTCAAGTAACAGCTGGGTTCCCAACCATCGTCCCTGTGCTGTAACTTACTCTGTGTGCACATGCAATGTAGCTGTAGCTGTCTCGATCCCAGGATATTCAAAAGATAAGGCAGGTGAGATGATATATTTTATTGGACCAAATTCTGTGGGTGAGAGAGAAGAGCTCTGTGTGGCTCAAAAACCTGTCCGTCTCACCAACAGAAGTTGGTCCAATAAAAGATATCACCTCTCCTACCTTGTCACTGTGTGAGAAGGCAGAAGTCAATGAGACTCAGTAGACAGACCTGCCTCTAGATAAGGAGGGATAGAATCTGGTTCTTTGGAATGGAAAGGATAAACTTTTTTTTTATAAAGGAATAAAAATATGGATCAACTCACCTACCTTTTTGATGTGGATCATAAACATCATTCTGACCTATGCTTTTCTCTTTCTGTTGTCTTATTCTATCTACCTACTTACTGATTTGTCTGTCTAGTCTTTCTATTTGCCTCCGCAATACAGCACCTCAGGATATCAACTCTTCTTTACCCCAAACACTTACATCTGACAAGAGAAGTTCAGTTAGCACTGGGAGTGGAGCAAAGAACCTATCCCCATCTGACTCCAAGACTAAGAAGTGATTCTTGAGAGCTGTTTAAATGGTGTCCTGTTCCCCTTGAGACAAGATCTCTGGAGTTCACTCTCTGTAACAAGCTACCAGTAACACCATGCTGGGTCAGTCCTTATGCAGTGATTTACCATGCATGAGAATGAGAGAATTGAGGCTTGGATTACCAAAGGAGCCTAATGGATTTAGGTATCTAATGCATATTAGTTATACCAAAATCATGTTATAACAATGTTTCTACGAAGAATATGGGGTGCAATGTCACAAATGGATCTAGCCCTACCTGGGGAGGAAACCCATTGGCTCCACTGATTAGATATTGTATTAATTATTATTATCATTAGTTAAAATGCTTGAGCTTTTTAATAGGATAGAATTCAGTAAAATACTATCGATATAAAATGGGGTTTCCAACAATTTAGTGAAAAATAAAAGAGCAGAAATTGATAGATGAGGAGATTCTTTTTATAGAATTGGCCAGATTGCCAGCTGGTATAAATTGATCAGAGCTCCCCTGAAGTCATTGGGCCAGATTAAAGAGTTACTGAAAGAGAGGAATGTGTGAATGATTCTACACCCTGATGCTCAGAGCACACACTCTGGAAGTAGGAGACCCAGGATCCAGTCACCTGTGCTTCAAGTTACTCTTGTACCACTGGGGATCTGGCCCAGTGCCTTGAATGGAGCCACACTGATTTAGACCAGCTGTGGTTTTGTCCCAGTGTGTCTGTCCATTATCTGAGCTGAGAACGTCTCAAACACTAGTTATCCACAATTCTATGCTTTTGGATTTAAAAATAAATAACATTAAATTAAATAAGGTCATCAACGCTACTTGAGAAACTTCCATGTCCCCAATATTTTCCCTGGTACTCTTTTCACCGCCTTCTTTTTCAAGATGTAGATGATGGGGTTTAACATTGGAGTCAAGACGTTATACTGAATGGAGAACATTTCATCCAGAGCCACAGAGGAGACTGAGCTGGGTTTTGTGTACTGGAAAGAACCTGTCAGGTACCATAAACCAACCACAATCAAGTGGGAGCTGCAGGTGGAGAAGGCTTTATGCCTGCCTTGTGCCGAGCATATCGTCAGGATAGCAGCGATAATGTGAATGTAGGAGATCAGGGTGAAGAGGAAGAAGCTTGATCCAAGTATCACAACAGAAGTGAGAAGCACCACTTGATTTGTGAAGGTATCAGTGCAAAACAGATGCAATAGGGGAGGGAGCTCACCGCTGAAATGGCTGACCTGATTGGGGCCACAGATAGGCAACCTGAGGGCAAAACCTGTGTTAAGCTGGGCATTTATGAAGCCTATTACCCATGCACTACTCAGCAGCAGAACACGGATCCCTTTGCTCATGGGCTACATGTAACTCAATGGGTCACAGATGGCAGCATAGCAGTCATACGCCATTGCTGAGAGAATAAAAATTTCAGCACCAGCTGGCCGTAAAATGAAGAATATCTGGGC